>KN042426.1:577760-595806 GCA_000739165.1 Podila verticillata NRRL 6337 | reverse complement strand
AAGAGAGAGAGAAGAGATGTGCCCAAAAGGAATGGAATGAACGGAAAATATGAAAAAAGAGCAAAGAGGACGGAAGGGAAGGAACGAGGGAGGAACAGAGCAAAAAGAGAGAGGGAGACAGAACAGACAGAACAGACAGAACAGACAGGTGTTCTTACGCCCTACCTCCCCTGTCGGATACAGACAGAAACAGACAGATTTGGCAGTGGTGTGTTCTTCAACAACAAAGAAATGGAGAGTCGATAATCTCCTCGTTTGTGGCTCGCACACTTGCACACTCGCACGTCGCACCTTGCGCATTGCCGCAGGACATGACCTGGCTCTCACAGTCTTGAGTATGAAATGGTTGTACTAGGACAAATACATGTTACAACAAAGAAAGAACGTACAAAAAAAAACCACAACAGAAACAGCAAAAGTGGAGAAGAAAAACATGAACGACAAGACAAAGACCACGCGAGGATATGGCCTCATCGCATCACCTCCCTGCCAAACCGTGCCTTGCACAGGGGAGAGTAGGAAAGGAGGGAGCAGGTACTCTGCTCCCAAAGGGATGCCCTGGGTTCATCTCGGGGGATATCAAGAAATCTCAAATCTCCTCTCTTTCTGTCTCCCGCGGTGAATAAATGGGAGACAATTGCTTCAAGTTGGAAGCATCCAATTGTGTGCCGTGGATATCACTCACCCATTTCTGCACAACGAACTCCACTCCTTCACTCACTCATACACAAACACAAAGGACAAACAAGAGACAAACAAAGACACAACAGACGCTAGAGTGGTACTCTATGACAGCAAATGTACCCAAACAAAGTAGAAAAACAAAGGGATCAAAACAAACAATGCAAAGGCAAAGCAACACAACACAACACAATACAACGCAACAGGGACAAAGGACAATAAGGACAAAGGACAACAATGACAAAGGACAGAAAAAAACCAGACCAGTCAGTCAGTCAGTCAGTCAATGCAGTCAAAGTAATGTGTGTTTGTGTGTGTGGTGTTGTTGTGCGCACAAAAAAATAATTAAATGGTATCCTCGGTCCCTTACTTTGTATTTGTTCATTTCTCTGCCATGGCTGGCTCACTCCTTTCCATTCTCTCTCTTCTTGCCTTGGCATACCATATTCAAGTGCGAATATATTTATTACAGGGACTATGAGTGTGTCTGTTGGAGTGCAAGTCTGTGAGAGTAGTTTCGAGTGTGAGTGTATTTGCACACTCCATTTAGTCCGCATTCTGTCCCTTTGTTGAACTCTAAACTGTCGCCATTTGTCCAAAATAGGCCTGTTCTTCCTCCCTCTTCACTTCTCCCTCCCTTCCAACATTTCTACATTTCAGCAGAAAAAAATAATATCGTTGAGATCCCGCTCATTCCAATGGGCCATAGCTGGGAAGTGGGGTAACAATCTCGATGGAGTGAGAGATGGCTGGGTTCCTATATTCATACAAGATGAGCGAATAGATGCCAACCTGGAGCTCATCACTCGTGAAAAGGCTTTTTTTTTTTTTTTTTTCTTTTTTTTTTTTTTTACTCGTGAAAAGGCACACACGTTTCTTCCAGCAAATACAACCAAAACAAACATCTTCGTTAAACCCCTCAATGGGGTGCTCGTGCATATTTCTTGTGTAGGAAAAGGCAGCAGCATCAACAGCAGCAGAACAACAAAAATCGGCAACGCAACAACAACAAACGCAACCAAAAAAAAAAAAAAAAAAAAAAAAAAAACACGGGCTAGGGGGGGATGAACAAAGGCAAGAAACCCCAATGCTTGCACTTGTCTCTGATGTATTTAATTGCCAGCACGCACACAACAGATGATGATGCATGAAGAGGGGTGCTATTTTGCTCAACTGCTCACAAAAATAACGATGAAAAGGGCATGGAGAAGAACAAGAACAGACGAAAACGAGATGGACGGGCAGCCCATTCTGCACCTTCTGTATGGGGAACAGATGTTTGCGCCCAGTTTCGCAAGTTCGTAGCTCAACTCAACTCAACTCCACCCAAAGCAATTCGGAGGTTATGAGCGAGAGCGAGAGTGAGAGCTGTCCATGAACTCTGTTGGGGGATTTGAGCAGGAAAAAAAGGTATCCCTGTTTCCAGAAACGAACTGTGAGTTTGTCGTTTATTCTTTCTTTTCTTTCGTTTCCAACTGGCGATTACCATACACGTGTGGCGACATGACCCTGATTGTGAAAAATGCATCCAAGCCGCAGTTACAGGTACCGTTGTAAACATACATGGAATCATAGTAAATAATCCGATTTCATTTACTCAAACGATGACACTTTTTGACAAAGTACTCGAGGTCTGGATGCAAATGACGCACTGTGTCCTTGCAGGACAAGTTGGACCACTTGTAAACAACAACAGCATTACAGGAGTGTTAGGCGTGCATATTCCTTGCGTTAGTCTGCTGATTATCCACAGAACAAGCACACGCCCACTCCGTCCTCTCATCTTTCTATTTTCCTCTCACTTGGGAGGTTGTCGTGCTTTGTGAAAACGAGCCCTCTGGGAACATTGTTTCCCAAGGTCCACTATATGAATTCGATTGAATCGACAGAATGTTTAGTATTGAACAACATGCGCCACACGCAGTCATTCGAACAAACATATATGTGCATTTTTTTTGAGCTAGTTGGGCATGAAAAATTCTTCGACATCACATCATCTTGAACATAAATGAAGCTGTCGAAACACGCGTCTAGGTTGTTTTTATGTTTTGCCTTGCCTTATTCTTTTGATCCTTTGTGTGAACAACGTCTCAAGCAGGCCCGATGTACTTTGCAGGCATCATGTTCCTCATAGTCTAGTGTGCTGTGCTGCAACAAATACATAGGAGAGGAAAATGAACCAGTAATCTTTTTTGATCGATCGCAATCCAGGCCCACAAAAGAACAACAATGGTCTATTCGCAAAACGGCGTTTGACATAGCGCAGTTGCTTGCTTTTTCACGTTGTTATTGGCTTCGTTGAAAGCAACAAGCCTTACAATACAAGGAACAGACAAAGGTTGAAGATATCTATTACGCCTCAACAACCGTAAATAAAGAGCAGCGATAAGACCCTCTCTTTTTCATTTCCACTCATTCTTGATGCAAAGTATCACTGCTTCAGGCACTTCTTGCAGGAGAAGTGCACTAAAAATCATCATTTCTAACGCGGGAAGTTTTTAATATATCTCTAATCTAGGACAAAACGAAAGACAAGACCCAAGGTCTACGCTGCTGAGGGCGAGCTCGATCCCGTGGATGAGCCTGAAGAGCCTGACGAGAACCACGGTATTGAAACACTTTCCCAGACTCCTTTCTTAACCGGCACTTGGGGCTGAGGAGGCGACATGGTCTGCTGATCAATCAAGATAAACTCTTCCTGCTCCTGTGGATGGCCCAGCTGGTGGTGCTGGTGGTGAAAGTCATACGACGACTGCAGCGGTGGAGGTGCTGGCTGCGAAGGTACAGACGCTGGCTTGTCCTCCTTCATCGCCGACGAAGGCGTCGAGACCACCGGTTCCGGGAACGAGCGGACCATCGGCTCGTCCGCAATCTGGAGCACAAACCCGCCTGCTGTGTTGCCGATCCCGATCTCCTGGCCTGTGTAAGGGGTATGGTTCCTCAACCGCAAGCTGACGTCCAGGATCTCGTTCAAAGTCTTTTTCAGGACCACGTTTTCACGTTGCAGGGTTTCAATCTTTTGTTCCGACTCGCGCGCAAGTTCCTTGAGCTCTTCCCGTAACTCGGATGAGATCAGCAAGAGGCTGTCTAGTGTATCGTCAACATGGTTCTTGCGGTCTCGCGCATTCATACGCGTTCTATTTGTCAAGGATTTTTCAAATGAGTTTGAACCGTAGCGAATGGGAATAAACGAAGAAAAAAAAAAGGGGGGGGGATCGGTCCTACCTTGCGTTCTCTAAGATGATAAGAGAGCCTGCAACTCCAAAAATAATGGCTTCTCCCAAAAAGTTGGCACCCATCTCAACAGCCCTAGATGGATCGTGAAAATAACAAAGGAAAACGTGTTAGCATCGTTTCCAGGAAGCGATAATACCAAAAGATCGAATGAACCAAAGTAACTCAATATACCTCGCGTCGTTCAATGGGCGGATCGACTCGACTTTGTAGCCCAGAAACTTCATCTTGAGCTGCATCTCAGTCTTGTGAGAGAACTACTCGGTTGGATATTCACAGACTTGCTCATGTTAGTATGGGAGATCCATATCTATATCGTGGCTCCCAATATCGAGTTCCTTGCACAAGATCCGTACCTGAGCCACGCTGATGCATGCTTCCTTGAACCTGCCAAAAATGCGTAGTTTCAATTCACGGAAACGCGAAAATAAAACGTCAGTTTTACCATCCTGAGGGGGACACACTGTCATGGGCTCGTTCGCTTCAAGATGCACACGCGTACTTTGGGTGCTTGGCACTGTAAGACTTTATCGAGTTGGCGATAGGTTTGGCGACTGTGCGGATGGCTAGGAAGCCAAGTTTGATTGCGGACATGGGGCTATCGCGAAAGACGTTGTCGTCAGATGGGTTGTTGAGCTTTTTGGTAAATTCCTTGGATGTGGGCGACAGAAACCAGGAAGTCTATGCTTGTTTTCGAGCTTAGCAGTGGTTCTTCCTGTGATTGCTTCTCTCTCTCTCCGTTGGGGGGTCCAATGAGGTTTGGTTCAGCCGTGTGCTGGAATCGGAATTCCTGTCGTCGAGCTGAAATCGATGTTGGGGAGGTGTTGGTGTTTAAAACCTCTCGGGAATAAAAGAGGCGCCGTGTCCTTGTTTGCTCTAAGGATGAGGATGCAGCGTGTCGTTTGAAATGTTATTGGAAAGAGGGAGAATGGGTCTTGATGCAAAAGAGATGGGACTCTGTCAAGGTCAGCTCTTCACTTCCCACAGCAAGATGTGGCTTGGCCAGCTCGGAAAGGAAATTTGCGCAAGATGAAGGTGAAGAGCGATTTTTTTTTATTTCCGCCAGGAGGACCAAGGGTTTGACTTGCGGCGACTACTACCCAACCTGAAATAGGCCCACTGCCGAGAACGTGGCAAGCTGTATCCTTTTGCAAAGAAGGTTACTTGTACGTTGCATATAAAGATCATGCATGGAGCCACCATCACAGAAACAGAGCGTAGAGCATCAATCTGCGCTGGTGAAAAATGAAAGATGGTCTGTCTCATACTCACTGCCTTCATTGCCATAGTCAATTTTGGGCAACTGATTAATTTGGGCGAACTTCGGTTGTTCCACTCACCTTTCCTACTCAGTCTTGCGCACGCACAGCTAAATGGGTATCAATAGTGGTCGATCGTCCTAAAAACAAAATGCGCATTTTGTCCGCATCGATATCCTTGATCCTGATCATCCTGCCAATGGCACATGTTATCCCTTCGTGCACACAAAAAAAAAGAGATCGTTCTAGCCTTCATAGTTTTCACGAAACTCGTCTAGAGCTGAAATCTTGCTTTTTTGTGTTGAAGGGGGTGTGTTTATTGTGGGGAATAAAGAGAAGCTTGCATTTAAGCAGTCTCGCCCTCCTTCTTGAAGACGTAGGTCAGACCGCAGCGACCGCAGTACTGACGGTCGTGGTGCCAGGCCATGAAGACACCGGCACCGCAGGTCTCGGAGGGGCACTCACGACGGAGACGGGTGATCTTGCCGTTGCCGTCAACCTGGTAGAACTTGAGGACGGCCAACTTGACCTTTCTCTTCTTGTGCTTGATCTTCTTGGGGGTGGTGTAGGTCTTCTTCTTGCGCTTCTTACCACCTCCGAGGAGGTCGACGTTCATGTCCAAAGTGGCCATGGCGGGGATGGTGGCCAAGAGGGTCTCGGAAGAGAGAGTCTTGCCGTTGAAGGAGAGGCGCTGGGCAGCGGCGGCAACACCTGATAAGGCGAGATATCCATGAAGAGAGAGACAATTGGTGAGTTTGTTGGTTTCCCTTCTGTCCTTGGTTTTTTGCGAGATTTCTGATGTCTGTCTTTTAGCTCATGGCATTCATTTCCTGGTGGTGTGACATACCCTCACGCTCCTGGATCATGGACTTGACATTGCTAATGCTGTCGCCGGCCTGGACGTTGACGGTCAAGGTCTTGCCGGTAAGGGACTTAACGAAGAACTGCATCTTTGAAACTAGCGAATCCAAAAGAACATGAACGGATGTTAGATCTCTGATGATCTGGATGGTAGATCCTTGATGATGTGGTTCCTGGCGAGATTTCCTTCCGAAAAGAGTTGATTCCATGATTGAATGTGAATTGTCTGAATTTTATAGGATTGGCAATTCCAATGTTGTGGTCTTCAGTGATCCCAATGATGCCAATTGAAGCTCAATGGGATCAAGGGTCCTTGATGACAATGGCGAATTGTGATGAAGCTCTGGATGATCCTGTACTCTCTCCTCCTTCATACTGATCTCCTCCTTGTTCCTCCCGTATGAATCTTGAAACTGGATCCTGATCCCAGATGTTGGATTGTTTTGGTTTCCACTTTGATGTCCAGTACCTTCGTGGAAAGGAAAGAGAAGGTTGCAACGAATTCGGCAGTGGGCCAGTCAGAAATAGGTTGGCACAGAGGAAGTGGGAAAAAAAAAATTGTGTCACGTCACAGAAGATATTATAGTCGCATATGATACATTTGACAACGCATATTAAGTTCAGGCACCATCAGAGCTTTTTGGACACTGCTCCTGGGCTCAATGAAACCGCTCTGGTATCCCAATTGCTTTGCATTTGCATGGCACCGATACTCCAAAGCGTACAATGGAGTGAATAATATTATGTTTAGTAGAAGTAGCCACGGATTAACAAGGCGAGTGCAGCATACACATTTGTGGAGGATGCATAAAATGTGAACCGGTGAATCTTCTGTCTGCAGTGAGAGAAGAAAGTGGAACGAGGAAAGAGAAAAGAGGAAAGAGTATCCTCCCTCTCGGTGGAACAGGACAAATCGATAAGAGAAAAAATACCAAATACCCGCACGGAATCAAAGAGAAGAGGCGGAGTGTGGATAGATCATGTCTCCTTCCTCCAGTTCTCCAGTACTGTGAGTGAACCCGTCAATTGCTCGTGTGATGAGATGCTCTTTCTTTTCTGGAAGGAGCAGTGAGGGCCATGCCTTTTCGGAACAGAGTTCATAGTGCCAAAGAGCCTTATGATACAGAAATAGCCTCAATTTCAATATAGTCTTGTCCTCAATGGCTCGCACTGCATTGTTCAAAGTAAACAAAAATGCAGCATTTTGTTGTGGACTTCTGTAGGTGCTTTTGAAAAAAATTCTTTGGAGAAAATCTGCTTACGCGACGACTATCAAAAGCGAAACATTTTTTTTGTCTGCAGTCTCGCGTTGTCGATGACACCTTCGGGCACTGGTGCTTTGGTTGTATTACTTCACTTCTTTCTCGTCTTCTTCTTCTTTGCAATGAGCGAGCATAAGAGCACCCATGCGCGACCACGCTAAATCCCGCCACTCACCATGTCACCACTACTCCACTTCCCACCACGGAACGAAGGCAGGGGTGAGGGCTGTGAATGAAAAAACAAGAAAATACAGGTCAGGCCAAGGACAAACAGTTGAGCCCTTTCTCTCTTTCTCCCTTTGCCTCTGTCTCAGTCTCGATTGTCGTTTTGAGCCATGTTTGCGGTTTGCATGGGAGTACAAGACCTCGTCTAATAAAACTATGGTCGCGATCTTGTTTGGTATTTGTTTTTATTTTCTTGTTCTCAATGGGGTACGTAAATTACATCCCCTTGAAAACTCATCTTTAGTTGAACCTCGAGACCCGGGAATTGCTGTTGGAGAACGGGACAACGAACAGACTACAGTGAGACTGACAGAGAGACCAACAATCCAACGCGAACAAAGAGAAGCCCGATGCGCTTTCCCGCTGTGGCCTGTCATCCAACGCAAGATTCGAGAGATGGCATGTCCTAACAAGATTGCCTGATACTGCAACGGAGATCAGAGTATACCTTCTCAAGGTTGGCCCTGGTCTGCTCTCTCGTTCACTTACTCGCGCAACTCACTCTTTCCACTCTTTCACCTTCATTTTCTTTTTGGTGTCCTTCGCACTGACTATCTCTTTTCTCTTTCTTTCTTTCTCCTCTCTCTTCCCATTTGAAAGCCCATTCCATTCGCCATCTCATTTTGCATCACTTTCATTAATTCCTTACCCCTCCTTCCCCTTCCCTTCCTTCCCTTCCAGTTGGGGCCTTCATTCACCAAAACATCACCTCTTCACTCCATTCGCATCCTCCAACTTCTTTGGTAAGTTACACTTCCCCCCTCCCTTCAATCACAACCACTACCCCATAGACACATATAAACAACCCCACTCCATTCCATTCAAACCCATTCAAACAACGGTCTCCTCCTTCCTCCTCCCTCCTGTTTTGAAACTTGAGGTTCGAGGACAGTGCCTCCTCCTCTCCGTCCGTCAGCCTTCTCCGACACTTTTCGTTTCCTCTCTTTACTTCTCAACCCCACACTAAGACACACCACACAGCAAAAAAAAAAAAAAAAAAAAAAAAAAAAAGCACCCACATTCATTGCTTCACATTGGCCGCTTCGAATTCAATTAATCCCACTTCGGCTGATTTGAACACGCATTCATCTCGCTTATTCTATCTCCGTCCCAAAAACTGTTTCACACTTCCATTGGACTTTACTCATCTCGACCCTTTGCTCATCTCCAAATCCTATCCTTGCCTCGAGGCAGCTTTCGGTGCACTGTTCTGCCCTCTTTCGCTATATTGACACTCACCTATTGCCACAAGGTACACCTTGACACTCACACTCACACACACACACGCTTTGATGATATTCACACCCTCAATGTTTCCTCCTCCTCCTCCTCCTCCTTCCTCCAATTGAGGTCATCCATAATACAGTGGTTACGAGACACGCGCGCGTGCAAAGAGAGAAGAGAAGAGAGTGGTCAATAATGATCCTTGATCACCACTCTCATTGGGCTAGTTCTTCCTTCCTTTTGCCCCTGTCCCTCGCTCTTAATCCTCTTAATCTTCAACCTCACATATTCCTCTCCCTTTTCCATTCAAATTACCCTGTTTCCTGCCTGTTATGTTACCCTATCGACTATTTATAAATCCAAATCCAAAAGGGACACACACACACACACACAGACACCC
Organism: Podila verticillata NRRL 6337; assembly: GCA_000739165.1. Lineage (NCBI taxonomy): Eukaryota > Fungi > Mortierellomycota > Mortierellomycetes > Mortierellales > Mortierellaceae > Podila > Podila verticillata. The sequence goes on along the minus strand of KN042426.1, from coordinate 586,660 downwards.
ACTCTGTCAGTGAAAAATACCAGTAATTTCCCTCCGACAAACCGCGATATGACCGACCCACCGACCTGTATTTTGTATTCCTCAGTGTATTTTTGTACCCTCATCATATCATAGCGTCTATTCGCAACACTAGTATAGCGCTATTGCGCTGTACTTCTCCTCGACACAACTACCCATCATTTTTGGTTTTTGGTCAGGTAGCTATGTTGGTCGAGATGTTGAGGGAAGGACAAGAGGATGAGGTATGAGTGCAATTTTAGCACAAATGCAAACTGAAGGAAGGATGCGAAAAAAAAAAAATGAAGACTGAAACCAAGACAGTACGGAAGGGTCCTGGCGGGAGAAGGAAAAGGTTATGTGTCCATCCCACCCATGTCTCCGCACGCACCGGGCTGCCTGCTTACATAGGCTGGCTTTGCAAGCCTATATATACTCGATACGGTCGACATGTACATGGCAATTGGCGATTGCGGACTAAATTGTTCTCTCCCCTTTTGGCTCCTTTTGTGTCCACGCACCAACGGATGGAACATTTTCGATCGGGGTGTGCTGGGGAGATGGTGTATCCATCTTGAAAGTGTGGGTCGCATAAAACTTCTTGTTTGTGTTTATGTTTGTTCAACCTCATTTCAATCTCTCTCTTTCTCTCTCTCTCTTATTCGCTTCTCTGTTCTCGTGGCTCTCCCTAATTACGGACCACAATAATACCCGCTCATCCTTCACTATTCCTCCTGTGCCAACTCCCTTTCCACTTCCACTAATCATCCTTGTCACTATCTCCACTTTGTTTCAGCAGGCTTCTTTTACGACTAGTCCCCTGCCGTCAGAAATACACGTCTACACTGCCCAGGTACCTATACGCTTTCTAAGCAACACTCGCTCTTCAAAGACAACAAACAACGCGCGCATCCAAGCGTAGGGAGGTGCATCAAAACCAAAAACACCTCTTTGCTCTCTTTTTCTGACTGAACTAATTGTGTTATCAGTGCACTGTGGCACTAAAAGAAACCAAAGAGTAGCCCTGCCTTATGCGGACCACAACCTGAATATTGCATAATGCCCTGCGACGTATTTTTGGTTTTGCGCCATAACCCGTCCACCCCATGGTCCAATCCTTCTCCTTTACCTTCCCCCCACCCTCCTTCCCCTTTGCTCTGTACCTGGCTATTTTCAACCCCACCCATCCATCATTTGGGCATGGTCATACAAATGACGAAAAACCACCTACAACTTAGTGATATCAATCGATGGCGCAACAACAGGCTCATGGTGTTACGACAACCATCATCTTTTTTTTTCTTATTTCCTTGACCCATGTTACCTCTCCTCTCCCTGACCTCATTCCCTCATTCCCTATATTTACTAACCCAAATGCCCTGCTTCCACTAGACTATCGTGGACGTAGTTCTCTTGTCCTCCACCTTTTTTGTGGACGTGTTTCTCAACCCCTCGTCCCCTTTGCACGTATAATCACACATGTCCATGCAACCAGACATTGAGGATCAGGAAGGCACATACGGAGGACCACAGGCACGCAGGCTCTCCGGCCCAGGAACTGGCCCATCACTGACTATCGATGCAGCCAATCGCCCTGCAGGTTCTCGACCTGGTGCCAACTTTAAGCGGCAAAAATCTCTTGTCAGGCCCGAGCGTGAGCGCATCGACCGCAACCACCCACAGTACTACTACCGCAATGCAACACAGAACCTCGACGGCTCCAACATCAAAGTCCAGGCTTCTACAACCGGTAATGACCCCAGCGCACCCTTAAGCCGCGCCACGGGTGTGCGGAGAGGCAAGAGTGTGCTCGGACGCGAACCCGAGAAGCCAGAAGGATTCCGCGCAAGGCCAAAACCTCAGCCAAAGCGCAGATTGGAGGTCAAGAACCCCCTGAAGAACGCTACGCGAGAGTGGCCATCCACGTGGGTCATGTACTACAATGCCATCACCTGCTGTTTCCCTGCTGCTCTTCTGAAGTCCTGTGGTAAGTTTTCGTTGTTCGTTTATTGCTTCGAAACGACTTTGTGCCACTTCTCTAACAATAATATTATAGGAATGCATACGCATGAGATCCAAAGGGCGTGGCGTGAAAAGATTGCCCTGGTCTCGTTGGTCATTATTATGGTACTGGCCGTGGCTTTCCTGACCTTTGGTCTGCAGAAGGCGCTTTGCAGGGATGAATCAACTGGAAAGTTTGTTGCAGGATCTGAACATTATGAAATGGATATGATTGTCAACGGCATGGGTTACTACTTCAACGCCAAGGACGAAGGCAACGGCGGGAGCGGCGTAGTCTGGGAGCATCCACCCATCAACATGGACATTTCAAACCAGCCAATCGACATTATGAACGACGCAACCTATGGCGCCAAGGGAAAGGATGCGTCATTTTTATTCCAGAGCCCAACTGGAGGAGCATGTAACGGCCTGATTACCCGTACTGCTGCTGCTGATTCCGAAGGAGACTATTACTTCCCCTGCAAGTTGCGTGATGTCTTTGGCACCACCGCACCCAACATGACGGTTGACCGAATCAACGGCTGTCATACTGGCGTCCGGCCCCAGTGGAATGCACTTGCAAGTTCTTCCCCGGTAGCACCCGTGTATTACACCTGGCAGAACATCAGTCAGACGGACAGAAACCTATTTGCCTATGATGGCGATGTTATTGACGCCGACATTCTCAAGTGGATCAAGCCGGACCAGTTTGAAGTCGGTGACGCCATTGCTGCTCTCCGCAACGGCTCCATCCCTCTCCAACGAGATCTTTCGTTCCTCTTTGCCAAGAGCAAGATGTCTAATCTGGGTGCCTGTTTAAAGCAGATTGCTCGAGTTGGTGCCATGGACTCTAAAACGATTGGTTGTATGACTGCAGATGTGATCACATACGTATCGCTAGTCATTATTCTCGGCGTCGTCTTTATCAAGTTCTTCCTTGCCGTGTTCTTTGGCTGGTTCTTGAGCCATCGCCTCGGAGGATTCGACAATGAGACTTATCAAGACCGCATGAAGAGAGCCGAGCAGATCGAGGCGTGGAGTTCAGACATCAATAAGCCAGCCTTTGCCAACACTAAGCGCCAGACGATCTTCCCAACCACTTCTCGCTTCACCCCAACCATCGGATCAAATGCTGGTAGCTCGAGCGCTCTGGCCACACCCTCGCTTGGCACGCCCAGCGCCAGACCTCTGTCAACTTTCAACCGCCCAACCAGCGTCTTCAAGCCATATACACCTCCAGGATCTCCAGGCGTGAACCCTGCCTATCTTGCTGCCTCCAGCACGTCTTTGAGCCGCGCCTCGTACTTTAACGGACCTTTGGGCCCCAACGGCACGCCTCCACCATCACCTCCGCCTTTGCCAAGCACTCTCAGACCCTCCAGCGTGGCAAGCTATGGTGGAATCCGCAACAATTCACGCCGCTCCTCGACCTCGTCTTCAAACGCCACTCAGCCCTCCAATTGCCCACTCCCCATGTCGCCCTTTGCAGTCCAGCAGCCTCCAGTGTCCTTCCAGCCCTTCAACTTCCCTCTGATCCACACCATGTCCTTGGTTACCTGTTACTCTGAGGGTATTGACGGACTCCGCACAACTCTGGATTCGATTGCCACAACCGATTACCCCAACTCGCACAAGCTGATTGTCGTCATCTGTGACGGCATGATTATTGGTGCCGGTAACAATATGTCGACCCCCGAAATCTGCCTGTCCATGATGCAGGACGACCTGGTGCCCCGTGATGACGTTATTGCTCACTCGTACGTGGCCATTGCGGACGGTACCAAGCGCCACAACATGGCCAAGGTCTATGCCGGTTTCTACAAGTACGACGACGCTACCGTGCCCAACAAACAGCTCCAGAAGCGTGTGCCCATGTGTGTCATTGTCAAGGTTGGAGGTCCCACCGAGCAGAACTTGCCCAAGCCCGGTAACCGTGGAAAGCGTGACTCTCAGATTATTTTGATGGGTTTCTTGCAGCACGTCATGTTTGACGAGCGCATGACCTCGTTCGAGTACGAGTTGTTCAACACTATCTGGCGCATTGCCGGTGTGCCGGCCGATCGATACGAGATCGTTCTCATGGTATGTTTTTCTTTTTTTGTCTACTTCAAGAACTGAGAGTTACTAGCTACTAACATCTTTATTTTTTGTCAACCTTCTAGGTGGATGCCGATACCAAGGTCTATCCCGATTCCCTGTCCCGTATGATTGCTGCCATGGCCCACGACCACGAGATCATGGGTCTCTGTGGTGAGACCAAGATTGCCAACAAGACCGACTCATGGATAACCATGATCCAGGTCTTTGAGTACTACATCTCGCACCACATGTCCAAGGCCTTCGAGTCCATGTTCGGAGGTGTCACCTGCTTGCCCGGTTGTTTCTGTATGTACCGCATCAAGGCGCCTAAGGGTCCCAACGGCTACTGGGTGCCTATCCTGGCCAACCCCGATATCGTGGAGCACTACTCAGAGAACGTTGTCGACACTCTGCACAAGAAGAACTTGCTTTTGCTCGGTGAGGATCGTTATCTCAGTACCCTCATGCTGCGTACCTTCCCAAAGCGCAAGATGATGTTTGTTCCCCAGGCCATCTGCAAGACGGTTGTTCCCGACACTTTCATGATTCTGCTGTCCCAGCGTCGTCGCTGGATCAACTCTACGATCCACAACTTGATGGAGCTGGTCCTGGTCCGTGATCTGTGCGGTACCTTCTGTTTCTCGATGCAGTTTGTTATTTTCATGGAGCTTGTTGGAACTGTGGTCTTGCCCGCTGCTATTTCCTTCACCATCTACCTAGTTGTTCTCTCGATTTACGCAGCGATTGCCCACGACACGAGCATCGATACCAAGGTGCCTCTTCTCTTGCTCGCTGCCATTCTGGGTCTTCCTGCCGTTTTGATCGTGATGACCTCGCGCAAGATGGTCTACGTTGGATGGATGATGGTCTATTTGTGCTCGATCTTCGTATGGAATTTTGTGCTTCCGGCCTATGCTTACTGGCATTTCGACGACTTCAGTTGGGGTCAGACACGTATGGTCGCTGGAGAGGTTGCAGGAGCCGATCACGGCGGCAAGGAGGGACAGTTCGACAGTTCACACATCAACATGAAGCGATGGGGCGAGTGGGAGCGCGAGCGGCGCCAAAAGGCGGCCATCTTGGCAGGCTTGCCCACCCCACAGTTCATGGTCTCGGACTCTGGCGAGGAATGGTTAAGTGGTCAGATTAGGGAAGAGGAGCTTTCTGACGGCAGCTCCAACTCGCGCAAGACCAGTGACAGTGCTCAGCCTTTTGCCTCCCCACGCCACACCCCTCATGGCACCGAGACAACACGGCGGTATACTCTGTCGGACCCCCCAGCAAGCATGGACTCGATTCCCCTCTTGAACATGCACGCGCCTGCTCCTGGAGGCACAATCGGTCGTCAGCGGGTCTCGCAGTACTCACCCTATGGATCTTCAGGATATGGCAACTTTGACAACGGAGCGAACAACAACCGGATGTCGACGTTCACCCCGCCCGTGATGCCACACCCCACGCGCCAGTACACGTCGTCACCCAAGCTGAGCAGCAATCTGGCCAGCAGCAACTACACGCCTCCACCACCGGCGCCTGGCGGTCCACGCTTGAACTCGATCGACACCAGGGCACCCTCTCCCCAGCCACCCGCGACAGGATTTGGACCACAGCGGACTGACTCTTAGAGGGAAAACAATGCAGTAGATAAAAAAAAACATCATATAGACGTATATCCGTAGCGACACTTTGTTCTCTTTCTTTTCCTATTTGCACGCTACACAATTTGACAATCACACATACAAAAGAAAACAAAACTCGTACTACTTTCACAAAAGAGAAAGATCCATGACAAAGAAGGGGGAGAGAGGTTCAATGTTGGAGAATGCACTTTTGCTATAACACAAGGAACATATACACAGGCCATTTTCTTGAGCATAGCTTGGGGAGGATGATGGTGTCCATTTTCTGGGCTGAATTGCGACCAAGAACGAAGTCGTGGAATATGTATTCGTCCTCGACCCACCCCCCTCTTTCTTAGTGAGATTCAGTGTCTATGTTAATTCTTCCTCGCTCCACTTTCTTTTTTCTCTTCTCTCTTCATTGTCCCCAATTACACGATCGCACCAACTCCACCACCACCACCTCTTTTTGTTACAAAGACGTGAACATAACACGATCTCTTCGAGCAGCTTCTCGAAAAAAAAAAAAAAAACACTCAAACAAAAAAAAAAAAAAAAAGAAAACATGGTTTCCCAACCTGGGAAATCAAAGACGCGTCTGTGTCTCCTTCTCGGAGTGGCCATTGTACTGTTCCATGTGACCTTGACAACACCCGTCCTCGCCAAGGCCGAACAGCATCCACTCGACACGACACATACAACCCCAAAAGCGTCTAAAGATCACAGCAAGAACAGCATCCCCAACAAGCTCCCCAAAAACAAAAAAGCAAACAAAAAGTTTGCTCAAAAGTCACCATCCAAGAAGGACACCTCCTCCTTGGCCGACATGGTCCTCGAGGCCACCAAGATGGACGCCGCTAGTCTGCAGAACTCCATCTCAGGTCTGTGGGACAATGTTGTCCAGTTCGGGAAACAGGGAGCACCCGCGTTTTCAGGCCGAGATCGACCAAGTCTTGAAGAAGGAGCATATCGATTTGTCCAAAATACAGGGGGGCAGGAATTTGGAACAACAAGAAGGACAACACCAGAAACGGAACAATAAAATCGAGATCATGGCACTCAAACACCGACGCCACGCACAACACAGAGACAGGCAGGGCAGGAAAAACAAGAAGGGAGGTCAAAGAGTGGGAGGTGGTAACCAGAGGAAAAACCGTCATCGCAAAGGAGCTGGAAGACGTCGAGGAGGGAGACACCAAAGGAAGGGCAGGCAGGTTGGAGACAGAGTTCCAAAAGCACCACCAGTTCCCGTTGTTGCGCCAGTTCAGTCTATTCCCGATGCACCAGCTCCTGCTCCGATGTCGCCGCCTGCATCTCCCGCCAATAATGATCAGCCGAATGTCGACGCTGGTGCTCCTGCCACAACCGGGGATACGGATGTGCCTGGCGTTGCTCCTCCCTCGCGCATGCAGCCAGGCCATCATCACATTCACCGCAGACCACGCCCAACGCCAATCAAGCTGATCCCTACTCCAGACATCCAACCCACAACTGTAACGGCCGATGAACCCCCAGCCCCAAGTCCTTTGGACAACGATCAAGTACCCACTCCGGAGACCCAGCAGCCCATTCTAACACCTAACGATGGAGACCGCGAACCGATCCCAACTGATACCCCACCCAAGGTGGACTCCCATCCTTCAGCTCCTGACATGAGCGTTCCGACAGAGCCCAAGAACACTGTTCCAGCACCCAAGGAAACAATGCCAGACCACGTATCGTCCCCAGACGATAACCCACTGGACGACCCAGACGACGGCCCCGAGGACGAGGAGGATGACCCCAAGGACGATAAGGATGACCCCAAGGTCGATAAGGATGACCTCAAGGTCGATAAGGATGACCCCAGGGACGATAAGGATGACCCCAAGGACGATAAGGATGACCCCAAGGACGATAATGATGACCCCAAGGACGATAATGATGACCCCAAGGACGATAATGATGACCCGCTCGATCCCATGAGTCCTTCGAAGCCTGTCCCGGTCGCTCCACCTCCCGTGCCTCTTGCGCCGTTGGTTCCTACAGCAGCGCAAAAGCCGACCCTGCCTGTGCCGGCTGTGCAACCTGACGACGACGACGACGATGATGATGATGACGACGACGAAAAGTCGCCGAATTCTACGGTATACGGGCCAGATGTGGAAGAGGGGTACGACGAGGATGAGGGGTACGACGAGGATGAGGGGTACGACGAGGATGAGGGGTACGACGAGGATGAGGGGTACGACGAGGATGAGGAAGAGGGGTACGACGAGGATGAGGAAGAGGGGTACGACGAGGATGAGGATGAGAATGAGAATGATGTCGAGGAAGAGGTCGACCGGAAGAAGGCCCGCAAGGCGACGAAAGAGGAGGACAAGAAGAAGAAGCAGGCCAAGGGTGGGGACAAGGACGGCAAGGGACAACATGTCAAGGACGAGAAAGCCCATAAGAAGCAGGTCGAGGACGACAAGATAAAGGCCAAGAAGAACGAGGAGGATGGTGCTAGGAAAGAACGGGTCAAGAGGTCGCTGCAGAGACGGCAGGTGCTTATGCAGGCCATCAAGAAGAACAAGAAGAAGGCTCCCATGGTCGTGCCCGATGCTGTAGCAATTGGTGTCATAGAGCCTCTCAACGCGTTCAGGAAGGAGAAGAAAGTCAAGAAGGAAGCCGCTGACGACAAGAAGGAAGCCGCTGACGACAAGAAGCATGCTGCTGACGACAATAAGCAAGCCGCTGACGACAAGAAGGAAGCTGCTGACGACAAGAAGGAAGCTGCTGACGACAAGAAGGAAGCTGCTGACGACAAGAAGCAAGCCGCTGACGACAAGAAGCAAGCCGCTGACGACAAGAAGCAAGCTGCTGACGACAAGAAGCAAGCCGCTGACGACAAGAAGCAAGCTGCTGACGACAAGAAGCAAGCAAAGGAGCAAGAGCCAGTTGAGTTTGCTTTCGAAAAGGTCATCTTAAAGAAGGAGCCGAAAAAGAAGAACAAGAAAGACAAGGACGCCTTCGTGAATGCCCAAGACCAAAACATTGTCGACGACGACAACGCTGGAGAAATCGCGTTCGCCGACGATGCCAACGCCAAGAAGAACAAGAAGAGCAGGAAAATGAAGGGCAAGATGGTCGTGGCGGAACAGAAGGCACAGGTTGGAGAAATCGTGATGACCGACGATGCCGACGCCAAGAAGAACAAGAATAGCAGGAAAATGAAGGGCA
>KN042426.1:556890-577274 GCA_000739165.1 Podila verticillata NRRL 6337 | reverse complement strand
CTGCAGAAAGTTGACCGCTGCAGAAAGTTGACCGGCTGCAGAAAGTCGGCCCGCTGCAGAAAAATCCTGCCGTCGGGGTCCTTCAAGGGCCACACGACGGCGACACGAAAAGGACGACAAGAACAAAAATAAGAATAACAAAGGTGGCAATGAGGACAACGGAATGCACAGCGACAAGGATAACAAGACTCCTCCTCCTCCTCCTGCTGCTGCTCCTGCGCCCGCCCCGAACAACAATAACAACAACGCCAACAACAAGAAGCCGGCATCCAATGGTAATACTCCTACGGCGCCTCAACTGCCTCAAGTGCCTCAAGCGGGCAAACCTCCTGGTGACGCCAAGGCCGGTGACGCCAAGGCAGGTGACACCAAGGCCGGTGGCGCGGGTTCAGGTACGACATATGGCACGGTGCCCATGTTTGGACCTGCGCAGCTGGACCTTGGTTCAGGAGCTGGGAAGCTTTCTTCCGGATGGAAGGCCCACGCGACAGTGGTAGCCTCGGTCGTGGCAACTGTTTTTGTCAATGTGTTGTTGTAAGACTCAAATTCGTATTTTTATTTTTTGGGAGTGTCTTGAAATAAAAATGATTTACAGCAAGAAAAAACGCCACCAAATCCTTCCCCATCCCCCCCCCCCAGTGATGATGTCGTGGATCTACATCTAATCGCAAATGTTGCACATGACGCGTATTGGAAGCGTGTTCGTGTGTGGGTGAGGTGTGCGACGACCAAATTATGGCACAGGGCGGAGCAAAGAACAGGGCAGTGGCAGTATCAATCCTTTGGACGGGCACAGAGAGACTCGCAAAGGCTAAGAGGTAAAAGCACACGAACAATTCATTCCATTCAATTCATTCACTCGTCGGTACAATACTCAACCACAACCACTGTAGATATCACATTTCGACCTTACACTCCTAATCCTACTACCACAAACCACTCACTACCACCACCACCACACAACACATTTCTCCATGAGTTCCATCGGCACAGGGGTAAAAACACTTGCCTCCGAACGAGTGCAGTATGCTTGAAGAACATGGTTCTCAGAGAACCATGTGAAGCACAATGGAACTCGAAGCTGACACATGCTTGTTTATTCTACCCCGCTCCATTTACAATAGTACGACGTCTCCGTATCAACATATTCACCAGACGGCCGAGTCTTCCAGGTCGAATATGCTGGAAAGGCAGTCGAGAACAGTGGGTACGGAAAACAACAAGCACAGAAGAGTCAAAGCAAGCATGCACGAGGAGGAATACTTCAACAGGCACAACGATGAAGAGACCGTTGACTCATGTATTTCTTTCGCTCACTGTCTGTGTATTATAGAACCGCGATCGGTATCCGTGTCAAGGACGGTGTGGTCCTTGCGGTCGAAAAGCTGATCCAGTCTAAATTGCTCGTCCCCGGCGCCAACCGCAGGATCCAGAACGTGGATCGCCACGTTGGAATTGTAAGGAGAGCAGGCACCTCTGTCTTGGAATGGTCCCGTGAGTACTCTTGCTCAATTGACTTGACGTTTTTGTTCTAATCATTTTCGCGTTATTTTCTTTTGTTGGGTACGTTAGGCCACCGCAGGATTGTTGGCTGACGGTCGTCACATTGTAAAGCGAGCTCGCGAGGAGGCACAGAGTTGGAGAGATATCTACAGACAGCCCATTGACGGACCTGTAAGTTTTACACACATAGAGAGAGAGAGAGAGAGAGAAAGAGAGGAAGAGAGAGCGGGTGCAGAAGCAACCGACGCGTATCATTTCCTGATTGTTACTCGTTCTCGCCTTCAAAACTAACTTGACCGAAAAACATGTCCATTTGTGGGATGCGTATAGAACATTGCCAGCCGTATCGGCAACTATATTGCAGCCTATACTTTATACTCGAGCGTCCGACCCTTTGGCAGCAGCACCATCATTGCAACCATGGACACCACAGGACCCAAGCTTTACATGGTTGAGCCCTCGGGCTTGTACTGGGTAAGGAAGAACAATCATATCTTTTCTCTATTGTTCTCAATGGGAAAGAAGAGGTCAGATTAAACTGACTTGCTCGTTTTGTGACAAAAACCATTATTTTAGGGATACCACGGCACTGCCATCGGAAAGGGTCGCCAGGTGGCCAAGACCGAGATCGAGAAGCTGAACCTTGCAGAGATGACCTGCCGCGAGGCAGTGAAGCACGCTGCGCGAATGTAAGGCTTTTGGACGACTACAACAAATATACTTCACGAGGAGAAAAGGAGGGGAGGGGGAGATATTCTGGACTGGTGTGAATGATTTAACCATTTTTTTCCTTCGTTTTTGACTCTTTAGTATCTACAACGTCCACGATGACGCCAAGGACAAGGAGTTTGAGCTGGAGCTGAGCTGGGTCTGTGAAGAGTCCAAAGGCTTGCACCAGTTTGTGCCCAAGGACATTGCCGCCGAGGCTGAACAGCTTGCCAAGGTAAAAGCTCGAGAGGAGGGGCTATGAAGAGGACAAAAAAAAAGTATCTCTGACACCTTTTATGTTTGCCTTCGTTGTGATGATCATTGTAGGATGCATTGACCGAGGATATGGACGACGATTAAGTCTGAAACAGAACAAAGGAAAGAGGAACACAGATGCTGAAGTCCTAGTCATCCATTGCCGGTACCTCATCCAAGAACGAGGCAGAGATAGGCAGCTATGACAGGAAAAAGGACAACAAAAATAAGATGATTCGATTAAAGAAGAACTGATGCTTTACTTTGGGGGTGCTATGAATACATTTTGGATGAAGAGTAGTCTTAGTAAAAAAAAAAAAGACGAGCAAAAGAGAAGTGCTATACTTGTTTCTTGTCCATTGTTTGTGAGGTGGAGGGTAAGGGTTCATCCTTCAGTGTTTGGTACCTCGACACTCTCACCATCATCGATCCGACCTTTGCGACCTTGACCAGACCCCTTGCGCCCTGATGCTTGTGAACATCCTGGATCATAGGATGGAGCACTTGTAGGAGGCATGACTGGGACTCCGCTTGTCGACGAACTAGAACCACTTGGAGAGCCGTTACTCTGGCTAGCCTCGGTGCTATCCGTAACCAGAGGGTGTTTGATCGCAGGCCTCTCTGTCCGTCTGACTCGTGTTGCATGTCCCTGGGCACCAGAGGACTCTGGGTGGCCGTGACGGTTGTTGTCGTCGGTGTTGCTTTCTTCCTGTCTCGGATTGGTGTTGGCAATGCTTTCCGAGGTATGGGTGCTCTCGTTGTGGGTGCGTGTTGGGTATCCGAGTGCGAATCCGCGAAAAACGGTGTTTCCAAGCCGAGACGATTTGCGGCACGAGCTGGCGTGGGTCCGGATGTGGCGCTTCAGGTTGCTAGCGACGTTGAAGTGTTTGTAGCACATATGGCATTGGTGAGGTTTCTAAGAAGTTGGAGCAAGAATGTATTTTACAAAAGGGAGAGTGGGGTGAGCATAATGAAAAAGGGTGGTCGTGATAAAGCGTAGCAATGTTGCAAAGAAAACTCACCTCGCCAGAATGTGTGAACGAATGGGTCTGCAACTGACTTGGCCTCGAGAACCTTTTGCCACATATCTTACATTCGTGGTTCTTGCTCTCGCGGACGCGGAACCGCCGCTTCTTGGAAGGCGCCAGTACTCCGAGGGTCGAGTCTAACGGCGTGCCACTACTACTACTAGCGGGCTGCGTACCAGGGCCACTAGACCCAGTAGGGTGATGGTTCATCTTGTACTGTCTCGGGTCCCGGGACATTTGTTGCTCGTGTGCCTCTGGAGTTAAGCCACTCTCAGAAGTATCGCCTGCACTGTCCGTCTGCCGCTTCCTTGATTCGCCTTGTGGGTCAGTTTCGTAGTCGTCCTCGTCGCTGTCTTCGTCTTCCTCCATTGGATCATCCCCAAACTCGTCGACTTGACCGTCCTCGCGACCTTCTCCTCCTTCTCTTCCATTTACCTCTTCTCCCCGGGCTCCATGCTCCTCGAGATCTTCATCTACGTCCTCAGTTCGACCCGCCCGATGATCGTTCATCGTTTTTCTCTTCTTGCCATCCGATCCGTACTCCTGCAGCACGGCATTCAACTTCCACTTGGCCTTTTCTCTCCATGAAGGTCCCGTAGGCGTTGCAGTACCATTGTTGCTGCTGCTGCCGCCATGGTTTTCCATGTTCTCGCTATCGTCCTGGCCTCCGGTAAAATGGTGGTGATGGTGATCGTCTCTTCCTGGACGGCTTAACCTTTGCTCGTGTTCCGCCTTCCAGATTTGAAACAGCTGCTCAAGGTCCTTCAGGCGGTAGTATCCCTCTTGACCCAGCTTCACAAGTGGCGGTGAGAGCGACGACGACGACGACAACGACGGTATAGCGGGGAGTGTGGTGGAGTTTGAGGGCGAGAAAGAAACGGTGTCCTTGAGCGAGCCAGTTCCAGATAGGGATCCTGCTGTCCGGGGAGGAGGGATGCCATCGCGTTGGAAACCTAGAGGATGCACCAAGTAGCCCGGCAGAGAGCCGGCTCTTCCTCTTGACTCCAATGAAAGCGTAGGCGATCTAGGTGATCGACCGTCGAGGTTCTGGATCCACATTCCTTCGTGGTCGTGGCGCATGGAGGGCGTGAGTTTTGGACCAGGTAGAGGTGCCTCTGGGTACATGTCTCGGGAGGGCATGGCCTTGTAGCCTGAGATCCGTTCAGAAGGTGGCGTGGATGAGTATTCTGTCCTTGGGTCGGTTTTAAGCTTTCTTGAAAGAGAGCCTGTGGACCAACCTCGTTTGTGCAACTCTGGCGATGCCTGGATGAGGTTGTCTCTTGGTGCTGAAATAGGAATAGGCGACCCTTGGGGAAGCTCGGAAGGTTCACGGACGTGTGGCCGGTTCTTGTTGGCCGAAGAGGTTTGATACGGAGCTAGGGGGCTTGGTCCTTGATAGCGCTCATCCTGACTTGATCTTAGTGCCACACTAGACTCTTGATTCGTTGGAACTTCCAGTGTGTCGACGGTGTTTTGTTTCTGCGCATATGAAGCAGTTGTCGCAGAAAATGGTGTTGTTGCCTTTGCTTTTGAAGCTGACGCTTCAAGGGGCGGTGAAGGAGGCATGTCAAAACCAAGTTCCTCTCTTCGGTAACTGTTTTCAGTTTGGTGCCTTCTCAGCTCCATATCTTCATAACGGCTACTCGGTGGAGGATAGGTATCATTGGCAATTGTGTAATGATCTTGATGTTGTGGTTGTAATTGTTGTAGTTGAAATTGTAGTTGTTGTTGCCGACGATTAGGAGCATCAGGGCTATCCGGTACCTGTGTATCATAAGGTGGGCCATGTGCGTATGGATACCTCGGTACCCAACCTGGATGTCCAAATGAACTGCCCCGGTATTTTGGGGGTGGGGGGCGGTGCCGACCTCGCTCGCTATATCGACTGTCAGGACCATAATTCCAGTCTGGCCCAGACCGTGTCCAAAGTTGGGGATCATATCGCATGTAGGATCGAGGATCATAATCGTATCGGTAAGGCCAGTTATTTGTTGGCCCGTACGTTCTTGCCATACCTGGGCGTAGAGGGTGGTAGGGGTGGTAAGGATGAGTATAAGGGTATGGATCTCCCCTGTAGAGGTCTGGGGATCGGACATTATGATGGCGTGGATCGTATCCGTGGCGCCAATCTGGTGGTCCTGAGGGAGGATACCACTGCTCTGGAAGATGATCGACCGTGGGATTGTCGTCTACTAAAATATGTTTTGAAAATACATAGAATACCAGCAACACGGTATATATTAGTGTACAGATTTTTCGTCCCACTTGCAGCCGAACATGAGCAATGGAGAGGGCAGGGGACACACTAGCGACGGCTTTAGTTATTTGATCCACCGTTTTTTGCTAGCGCTTGAAATATTACCTTGATCAGGAATGTTGTCCTGTGGTGCCAGTACAACGTCAACTCGGCTGAAAGCATTTCCCTGATGTGGCACGGCTCCAGCGATGCGATCCTATAAAACAAGAGAGTAAATAAAATAACAATAAAAGAAAAAGAATAAATTGAAATATTAATATATGTAGAATGTTTATACATGTTGAATCACAGCTCACATGGACAGTCCTTTTCTTGTTTATTGTGCAAGAGAGATAGATGCACCGACACATCGATCCTCTCATCTTATTCTTGAGGATTTGTTGTTATTGTTGTTGTTATTGTTGCGTTTACTGATGTTGTTTTGTGCAATTACCTGTAGCGGCATGTAACCATGGGTGGGAGGTTTATTGGACGGTAGTGGTGGTGTTCTTGGAGGCTCTTCAGTCGGGAACGGGTGCCCATACTGGGTAGTTACAGGGTTGAGGTGGCGTCGAGAATGAAAATACGACTCGTTCTTGTGTCTTGAGGACGACGACAACGAGGGGTCCGGGTGATGGGCTGGGTGTGGGGCACGACCCTCCCGACCTGGATAGGGGGCCTTCGTGTTTAGATCAGGCGATGGCCAAGGACGACGAAGACGTGCGGCAGGAATTTCCTCAGACATTTCGGCCAAGTCTAAATCGAATTCAGAATTATACAGCCATATAAAGAAAATAAAATACGGCGGGGATAATGTTGTCAGTGGGAGGGGCACGAGGGGAGGTAGATTATGACCGCCAAGCTGCCAATGGCAAGAGGCGTCATGCAGAGAACTGTTGGCAACCCTGTATCTGGCCAGTGAAAACTGGAGGTGTGGTGTGAGATCGACGACCATGTGGCCCGCCATGGTTTTTTTGACTTTAATTTGTGACACGGGGGACATCCGTCCATTGGACGATCCGACTTGAGTCGGAGAATATTATTTTGACAAAGGCCATGGACATTACAATACGAACAGCGGAAAGAAATGACTTGGACGTTGGGAGCAAGAAGGAAGGGAGGGAGGAGAAGGGAGACAAGGATGGAGATCGCATAGTAGCAAGAGAAAAGTAAAAAGGAAGGTAGAAAGAAAGGAAGTGAAAAGCAAGGGGGGAGGGGGATGCGCACTAATCCAAAAAGGCAACCCCAAAGAAGACGAGACGAGAGGCGAGACATGGGGACAAAGAGGGTGGAGTGCAGTGCGGTGTGCGTGTGTGCGGTGTGCGTGTGATCAACCCTCTTGGCCAACGGGGATCGTCGCTGATCATCGTTGGCCTATTTTCTTTACATCAAATTAATTATTTAATTCAACGCGGCACATTCAGTATCCGTGAGACCGACGAGGTCAGTGGATCAACATTGGCAGAGAAGAGAGAGAGAGCGAAGACAAACGCACATTGGAGGGTGAAATTAGTCGCCTGACTGGAGCCGACGGGAGTGGACTGTGCACGAGCGCGCACCCACTCTCCAAACTACTGGAACCCACCCAACACTTTGTCACCGAACCTCAGCCAGCAGTCTGGATCCGCGCATTCGATTCAACAACCTTGTTTTTCTCTTATTCCTTCTTTCCCTCTTCTTCTTCTTTTTCTTCTTCTTCGCCCGGATCCTACCTTTCGCTGTCCTCCTCGGTCGTCGATCGCCATATTCTCACAATTTCCTTTTTTTTATTCCAAGTGCACCAAAATGTCGATGTATCGATCAAATCGTCCTCACAGCACAAGGCGCTCCCTTTTCCTTCATCAACACGTCCATGTCTCTTGTGCAAATCTGTTGGATCCCTTACTCATACGTGTACCTTGATGATCCGGTACTGGTGGTTGATGTCGAGGATGGTGTGCAGTAGATCCATGGCTCCAGGGATCTCCGGGGACTTTTTGAGTAAAGTTAGGTAGATGAGGTGCTCTTGGGGGATGCGTTTGTCCAGGTGGGGTCGAGGGCGATGGTTCACCGATGTTGCTGGTTTGGTCCATTGGTTGGCCTCACAATATGCGATATACTGCAGAATAGCCAAGGATGGTCTCGATGTAACGTGAAATGGTTGGTGCTCTTTTTTGTATGCTAGTCGTCCTTCACCATTGGAGCCAAGCAGGGTGTGATAGGGGGCTGGTTGGGCAAGGAAGGCCGGGTTCTCCGGGGGGATGATGAGGACAGTAGATGATGTATATTAAAAGAGAATAAAAGCAAAAGAGTTGTTTCCTTTGGTCCTTGCAGAGGTGTATAAAAAACGGTGCGTCTCGATATGTGGGTGGATACAGAGTACGAAATAATAAAATGCGAACGGGTACAAAGAAATAACGAGTCCCGTATCGAGGATGCGTGGAAACGCACATCCATGTGCCTGTGGCGAGGATGAGCAGCTGTATGCAATGGAGCGTAATGGCAGTTTGTGGCCAAAGAAAATGAGGATGACCTCACGACTGCAATTGGCTGAATGGAAATGGACGAGTTGAGGGGCCTGGCGAGCAACGTTTAGAGGAAGAGGAAGGGCTGGTAAGCAAGCAAGCAGGCAAGGTAAGGCGAAGCAGCTTCGAGGTGAGAGTGTGGACGGTGGACAAGGTTGGATGAGAGTGGGCAGGGCACAAAAGAAAAACAAGTCGCCACACACACACACACACACACACACACACACACACACACACACACACACACACACTCACTCACTCACTCACTCACTCACACAAAGAGAGGCATACGGACACCCTTGCACACATCCAGTACATTCACATACTCACAAATTCATGTCCAAACGTACACTCACAACACGCATCACCCAAATCAAGTATCAAGTAAGCTTGTGTGCCTGGTCTGTGGGCATCCGACACAAATCGATTTTCGCGCTGTCGCACTGCACCGACTAGTTGATAAACCTCTTCACACTCACGCACTCTCTTTATTCTCTCTCTCCATTAACAGATAACGTACCTCGCTTTTCATACCGTATTTCACACGCGCAATCGAGTTCCCAAGACTTCGGGTCCCGTATCCATGACCTTCAGTATCCCTTGTTTTGCTCATCCTTTGATCATGACCTGGCATTGGGGTCATGCCGTAACAGGCCACTCGCAGCAAGCAACAAATTTGGTGACGAAGAGGCCAATTCAACTTTTCTATTTTTTTTTATGTTTGTTCTCTCCTCTCCTTCTACACATCGGTTTAGGGATAAGCGTATCTGGCTCGAATTCCCTTGAGCGTGTTTTTCTTCTCTCTTTTTTTACGCTAGCGCGATCTTCATGGTCAATAACAAAAAGTTGTGTCGATCTGGTGTTGTTTGCGAGTCAGCCTGTGTCTTCCAACTCTATAAGTTGAGTAACAAAAGAAACAAAAAAAAAAAGAAAACGAATGCCGGCCTGGTCTCCAAACCTTCCTTTCCCTCTGTGTCTAAAATTCGAGTGTTCATTTCCGCGTCGCACACCAATTACTCTATGTGACTGATGTTGTTAAGGGGCATCATGTTCCCCCTCCCTTGAACTTCAGCATAATCTTCACTCACGCACACTGAACCGACACCTCGACGCTTCATTCTTTATGGGTACGTACACACCCATGGCAAGCAGACGACATCGGAGGACATCACGCATACACTATTTCATGCGCTGCGTTATCTTTCGCGTCTGTCTTTGCTTACAGAGTGCCCTCTGGGTGACACTTGCTTGCGTTTAGATTTTTTACCCCGCAATCGCACAACATGGGACATGTTCTTTATGCCCTCTCCACACTGTTCAATTTCACGTGCTCGTGGCCTCGACAGGGAGATCGCTGTTCAGCGTGATTGGCCTCTCTATGTTGTCGGTCCCCTTCCTCTCTGCTCAAAAAGGGCGTGTGAGAGTGTCCCTTCTCTCTTTTTCCATTGTCAACGACATTTCTCCACACTTTCGTCCCTCAATCCTCAATCCTCACTCCTCATTCCTCACCCCTTGCTCCTCGCTCTTCATTTCTCATTCCATTCCTTCTTGCTTCGTTTCTTTTTCTTCTTTTCCACTCGGTTGTCACCACCTCTCTTCCCCCCCTCTTCCAATATCTCTCAATGGCCACCTTGTCACTTCAGCACACTCTGCCAAAGCTTCCCGTTCCCACTCTCGAGGAGACCTTGGCCAAGTACCTGCACTCGATCGAGCCATTGGCCACCCCAGAGGAGCTCGAACGCAGCAAGGCCCTTGCCAAGGACTTTCTCAAGCCCGGTGGCCTCGGTCGCACCCTCCAGCAGCGACTCCTCGATGTCGATCGTGCTGCACCCTACAACTGGTTGGATGACACTTGGTGGATAAGGTATTGTCAACTCCCACTCATTCCACGCCACTCTGCACTATTTCGCGTCCGTGAGTAAAAAGCACTAATATATGTGAATTCTTTTTTGCTTCCTCCTTCCTTCAACAGCAAGGCATACCATGAGTGGCGCGAGCCTCTGTTGGTCAACTCCAACTGGTACATTCTCATGAGAAACGACCTGAACCACCCCACTGAGTTCCACTCCACAGCCGAGAACCCAGCCTACACCACCTGGCAGGTCAAGCGCGCTGCCCATGTCGCCCAGCAGCTGCTCGACTACGCCGAGACCCTGTTCAGGTATGTCTGACAAAAAAACAAAAAAACGAATTGTTATATGATCTCTCGTATTTCGCCCTGCCTTTTCTCACTCATGATCCTCGCTATTCAACAAAAAATAGCCAAAGCATTCCAGTGGAAAAGACCAGGGCAGGACCTCTGTGCATGCACCAGTACACCCAGCTGCTCGGCTTCACCCGCCTCCCCCAGCACGGATGTGATCGCTTGGTCCATGTCCCCTTCCCTAACCCAGCCAAGCACATTGTTCTGATCATTGAGGATCAGTTCTTCAAGATCGATGTCTACTCGAAGAGCGGCAACCGTCTTTTGGATGGAGATCTGGAGAGGTACACCTATGATCGATTTTTTTGTCTTTGTAATGATAATTCATCCAATGGTCACACAAGGAATTCTTTAAAAAAAAAAAAGACCATTTCTTGCGCCAGCTGTCGTCATTACCCATGATTTTGGCCCGCACACTCGTGTATATGTCTCTAACACACTTTTTACGTCTTCTAACCGCATTTTTAGACAATTCCTCAACGCCATCACCCAGCTCAGGACCATTCATACCGCTGCTCCTATCGGCCTCCTGACCTGCGACCATCGGGATGCCTGGTCCGTGGCTCGCGAACACCTCGTTGTCCTCGATCCCAAGAACCGTGCCTCCCTCCAGGTCATTGAGGACGCCCTCTTCTGTGTCACACTCGACTCGAGCGCCGAAGCCACCAAGGCCGACCGCAAGGAGGACTTTGCCGAGTGGGCCAAGTTTGGCATGCACGGTCACGGCGGCCACAACCGCTGGTGCGACAAGTCGATGAACTTGATCTTTGAGCGTGACGGCAAGTTTGTCTGCCATGGCGAGCACTCGCCCTGTGACGCCCTGATCCCTGCACTGATCATGGACCAGATCGTGCGCAAACCTACAGAAATGAACGCCCCCTGCACCAACGCCATTGTCGAGACCCCTCGCCACCTGGAGTTTGTGGCCGACAGCAAGACCCAGGAGCATATCAAGGCCGCCGAGGCCACCATCGCCGCCCTGTCCAAGAACAGTGACTGTGGCATCGTGTACTTTGACGAGTACGGCTCGGATTATGTCAAGAAGGTGGTCAAGGCCTCCCCAGACGCCTACATGCAGATGGCTCTCCAGTTGGCCTACTTCAAGCAGCAAGGCGAGTCCTGTGCCACTTACGAGACAGGCTCCACGCGCCAGTTCCGCAACGGACGCACTGAGACCATTCGCACTTGTTCCACAGACTCGCTGGCGTTCTGCAAGGCCATGGAAGACAAGGCCGTGAGTGCCCAGGACAAGGTCAAACTCATGCGCAAAGCCATGGCGGCCCATTCGCAGTACCAGAGGGAGGCCGCCAACGGCCAAGGGTGCGACCGCCACTTGATGGGTCTGCGCCTGTGCATGC
Organism: Podila verticillata NRRL 6337; assembly: GCA_000739165.1. Taxonomy (NCBI): domain Eukaryota; kingdom Fungi; phylum Mortierellomycota; class Mortierellomycetes; order Mortierellales; family Mortierellaceae; genus Podila; species Podila verticillata. The sequence continues at coordinate 565,479 of KN042426.1, read as the reverse complement.
AAGCCGGCGAGAGCCACGGACTGTTCCAGGAGCCCGTGTTCGCCAAGAGTGCAGCGTTCCTGCTCTCGACCTCGGGCCTGTTTGCAGGCGACAACTTTGTGGGCACTGGATTCGGTGCCATGTATCCGGATGGGTATGGCATCAACTACTTGGCCGGAGGCAAGACGCTCAAGTTTGGCGTCGAGTCCAAGTTTGACTCGAAGAAGACGTCGACCAAGGCCTTTGGTGAGATCCTGCGACAGGCGCTGCGGGACATGCGGAGCGCGGTGGAGAAGACTCTGCCGGAGAGCGAGCTCAAGCCTGTGCCTAAGTTGTAAATAAGAGAAGGGGGGTGAACAAAAGAAAAACAAAAGACGACAAAAACAACAATAAATGTATACCAGAAGCGCCTCTTTTGATTTGATAATTCGCTCTTTTTTTTTTTTTATTCTTGACGAGTTTTTTCTTTTTAGCGTTGTTAGTTTTCCTTTTATTTTTTTCTAGGGCTTGCGGTAAACGTTGGTGGCAGCGGCCTGGTTGGTGGGAAAGACAAGCATCTCGGCAATGTTGACGTGGGCGGGGCGGCCGGCGACAAAGACGACGGTCTCGGCAATGTCGTCGCCGTTCAGGGGCTCGAGGCCCTTGTACACCGAGTCGGCCTTGTCCTTGTCGCCACGGAAACGGATCACGGAGAACTCGGTCTCGACCAGACCTGTTGCCCATAAAAACAATGGATGATTTAGTATTACCTCTTAGTGTGATGTATCATTTGCTATTCCTTAATGGTCCCATTTGATCGCTTTCTGTTTCCCTACTCTCTCAAAATACCATAAAATACACTTTTTTTTTTGCCCGAGTACGTACCAGGGTTGATCTCAGAAACACGGATCGCGGTGTCGACGGTCTCGGCCATGAGTGCACGAGTGATTGAGGCCACGGCGGCCTTGGTGGCACAGTAGATGGATCCGTTCGCATAGGCTTGCTGGCCTGCAACGGAGCCAATGTTGATGATGTGGCCGCTGTTGCGGGCACGCATACCAGGCACTACCGCCTGGGTCACGTACACGAGGCCCTTGACGTTGGTATCGAACATGGTGTCCATGGCCTCCTCGGTGATGTCCTCGAGCTTGTCCAATCCAATGACCAGGCCTGTTGAGTTTATGAGTTTTGGTTGTTGATGTTGTTCGTAGTGTTGGCGTTTGTTGAGGGGTTATGTAAACATTGCGAAGCATTTAAGAAAGCATAAATGGTCAGTTAGGGTTCAACTATGACTCATCCTCACAGGCTTGCCCAATCTTCCTGAATACGTTACCAGCGTTGTTGACAAGGACATCGACATGGCCCATGCTGGCGACCACGGCGTCAACCTTGGCCTTGGAGCGGACGTCGAGCTCAAAGGTCGAGACGGTGATCGAAGGGTGCAGGGCCTCGAGCTCCTGCTTCAAGTTCTCGAGACGATCCTTGCGGCGGGCAGCAAGCAACTTACAAATTTTTTGAAGAAAAAAAAAAAAAAAAAAAAAAAAGTGGTGGCAAAAGCGTTGAGTTTTTCTCTCCTTGGATGTTCTGTTTTTGCCTGGTCAGGGAGATCTGAATATAAAGCTTTAGTTTATACCAGGTTGGATCCTGCTTTGGCAAAGTGACGAGCGCATGCCTCGCCGATACCGGAGGAGGCGCCGGTACTAATCAAGAGTCAAAAAGAACAGTGGGGTGCGTGTTGAGTACATTTGTTGTTTTCTTTCTCGTTGGAATCCGTTCAAGCGATGTACGGTCGGAACCAATCAGATGCAATGATGATGTTGTTGTTCGACATTGAATGCTGTCTCCACTGCTCGTTGTTGCCCATACATCAAAACGTTCTTGCCCTGGAGTCTGCTCATGATGGTGATGTCTTGTTTGGTTCGGATGGGGTTGAATGGAAGAAAAAAGTGAAAACGGAGTTTTGTAGATTTTTACGTTTTCTCAAATTCAGCCGCACCCTTTTTTTCGTGGGAAAAGATCAGATCGAATCCTGAACCAGTGCCCAAAATTGCGGGGGTAATCGAAGCATATGTTAGATATTGGCAATTTATTGACAACGCAGAAGTTTCAGACGAGCAAGCATGCTAGGCATCCATTTCGAAAGAAGCAAAGTATCGATCGCTCTGGAAGAGGATAGACAAAAAAAAAGAGAAAGATGTTAGCACCACGTCCATGTCTACCAGAAGAAGAAAAAAATTCGGCATTACAGTGAAGAGACGCTTCTTACCGATAAAAGAAAATGTGGTTGAGTGTGAGAGAAAAAGAGAGAAGAATATACAATGATCACAGGAAGTAGTCGGGGACATGGCGACTGACATGTGGCTCGCCACGACGAGGAGCAGGGTCGAACTGGAGGCTATACGCGACAGAAAGGAACAACAGAGCGTTAGATGTTACGCTTGAGCAGCATGGCCAGTGAAAAAGAGAGAAGTCTATGTCCTTACAAGGTGTATTTCAGGTGCTCATCAATCTCCATGATGGCAGCCTGGTTACCACAGCGGTAGCAGTAATTTGGCGCACTGAAAATGGTGACCACGTTTCTGTCCTGGCACCAGTTGTAGCCCTAAACGTCATGAAAAATAATAAAAAGTAAAGACGGTTAACCAAATGATCCAGGGCAAGTGGTCTGTTTCAAAGAACGATGACAACGCCAACAAAGACGAAGCTTCTTTGTGTTTACCTCCATAACCAGCTGATGGGCTCGGGCAATGAGGGTCAAGCCGTTGTTGTGATTGAAAGTCTCGGAAACATCCTGTCCAAAGGTATATCCAGCGCCTCTGGGCGAAATACCCCATCCTGAGCGGTCATCTGGGTCTGACCAGAGAAGGTCACACATGGGTCCCTCGTGTGGCACCTCCTGGATGCGGTCCAGGGAGCGAATGTGATCCAACGAGTCAATCGAAGGCGACAAGCCTCCGTGAAGACAAAAGATCTATTATAGGCACAATGCTCGTTATTAATAATAGAAACTTGGGGAGTCATTTAAGATGAAGAAAAAAAAAAGTGCAAATACGAGTTGTCCTTTACCTGCTCTTCGATCAATGCAGTCAATGGCAGATAATCAAACAGATCCGTAAAGGCCTTCCAGACATTGGCGTTGCCGTACTTGCGCAGGCACTCGTCGTAGAAGCCATAGACCTGTGTGATTTGGCGCGACTCGTGGTTGCCGCGAAGGATGGTGACGCGGTCCTTATAGCGGACCTTGAGGGCAACGAGCAAGGTCACAGTCTCAACCGAGTAGTAACCACGGTCCACATAGTCGCCCATGAAGAGATAGTTGGTGTCGGGCGAGTTGCCACCAATGCGGAACAGCTCCATCAGGTCGTGGAACTGGCCGTGGATGTCACCGCAGACTGTGACGGGGCAACGGACAGGCTGGACGTTGGACTCTTCCATCAAGATCTCGCGAGCCTATTTTTTTTTTTATCCACATAAAAATAACCGGAGGTGAGTTTTTGCTTGCATACAGAGGACATCAACATCTGAGGTTCCCATGATCCCTGGTATTGGCCGATGTTATTCTAGGGCTATTACTGCCCATTGCTTTCTCCCGAGAATTTTTTTGGACATAGTCTTCTCACCAGGTGAGCGACGCATGAAATGCCCCAAAAAAAACAAACGGGTCATTTCCAGTGCTTGTCGAAGAGCCTCTTTAGCGCAATGTCGCACACAAGTTATTGGTCCGCCCGTTCTTGGTCTCCTGCAGCTTCTGCGCTTTACAGTGTTGGTCTTGTTGCTTCAGAGGGCAAAAAAAAATTACCTTCTCGCAAAGTCGCTTGACATCGGCCTCTGGCAGCTGCTTGCACTGCATCAGATGCTGTATCCAGCCCTCGACATCGCCTACGTCTGTGATAGTGGCCATGGAGTAATATGTATAGATAGATAAGGTAGTTGGACCTTCTAGACGTCTATGGTGCGTGATTTTTTTATCCCAAGGCTAAGTAACGTTCGAAAAATGAGAAGCGCGTTTTCATTGGATTAGTATGGAGGTCATTAAGGTAAACGTGACAAACGCCAAAAGACGCATCTTTTGCTCAAGGCTGAATGACAATGAGCCATCATCTTCCTCTCATGGACACAACCGCGCGTTTATGCGCACAAGCTTTTTTTTTTCTAGTGTCGGGTCCGTGAGGAGCATTGGGTTCAGGTGTTATTCAGGACCCACGGTCTCTCTTCCACTCTCTCTTCACACAACACAAATCCCCAACACTCCTTCGCTTCTTGCCACTCTTTTGGATGAGGGCAACAGACATTTGCAATCAATGCAAGTATCAGTTTGCTTTTTGTGCTTTAGCCGAGGCAAATTATATGGGCCACAGTTAATTTAGCTGTCTATTCTTGGTCCTTTGGTTCATGTTTCCATGGGTGGGAGAATGTGTGTATGTGTGTGTGTGCGTGTGTGTATGTGTGAATTGCTGGATGAAGGGGGTGGGTACCTTTCTCAAGACTTTGGATGAATGAGATTGATGAACAACGATGACAAAGAAAGGTGGCAGTCGTAGCAGTAATAATAAAAATGGAAAAAAGAACAAGTGGTTGAGGTTGGATGAGATGCGCTGATAATTGTCTCTTTGACCCCTCCTCCTGAGACTCATCGCTTTTTTGCGAATTAGGCGACGTCACTTGTTAAGGGGTGCACTCGATGTCGCGCTAAGTGGCACAGTCCACGTTAAATCTCATCGTGTGGCTGAAAAAGTCGGGCATCTACATTCATAATATGTAAAATAAACTGTCACAATTGAAGGGAAATTATTTCTGTTTAAGGGTTGTAACCTATTTCACAATCAAAGCTTGGTAGTCGCTATGTCATTTCTTGTAGTGTATTAAATGACCTATGAACAACTCCATCAATTCTAATCCGTATTGTCTCTTGTTTGCACTTTAGTTAGAGAACACTGGTACCTACAAAATATGTCAATTTCAGCACTTTTGGAGAAATTGAGACCACCTTTTTAGGTGAGAAATGACTTAGACGCGTCTAAAAACACGTTCATCAATCTAATTTCGAATATTTTTCCACAATTCAATGCCGAATAACAGTACGACGTCAAAACACCTTCTTTTCTTCTCAAACTCTTCAGTTATATGCTCTTTTTAATGAGGAATCCGAAAATGCCAGTAGCAAGGCGTTTGTCTTAATAAAAAATCGATATTTTGGATGTTAAAGACAACTGAGTCGGCAAATTTACGAAGATTTTGCAATTTTGTAATGCCTACAGCTCTATTTTGACGTCAGTTCTCAACAAAACGCCTTCAAAGTATCAAGAATGGTAGAGCGGGATATTTTAGAGGTAATGCTGCAGTATGGTGACTGAAGCGCAACTTTTAAATGTCAAGAATGTGTACAGAAGTGCCGGCAGGAAAGGTCTACTTTGAACCTAGCTGACACTCAAAAGCGGTTTTCTCAATGGATTCATATCGTGAATATGTCTACCTTGGCTTAAAAGAACCGCATCTACAGTGCCTTTCATTTAAAATAATAGCGAGGTGTCTTGTACATCTCTAAGGGCGCCTTCTCCAGGTTGCAATGGTATCTGCATCAAGGAATCTGTGAAATTTCCACTCCACCGCATGTAGACTGTGCAAGCCTCTGATTGGCCACATTAAAGTTCTCCATGACGATTTAAACTCGCCGCGGCACCAAAATAGAGTTAGAGGGTCTATTGAATTGATTTACAATAACAGGGTTCGTGTAAGAGTGGTGATCAAGAAAATGAACAGTGCAAAGAAAAGGTAGAGGAAGAGTACAATATGCTGTGGATGATAATGAAGTCTGAGAGAGATTAACAGGACAAGCATTAGCACCGCATGTCAAGCGAGTATGGACCACTCTCGCCACCGTCCGCCAAGGTCAACAGAGGGAAGTTTGGCGGAGAGCGCAGCTAAATGCTGTGACTTTGGCGGACGACGGCGAGAGTGGTCCGTACTCGCTTGACGTGCGGCGTCAACACACGACCTTGGCGGACGACGGCGAAGGTTGTCCGTACTCGCTTGACGTGCGGCGTCAACACACGACCCTGGCGGGCGACGGCGAAGGTGGTCCGTACTCGCTTGACGTGCGATGTTAATGCTTGTTATAATTGACGGTGTTGCATATGAACCAAATGTTTATTTCTTTTCGAATTGCCTGTCACGCCTCCTTGCTACATCAGTACCTACTAACTTCTCACACAAAAGCTGGATCTGGTACTGGATCTCATCCACGGTTTCTTGCATGCTGTCGTCAATGTGTAAGGGTGACACTATCTTGCTCAACTCCTTTGTGAAGTTGTTCTGTGCTCTCCAGATTTGCTTCTTAGCCTTCGGCGGAATGCCCACCACAACCTCAGCATCCTCCACCATGTCTGTGTCCGTGGGTGCTTCCTCTGTGTCAGTCCAGCTTGCAATTGGTCGCTTAAATTGCATTGGTCTCTTCTCCAAAATGACCACTGCAATGTGCTTGCAGCATTCCTGAGAACGACGAAAGGAAATACAGGAGCAGCTCACAATAAGAGGTAAGTCTTCTAGCCCATCCTCCTCATCAGTTGTAGGCTCCAGCTGGATAGTATAGAAAGTTCCCTCAAGAATCCCTTGCATGATGACATCATCCTGGAATGAGCGCACACGGAGGATTAAGCGATCGTTCTCAGAGGCAAAAACAAACTGACCAGAATAGCCGCGGCCTCGCTGGGCTGTTATATGGTTCCTAGCCTTGATCCTCATTTCCATTGCCCGCCGCTGGACTGCAGTCATTCGGCCAACATTGAGGCGACTGTGGTTGAGCTTGCGCTGAAAGAATGGAATTACAGCCTTGACCATGATATAGATCACATTGTCCGGACGTCGTTGGCGTCGATCCTTGAAGAAGTGGGTTTTGAGGCTGTTGTGCCATGACTCAATATAGTTATTTGTGTCAATAGATGGAACTGTGAGATCTTGGCGATAGCAGAGCATCCAGGACTGACACTTTTTGTCCTTGAGGTAGTGCTTGTCAAGGTATGCTAAGAACTTTGGGCGATGTGCATGATCCAAGTATAGTTTCTTCACCAAATCATGGGCTTTTTCTATACTTGGCTCATACATAATCGCACGAAGCTCTTTGCGTACCTAAAATAAATAAAATGCATGATGTTTGTAAACAACTGCCTTTTCCAAATTACATGCAGCGCTGAAAATATTGTGTTACTTACCTGATCTTTAATTTCCACCTTTTCTTCCTTTGTGAGGCTACCTTCAATGCCGAGGAGATCATAGGTAAATGATCTCTCCCAGGCACGTAGAACATGCCAGGCACAGAAGTGGATCTTTGCAAAAGGAAAAGCTTGACGGATGGCATGGATCTCCACACTGCCCTGGTCTGTCACAACAACATCGGGTGCATATGCAATATGGAAATCAATCCACATCCGAAGGACAAGACTACTAAAAAAGTCCTTGAAGACAGACTCGTCTGTGGACAATGTCATGAGGAATGCAACAGGTATCCCAAACCCAGTCTCATTGTTTTTTACAACGATTGTAAAAAGCTGTGCTTTGTCTCTACAAATATGAGAATCAAATAAAAAAAGAAAGTTAGAACACTATGTGTATCGAGTGTGCACTATGTGTATCGAGTGCGCACTATGTGTATCGAGTGCGCACTATGTGTATCGAGTGCGCACTATGTGTATCGAGTGCGCACTATGTGTATCGAGTGCTCACTATGTGTATCGAGTGCGCCCGCAACTTTAGGGGCGCCTCTCGGCATCACCGGCAAAGAAAAAATACAATACATACCCATAAACATGATGTGTCCCATCAAAACAAAAGATCTTGCCATTGTCTCTTAGCTGCTGAAGCTGCCATGGTGACGAGAACCCATAGTATTTACCAGGATAGTAGCATGTGTGGTACCCTTCAGAGAAGAGCTGCCTCATCCAGAGTTCAGCTGACCTATCCTCATTGTCATCTTTCCTGATCTCCTTGAGCATGAGTTGGTAATTGACATTGTAGACATCCTCGTAGGTGATCACGTCATCGCGAAAAACTCGGGCGCGTCCTAGCTGTGCAAACCGGCTCCTAGATGACTGCAGGCGCTGGAGTACCTCGCGGACAGATGCTCCATTTTCAAGAAGAGCACAGATCCTTTCCTTCGCTTCTGGAGAGAGATAATTCGTGCCGATATCATACTCGTCCTTGCCACTGCAGATTGAATGGTTGTGTCCTGGTGCATAGGTGATCTCATAGACCATTGTAGGTGGGATCCCGGGGCCGGTCTTTTCCTGCTTGCGGGCAACAAACTCGCTTGTGCACCCGATCTTGATGCTGGTCTTTGTCATCTGGTTGCCCTTTTTCTTTTTCCTCCGGTCTCCAATCCACACTGCACCATCAGAAGCTGGCGCCTCAGCCTTGGTGCCAGGTTTTTGCTTCACAGACTTTGTCCTGAGTTCTCCACCACGTTGACACCTGAAAGTTTCCCGATTGCGATAGCCAAGTTGGTGCCGTGAATGAGTCGCATTATACACGGTTTTTGTGCCGCATTTCCTGTACTGGACACCGATCAGATCTTGGTGGCGTTTCTGCCAATCTTCATAGTCATCGGCCAAGACATAGAATAGGAAGCAGTGTACAGGA
>KN042426.1:536950-550459 GCA_000739165.1 Podila verticillata NRRL 6337 | reverse complement strand
TTCCTCCTTGTTCAATGTCTCCTCCATCAATTGCAAGATATCACAGTGACGGATGCAGCATCCTTAGCTATTTGCAGCAAGCGTGGTACAGTTTGCGGAGGTCTTCTGGGTAAGTAATGAGAAACAGGCCGTGGATCGTCCATGTGCATACGACGCCGGTACGATTTTTTCTTTAGGGCGTCACTGCTTACTCTTCCTGTCCTGACCTTCCACCATCAATTGCGTCCCCGTAACCCTTGATTCTCTCATTCTGTTTTTTATATTTTCTGAAGCCAACTGATTGAACGGTTCAAATCTTGAACGTTCTCCTGATGTCATCGTTTTTCATTTGTGTCGAGGAAGATTTTCTGCTATCCTGCCCTTTCCTTGCCATTGACGGAAAGGCATTTTATGCTGAACAAAAATAGGTCTCAGCCGCAAATGCATCTTTGAGTGCGAGACTCGGGACGGTCCTCCTATCTTACGCGATTGCTGTATTGACTCTGTCAACGGATGTGAGTCGGGTCAATGCAGTCCATGAGGAACGTCTTTCTGCGACGACCAAGAACAACAACAAGCAAGATTGCTGAACATGTTGACCCAGGTCTACGATACTCAGGCCTCAGCATATACCAGAGCATAGTAATAAGAATACGACCTTTGACATTTGAGTTGCGGCGTGTGTGTGGGGCTGAGTCGCAAGCTGCGCCTGTGCCACCCCTCACGCAACCACTGCCCACAACAACCACGCACATGTGCAACCGAAAGCAGTTGATCATATTCCCGATGCTCTCATCCCAACCGTTATTTATACCAAAGCATATTTGAGACCTTCATCATAAGAGGCAGAGTAAGAATGAGAATGAGTAGTGAGAGTGAGAAGGGTGACCGATGAGAGCAGTGAGCTATGATCACTCTTTCTTTTTTTTTCCAAATGAGATTACTGACACTCAGCGTGTGCAGTGCATACTCGATGTGCAAGATAATATGCGATGGTGCAATCGACCCTCTCTCCACCTTCAAAGCCTTGGCTTCCGTTTTCTTTTGTTTCCTTCTTTCTTTCTTTATTACCCCTCACTCTTACCCTGTTTCGTCTCTTCCCTTCCCTCACCTTGTGCATACATACCATTGCCTCGCCACTCTGTCCAAACGCCAACAACTCAACCCGACAAACAAATCCCAGCCACATACTTGAACATCATTCCTTTTCACCCTGATCGAATATTTTTCGTATTTGTCGCTCGTCGTTACTCTTTTTTTTTTTTCTTTCACCGCACCTGTTGTGACATTACTCCCGCTTTCTCTTTCTTCTCTCTTTCCTCTCTCTTTGTCTTCTCGCCTTTTTCCACCCTCCCTTCGGCTCCTTATCGTTCCTTGACTAACCTCGGCGAGAAGCAACTCCACACTCGCCACCTTCCTTGACCAGCCTCCAGTTTTTCGCCGTCCTGAGCATCAACTCGACATAAGCACCTTCAAAAAAAAACACGTCAGCCATTTAACTCTCCACACAACAAGAGACACGTATAACACACCCACAAACACATATCTTAACCTTCTCCACCTCATTGTCGTCGTCCTCCGAAAACAACAACAACGCACATCAACAACAGTAACAATGCACACAACACACAACATGCTGGCGATAGCCTTCTACTGCATGTCCTCCGTTGCCCTCTCCGTCATGATCGCCAACGCCACAGGCCCTGCCATGGACGTCTCCCAGTTTGTGAAACCAACGGCGACCGTGCCTTGGACATTGTCTACAATGGACATCCCTCCACCATCGACACCTACTCCAGTGACACGCTCGGCCTACAGCTACTACTACAACGCCCTTCCAGCCTGGCCACGGTTCTCGTCACTGGGCCTGCGCAGGAAACGGGCGACACCGAAACGGACCATGACCTTGAGAAAGGTGTACCGGGGTGGGCCGTACTCTCCGCGGGCGGGTTATCGCCAAGAAGATGACTATGTGCAGCAGATGCGAGGCTTTAATAGTAAGTGCCGGTACTTGTATTTCGTTTGTTCCTTGTTCCTCTGTTCTCTGGTTCCTCCTTTTCGATTCAAGTTTCTATGTTTTCTTTCTCGAACACGACCAACAAAGTCAAACAAGAAACGTGCGGTTCGAATCTCTTATCCTCCGAAGCCGGAGAAGACGCAGAGCAGCATTTTTTTTTCTTGCCTTTCCTTTCCTTTCCCTCGTTCATGCTCTTCCTGCGCCCTGGATCGTCCTTTCCCAAAGACTCTCTCACTCTCACTCTCTCGCATTGCAACTCTTTGATCTGCTTCTTCTCTCCCCTATTCACAGAATTTGTCCCGTAGAAAATCAAACGGAGGACCCTGATCAAAAATGCAAAAAGGCCTTGACCAACCCTGACCCTGTTTTTTCTTTTTTATTCCCTCTCATCGCAGAATCAGATTCAGGGTTCTGTGACACGATAGCACATCGCGATGCCCTTGCAAAGGATAACGACCCTGCAAGCAATAACATGCTCGACAGGGCCATCTCGCTGCCCAAACCATAGCGAATCTCGCTGTCTTCACTTCTCATCTTGAACTAAACAACAGCCAGTAACACTAGAAGCGTTGCTCGCCGTCCCGATCATCGTCATACTGTACAATATACCCCCGCCACAATAAAACAAAAAAAAACGATACCCTTTCACCCCACTTCTTTTTCCTTTTTCCCTTTTTTTTTTTCACTCAGACATCGTCTTTTGTACTTTTTTAATGATATGTGTCTAAAGATCAGATCCAGAAGAAGAAAAAAAAAATGTCTAGAAACAAAAGGCCAAAGAAGCGAAAAATGGAATGGCAGAGGGATTGCAATGTATGAGCTCCGCCTCCCTCTAGACCTGCACTTCACTCTCGGTCAGAGTCAGCGTCTCGCGCTCGATATAGTCCATTGCATCTGCAGTCCGTCTAAAGAAGTGTCGGTTGCCACCTGCACGCTCCAGCAGATCGCTCTTGATAAACAGCTCGCGCGAGTTCTCGCGCAGCTTGACAAAGTACACCTTGATGTCCCGTGCATGGTACGCCTGAACTATCTCCAGAAGAATTTGAGCAGCACTATGCAAGCAAGGTCGAGAGATCAAGAAGGAATGTTAGCATATCGTAAGGTGTACAGCACTGGTGTTAGGAGACGGAAAGAGAGAAAAAAAAAGTTAGAGAAAACATAATTCCTTGACGTTTAGTTTACCTGGCATCCAATGACGGCATGTTCTCAACATCAAAGATGACGTGCGACACGGGGTTCAGGCGCGCCTCCTCCGAAGGGTGCACGCTCATGTCGCCAAAGACCTCTAAGCGGTGCAGGCGATCCTTGAGCTGACCAGTGTTGGCAAAGTACAATCCTTCCTCGACCCTGACAATCAGCACTCCGTCAATGTGTTCTGCGATCCCTGGGTAATCCTTGATGGGGCGGACTAAAGCAATGAAATAGTGAAAACAGAGATCCATCATATCAGCGAACTATGCACATGGAAGGGGTAGTAGAGAATAGATTCCCAATTAACCGTTTTTCCCTTTCCCTTTTTGTTGAGCCCCCTTTTTTCTTTGTTGTTGTTGTCTCCTTACATCTTCCTTTGGTGCCTGGCATGCGGCCCATGATGGTGATGCGAGGGTAGGTCGACGTCTTGATCACAAGCAAGAACGAAAGCGCAATCGCAATCAGTGTGCCGGCCTCCACGGACACACAGATGGTCGCCACAAAGGTCAAGAGCAACAGTCCAAGATCGGACCATGCCTGGATTTGCCACATGAACTTGAGATCGTGGGGTGCCTCCGACAGCAGCGACAAAGCAGCGACGCAGATGATTCCGGCAAGGACTGGTTTGGGGAGATAGAAAAAGTAGGGCAGCAGGAAAAAGATGGCCAGGAGCACAAACAGAGCAGTGATGAATCCAGCCAGTTGAGTGCGTGCACCAGCCTTATCGTTGATCTTGCTGCGAGAGAGTGAGCCAAAGGCCGGGATCGCCTGGAAGAGACCGCCAATGATATTGGAAACACCCATGGCAACAAGCTCGCGGTTGGGACTAACGGAGTAGTTGTGCTTGGTTGCGTACTGCTTGGTGATCACAATCGACTCGACAAATCCAATGATCGAGATGAGGACCGAGGTGCCAAACAGTGATCGGACAGAAACGCCCTCGGGAGCAGAGGGGAGTGAGGGCAGCTGGAGTCCACCGCTCTCCATGCCGCCCAAAATGGCCAGTCCGTCCTTGTCCCAGCGGAAGACACCAGTCAAGACAGTGTACAGGATCACGCACAGAAGGATCTCGGGAACAAACTGCAAAAACGGCAGTTTGGTGAAGCGCTTCTTGACTGAGCCAAAGGTGAGCAAGAAGATGATGCTGGAGAAAGAGACAATGGTGGTGAGGAGGTGAATCTCGCCAAAGTTGGCAAAGATAAAGGCAAGCTTGTCTACAGTCGACGACTGCTCGCCAATGCCAGCGTGCTCGGCCAGTTCCTTGAGGCCAAAGAGGGTGATGGATTGCTCAATGATGATGACGACGGCAACCGCAGTGATAAAGCCACGGAGTAATGCGCGCGACAGGACCGAGTCGAGGAATCCCAGACGCACAAAGCCCAAAAAGAACGTGAACAAACCAACAAAGAGTGTGATGATGACACCAATGGCGAGGCCAGTCTTGGGGTCAGTGCTGCCAATAGCGTGTTGTTGCTGGGCGATGGCAGATCCGACAAGCATCGAGACCAGGGCCTCTGGGCCGACCGAGAGCTGACGCGACGTGCCAAAGATGGAGTAGATGATGCCTGGGATGAAGGCCGAGTACAGACCGTGGATGGGGTCGAGGTGGGCCAGAGCGGTGGCATAGGACAGAGACTGAGGAATGATCAAACAGGCCACTGTGAGGCCGGCGATAAAGTCATGGCCGAATCCATCCATTGAGTAGTGCGGCAGCCAGCGGAAAACGGGGACATAGTACCGCAGCCGCGTCTTGAAGGTGGTCCACAGGTCGGCACCTGGGGTGACTGCAGGAACTATAGGAGCAGAGGTGGAAGTGAGTTGGATTGAATTAGAATTACATTGCTCGATGAGGTCCCCATCCAAGACTTTTCTTTGGCTCATTGAACCTATGACTGGTAGTTTCAGTACTTTTGGCCCTCATGGTGTTCCATGAGTCGTCTCCATGGTTCCCACTCTTTACTCCTGAAGAGTCATGTCGCACATTCATTCCTACTTACAGAGTTCATCGTCCTCCTCAGGCTGCTGGTAGAGGTGCACCCTGCTGTGCTTGGCAAAGGGAGTGCTTTCGGACAGGTCGTCCTCACTGTCTGAGCTGTCGACATCAACGGGCGAGTATCGTTCTAGGGGTGACAAGAGACGAAGGGAACATCAAGGAACATGCTTGTTTGCCAGTTAGCAAGCCTGGCCATGGACAGATAACTTTGTAATCAAGGGCGAAGGCATGCATGCCAAGTCATCCATCCGCCTCTGCAGGCAAAACACATACGAGGGCTGGACGAAGGTTGGCCCAGGGTTAACCGTGACATCTTGTGCTGTGAAGAGTTTTCCCTGCGTTGGAAATGGGTCGGCTAAATTGAGTGGAGAGAATAAAGAATGGAGGTGCCGAAGGGAAATGAGTGAGCGAGGGTGAAGAAGGAAGATGTGTGCCAGTGAAAGACGAGGTGGGAAAGAAAGCGAAACGAAGAAAGAAGGAAGGACGGAAGGAAGGACGGAAGGAAGGACGGAAAGAAGAAAGGAAAGAATAAGAGGACAGAGACAAAGAAGGTTGTCCCTGTTTCTTGTCCGTTTTAAGTCTGCTCCTCTCTTTCCCACCCATCCCAATGGTTGCTTGCTTGTACTTTGCCAAGTGTACTCTGCACCACACACCGCAGACACCAGGCCACGCCATGGCGCACATGGATCGGGGCGTGTGCGTGAAATAAAAGAGATAGAAAAATAAGGTCAACTGGGATAAAAAAAATGGGGCAAAAAGAAGACATGACACATCGCGACAAAGACGAATGCAGGCAAGCTTACTACAAAAGAAGAGGAAAAAAGAAGAAAGACCGCAGAGGACGATGTGCAATGACGGCATAGGATCGAGGATGAGGAGGATGAGGAGGAGCGTAGGAGAAAGAGGTGCATGACCCATCGTGTTCGTGTGAACAAAAGCGAATGATATTATTGTCAGAGATCAGTGTATGGCCACCGCGGGTGGGAAGAGAGACAAAGGAAGGAACCAGCTGTTTGTCAAAGATGTCATCATGGCGTCAGGGCCATTGTGGTTACTGTTGCCCGTCTGCAGTTGCACCGTTATGTAGCCCATAGAACGGTCTTGACATGACGTAGAGCCAAGAAATAAAAAGTCGGTAGAAAGTATTTGCAACATCGGGCATGAGCATGCAACTTTCGGTGTAATTGCTGCCTCCTAAAGGAATGCTCCTCTTGCTTCTTTGTTGATGTTTAGTCCGTTAGCTTGCCTCCGCCCCCTTGGCCATTTGGCAGCGAGAGGAGGAGAGGGATTCGTGGATCGATACCGCGTTAAATCCCCACACAGTCCGAGTTGGGAAAGGAGTCTCATCCGCACTGGCCCACATTTCGTTACACACGAAAGCATGGGTGGAGAACCGACTTATGAGCAAGAAAGAGCACCAAAGTGGGTTGTTTTTTTTCGCATTGGGTGTCATATGCATGTGCAAGGGTACTTCTTCTCGGCAGTGGGTGTGTGTTTTTGCCTCCGTAATGGCTACGGTGCATGTTCCCCTCCAGATTGCCCAGTAGGATGAACTTGTGTTTGTAGACCGAGTAATCGAGTAAGCTGGTGCCGCGCCGATATGCCCTCTGAGGTGGAAGAAAGGAAGCGAGGCTATTTCGCGTCTAGCAGTCATTGGCATCATAGTTTCGAACCCACCCCTGTTCTGGGCCGACGAGCAGTCGCTGTGTGTGTGTGTCAAGCAACTCGACCAACGTAGACGATTGAAGAAAAAGGCCATATATTACGGATTTCAGAATACAGAGTGCTCGTTTTCTTTCTCTTTGCAGATGACAGCAGCATCAATGTTCGATAGCAAACAGAGGACAAGGTGAATTTATTGCGCACTTTTGTTGCTAAGCTGTTCGCTGGGTATGACACCCCTGGGATCAGGAGGCTGGAGTATTGAGCTGGTCACACAATGGAAGGCAGAGGTGGCGGGGTGAGTGGAATGGTTGGAAGTTAGTAAATAAAAAAAATTGAGAATGGTGTCTGGCAGCCTTTCTTTTATACCTTACCCAAGGATGTAGCCTAAACTACCTATATGAAAAGCTGAAAATAACGACTCAACGTTCAACTGTGCAAGTATATACACGTTTGACTGGCACTATTAGTCGCGTTCCTAAGTGATTCGTACTTCTCTCTGAAGCTCAGCACAATCGTCCTGACCACTGTCCCGACAACATAATGGATGCAAACATGTTGAGAAGGAGCCAGAAGTGACGATAAATCAGGCCTAATTCCAGACACTGGGATCTTTTCACCTATGCAAATCCTTTAGTGCCGTTTAGTCCGCCGTTTTCGTCATATCATGCCATCGTTCACTACGGCAGTGACATAGGAGTGCTCGACGAGAGAAGAGGAGAAGGAAAGCGCAGAGCAGGTCTTGTATAGTTCTCGATGCATGAGAAAGAAAGAGGACTAAAAGAAAACATTTTCCTAACAGCCATGCTATTCTTTTCATAATGAGAATCATCAACGTCGTTCGTACTATTTCACAAAGACGTCAAGAACCATTCCACATCAACTATATCCTTCAACAAAAAAAGAAAAAGGAAAAAGTAAAAAGAAAAAAGTAAAAGAAAAAGAAACTAAAAGCTCTAGCCTACTATATGCCATTCTACTTTTCTTTTTCTTTCTCAAAGTGGTCTTTCCAATGTTCCAGCAGGGCGGGAAGGTCGCTCAGTGAGCTTAAGCGGTAATCGATATGAGCCAGATGAGGCAAGGACAAGTCCACATCCTCGTCCGCAATGATCACAGTCCGCGCGCCAAGAGAGCGAGCCCACATCAAGGCCTTTTCACTATCGTCAATGACGATCACTTCGTCCGATTCCTCATTCACCAACACTTCTTGACCTGTGCCAACTTCTTCTATGCTAGCATCTCGTCGGGATACAACACGAATCCCCTCGCGGGAAAAGATCCTTTCGTAGTAGACGGGCGAGACCTTGAGATAGTTCACGCGGTCGGATCCGTAGATCTGCTCAAAATACTCAAACGCGTCAACGCCCTTCAGGATGGACTCGAGATCGTTGAAACAGTCCCCTGAGCTGGTAAATAGCCGGTATCGCTTCGTGATCTCACTACCTCCACCAGTGCCCAATGTCTCCTCACTCAGCTTCCGGATCGTGTCGACGGCCCCAGGAAAGTCGGCCCGCACCCGCGGGAGCGTATACTGGTAAGCCTGCTTAGCCAGAAGAAACAAGTCCCGGTCCGACAGCCCAGGCAAGAGCTCCTTGAGTTCTGGCAGCGACTCGGCCGCACAACTGCACATTTGCTTCATCCACTCGGTCAGATGGATCCGCTCAAAGATGACAGCCACGTTAGGACTCTCGCCATCGTTATTGTTGCTGATGTTCGTGGCCTCGTCCGTGGCCTGCTGCATGTACTCGTGCCAGCGGCTGAAGAAGGGCTTGACGACCTGGCGGTTAGCATTGCTCCAGACCTCGGCCGTACCGCCCAGACGAGTTGTGGGGAAGAACTCGCCCAGGCAGCGGAGCCACTGTGGAGCACGGCGCTTGTTGTCGTTGATCACTCCACCGCTGTCGAGAAAGATGGCTGTGGGCATCTTGGTCGGGTACTTTGAGCTGGAGGGGTTGATCTGGATCGTCATTTTGTTTGTCTTATGAAAACGACAGAAAGATTCAGAGGAGATGTAATGTCAAGGATACAGAACTGAAAGAACTAAAAGAACAAAATGAACAAAAAAGAGGGCTCCAATACCGACATGGGACGCTCTTAAATAAGTAATTTAAAGGAGCCTCATCCTTCTTCCTTAGCCACTGCGGAGGAGGGAAGTGGCACAAAAACGCCGCGCAATAGCATGATGCAAGCTGCAGCAAATCAAACAAATTGTATTCCCATGATTAGTGTTTGCTATATTTGACGTTTCCAAACTTGTAATAGAGGCCACATAGCGCCAGACTGATCACGGCTGGCAGGAGGTTCAGCTGAACGATGCAGTAGACAAGGATGGTGATGATCCCGGGTGCCCGGAGCATGATCCCCATTGCTGGAGAGCGGAACATGGTGTGGAGAAAGTAGCATCCACATAGGGTCGAGATCACAAACATGGCTGCCTGCGTGAACTTGTTGTTTTTGGACTTGTTGCTGAAGTACACCATGATCAGAATAGCTATTGAGGATGAGACACATTTTCTTGGTTAGATGTCACATAAAAATGCTCCCAATCTATGCGGGTCTTCAGCTCGATCCTGTTACCTGGAAAGACTTTGACAATCTTGTGAAAGATATCGCCACTTCCGTAGTCTTCACCAAACTGTCTGTGGACAAGAATGTCCATCACGACAAACAGACAGGTGGTGGGGATTGAAAAGAAGATGCCCTCAAAGATGTAGTCCCGCTCCACTTCCTTGGTGCCGGTGTGTCGGTTACGGCCAGATCGTGCACGGTCGTTGGTCTTTACTTTCTCCAAGACTCCAGATTCCTTGATGATCCTCCACTTCTCGGGGTCTATATGTGTTCATGGAGTATAGTTCATGGGTTAGGGTATCTATAAAGAGATTATTCACTGGATCAAAGTAAAGTGGACAAAACAAACACAACTTACCAGCAATTTCTTCCATGTCACTATCCGATTCGTCCGAGTCATCAGAGTCTTCCTCGTCGCACTCGTCGTCTTCATCCTCATCAATTTCTTCGATTTTTGGCCTTTGCTGTTGCTTCTGTGATGTTGATTCAGATGCCTTGCCCGTGCTCCGTCGTGTGGTCGAGTGTGATGTGGTGCTCTTCGTAGCTGTGGACACTGCGGTGTTGTTCATTTGCTTTGCTTGGCCTGCCATGGTTTTCTATGATGTGTCCTGATTGACGGTATAATTTGAGGAAGTAGCAAAAGGACATGATGAAACCGGGAGGTGGTTGAACTTGCATGCATTCAGCAACGCTCTTCACAGATCGCAGTCACATTCCTTTTTTTATACAGCCAGGGCAAGCTCAAGGAGACAGTGTGTCGTTTGCCCTTGCTGTGTTCATGAGCTTTCAAACGTGGCCGACAGGAGACAGACATGGTGTCGTGAAACTGTGACACGGAAAAGATATATCGCGCGCCATGTTGCCTGTATATCGAATCGGCCGTCTATGACGGTCTAGGTTCTTTGCAAGAGGGTCGCGTGCGATCAAGTTCACGCGTTTGGCTTACGTTCATCAACTCCTCCTTTTCGTGTGTTCTCGTTGCCTCCACAGCTGACTATTCCATGGTGTCATGAGTGCTTGGCAAGCATGAAATGCCACCACACCAGCAGTGCCCATTGACTTGTTTCTTCACCTGTTCGCTAAATGGAAAGTGACCAAATTTGACAAATTTACAGGAAGTCGCTTGTCCAAAGGAGAGGGATATATGACACCGAGTCCTCATCCTCGATCCACCTTCGTATATTGCATTAACCTTGTCTTAACCACGCCTCCAATGACGAAAGAAGACTCGGGCAGAAAAAAGCAATTGAAAAAGTCTTGGCGACCGAGGAGGACCGTGTGTGGGGGCGAGGATTTAGGCTGTGGGCGAGGTCTAAGCCAATTTTTCGGAGGACCCTGAAACTGAAAGTGAAAGTGACGTGAAGCAAATTGGGCGAGTTGATGGGCATCATCTCGGAGATGGCTTGGAGAGGCATCTCTCCTTGCTTGCTCTCGACATTCCCACTATTTAAACAGCTCTCACCTTCATCATCATTCTCCATCACCACCACCACCACCAGCAACACAAATACCCAACAGCAAAGTAACCAAATAAACACCTTCACCCTTTCACCACTCCAGCCCAAACTATCCATACAATGATTTCAGTCAAGGACCAGATCAAGGCCATGAACAGCACCCTGGCAGGCCGTAAAAACGCAAAGGAGGATGCCACCCATTTGATTGTATGAAAACCTCAGCGTGGATCAATTGCTTCGGGAAAAGGTACTATTATTTCTTGGATGTTGGTGGATGGTGACACTAACGAACCCAAATCATGCCTGTGACCATGTCCGATAGAGAGACGAAAAGGACCAGGCGCAGCAAGTGCTTACTGTCCAGGACCGCAAGGCCTTGTACCTCTTGAAGTGCGAGAACTGCGAGTATGTCATTCAGGGCAAGCCTGTCAAGATCTTCATTGGTAAGGACTAGCCGTTATGGGGGGTCGCGACTCAGAGGGTCTTCGCTTATTTCGTCCAACAAAAATGGTCCTATTATATAACGCCATCCCACATGGTAGAGAACTGCAAGAACATTGTGATCAAGATCGAGGACAAGGTCATCACCGGCATGGTTGATATTTGGAAGAGCGAAAACATCTCGCTTGAGGTAAGAATAGGAAAATTGAACTACTTCACTTCAATCGATGCTAACTCGTAATTGAACGCCTGTATCCGATAGTTCGAACGCTCTGTCTCAGTATTCCAATTGGATAACATCAAGACCATTGCCATTCGCTTGCCCACCCATGAGCACTTTGGATCGATGGTTTGGACTGGTGTCGACGACATCAGCCTTCACTTTGGAGACCAGACTCACAACCTCAGCTACAGCCAACTCCAAACTAGACACCCAGACCTGCGCCCCGAGATGGACCAATTCAAAACAACTTTTATTGAAGGCTTGCCTAGAACCGAAGGTATGATTGCCCTACAAGCAGTAGAGCGCATAATTTGGTATAAATGTTGCTGATATCTTACTAAGCACGAATCCTTACTGGAATTTTGGAAATTAGCCGTTGTGCGTCTTGAGAATGGTTACCCTGCTACCCGCTCGGAGGAGGCCAGCTTCCGTGAGCTGGAGAGAAAGAAGGATGAGGTGCTGCGCGGTCAGTCCGAGCAGGATGACTAAGCCCAACGACCAACAACCTGGAATACCATTTGGCAACTTGAAGCGGACAGTAGACAGTAGATGAGTCAACGAGGTTGCCGCAGACTTGATCAATTGACAGCAACGTTGCTAATAAAAATAATAAAAAAAAAGTTACTACGGCGTATCTGCCCTTCCGTTCGTGAGCCATGGCTAGTCATTCATTGGGCGAACCGCTTACTTCGCCAGTGCCTAAGCCACCCTCATGCAAATGGCAACTCCCAGGGAAAAAAAAGTAGAAAGAAGCATCTCTCATCTTTTTCACATTCACTCATTCACTTTCACTTCCACTTCCGCCTTTACCTCCACTGTCACTTTCACACATACACACCATACACGTTGTGCATTTTTGCGTATTGCAGACTCTTGCTTTTCTATTGCTGTGCTTGCTTTGTGTTTGCTTCCTTGCTCTCCATATCGTCACTCGAACCCATTCCTATTGCACTTTCTCCCATATTCGGACTCGTTTCCTTAGCTCATACTCAACCATAACCATGGACCCTCAAGAAAAATTACAGGTGCTGGTTACTGAACATTCCAAAAAAAAAAAGCTTAAGTAAAAAAATCGACCAAATAACTCATGCTTTTGGTGTGGTATATCATCAAACCGTAGGCAATGTTCTGCCCTCGTCTTGACTCTGCGCTGGTCGCATCTATCTACAACGACGTTGGCGACTTTAAAGAAGCCATCCCCATCCTCTCCGCACTCGCGGCCGATACAGTCCCCATGTCCCAGCCTCTGCCTTCGACAACTCGTCCCCCACTCTCCGAAACTGCTACCAACACCAACGCCAAGGCCAATGTCATCAACAACAACAACTATACCAGCAACACCAACAACTTCAACAATAACAAGAACAAAAACATCATCAACAACAATCCTACAAAGACAACCAACAAGATCCATTCACCGAGCTCCAAACCTACCGCCTCTTCAGGATCCTCAGCAACAAATCAACAGGATATTCTCATCTGGAGCACCGAAGTCGCCAACTCAAATGCTGGCTCAGGGGCCGGCCCAAGAACCATTGGTGCGTATCCAACATCCAACACAACCGCCTCATCTACTTCTGCTGCACCCAAGCAAGCCTTCAGAGCGCTCCGAAACCCGAAATACATGCAAAAGCCCAACCTTGCCCCGGAACTCCTTCTCCCAGAGTCATGCGACGACGACGACGACGACGACGACGACGACAACGACAACGACAACGATAACGACTTGGTACAGGACGACAACCTGTACAACGAGGCTCCACCATCACAGACAGTCGAGATAAAACAAGTTTCAACAATACTGCCCAAGAAAAAGGGACCAAGGAAGAAGCCACAAAAGAACGCGGGTAACATACCTTCCACTGCAGCCCCGCGAAGGTCATGGAAAAAGGATCAGGATGGAAAACACAGAGTGGCTCCACAGGACCTTGAAACAATTTCTCGGCTCTTTCTCTGTCCAAGGATACCGCTCTCCATT
>KN042426.1:304367-536738 GCA_000739165.1 Podila verticillata NRRL 6337 | reverse complement strand
TGGAAAACACAGAGTGGCTCCACAGGACCTTGAAAACAATTTCTCGGCTCTTTCTCTGTCCAAAGATACCGCTCTCCCTGAGGACTCCTCGGAGCCAGAGGATATTCAAGAACAGCAACCACAACCACAGCCGCAGACTCAACAACAAAAACAACAACAGCAGCAGCAACAGGATGTGAAACACAAGAGTCCACAAGCTTGTTCAACAATACAGAACGGGCCCAAGGCAGAGGAAATCGAGTTTTTGAAGAGTTGTTTCCCAGACAGAGAGCATTCGGATGAATACCTCATCCAGGTGTTGAAGGATAGTCAGCGCGATTTGGAGGTCGCTGTGGATATAATTCTGAGTCAGATGTTCCTGGAAAACGAGCTGATCGAGACCTCGTCTTCAGGATCAGGATCACTCCACTCGGCAGGCTCACAGACCACGACCTCAACCACCGTGTCCAACAACACAACCAGCTCACGCGACGACGCTTTTTTCCAAGGAGTTGAGAAGAGCAACAAGAAAAAATCCAAGAACACCACGCCTTGGGGTCCGGTGAACAACCCTTCGGCCAATATTTTTGGCAACGGCCAAAACGATCCTCTCATGAAGGCGATCGACAACCAGGATGAGTTCTTGATCCCTGAGAGCAATGAGTGGGCAACGTTCGAGCACCAAATCGGGATCCTGATGAATATCTTTTCCACCGTGCCTCGCAAGGTCATTGTCTCCGAGTACCACAACAATGCCGCCAATCTGTTCAGGACGGTCGAGAGTATCGAAACTCGGATGAAGCGAGAGAACTATGCAGGATCGGCCGAGGGCCGCCTCCGCCAGAGCGAGTTTGATGTGCAACTGGCGCAGCTGATGGAAATGTTCCCCAATCACACCTCCGTCGGTCTGAAGAAGGTTCTGATCTACAATGGCAACAACTTCCATGACGCCATGAATGCTGTCTTGGCGGCCGATTTCGCCCAGTCCGAAGCCCTGGTGAGCCAGCCCAAGAAGTATGCGCACATGATACCTTTACAAGCCGACGTGCGGTTCGTGGACAAGACCACGGCCATACCCAGCACAGGGGGTACGAGCAGTCGACTGCGGAGCTTGCCCTCGACCCGGAACCCGTTCCCGAATGGCACACGCATGTTCCCCAACACGCTCTTGGATGCCTCGAATGCGGACCTGTATAATGACGAGGACGACCCTGTTTGGTGCCGCCAGCGTGCGCACGAGACACTGGACCAGCGCAACGAATTGTTCCGCAAGGCCGCCAGGGCCTACAAGGAGGCCAAGAACAAGGGTGTGGGCATGGGAGGCATTGCGGCGTTCTATGCGGACGAGGGCAAGAAGCTGGACGTCCAGGGCAAGCAATGGCACATGCGCGCGGCCAGAGCTGTTGTTCAGCAGCACAGGTGAGAGAGAGAAAGAGATTTATCGTTTCGTTTAGACATGTTCTCGACGCAGTCTGATTTTTTTTTTTTTTTTTTTTTTTTTTTTTTTTTTTTTTTTTTTTTTTTCAAGACTCGAGAGCAACGACCCTTACTTGGTGGATCTGCACGGGCTGACGATTGCCGAGGCTCAAACGGTGGTGAAGGAAGCTGTGACGCAGTGGTTCTCACGGGCAACGATGCAAGCAAACCGGATTGCGGCCAAGCCGCTCAAGATCATCTGTGGTGTGGGCTCGCACTCCAAGGACAGGATCGCGCGTCTGTACCCCACGATCCTGAACCTGTTGATGAAGGACGGCTGGCGTGTCGAGGCCGACCAGGGCGTGATCCTGGTCAAAGGCGTGTCAAGGATCATGCCCTCGAAGAAGTAGAGAGGGAGAAGGAGGTATAACCTCATCCCCTCAGTTTTTTTTTTTTTTACAGGATCGCGCGTCTGTACCCCACGATCCTGAACCTGTTGATGAAGGACGGCTGGCGTGTCGAGGCCGACCAGGGCGTGATCCTGGTCAAAGGCGTGTCAAGGATCATGCCCTCGAAGAAGTAGAGAGGGAGAAGGAGGTATAACCTCATCCCCTCAGTTTTTTTTTTTTTTTTTTTTTTAGACTTTCAAGGATACCCCCTCCTGTTGTATATATTTTATGCTCCCCATGGTATGTGCTAGATACCCACACTTTTTTTTGCATGAAAATATTAGAAATTTTCCATAGTTTGCATTTAGCTCACTCGACACCACAATGAAAAAAAAAAAAAGCCTTGTTCAAACTTCCCTGGTTCTCTCTTTGCTCACTGGTCCTGGTATCCTTGGCTCAAAAGACTTTGTTAATTTTTTTTTATTCGCTAGATGTACAGTGGGACATCCTTGGGGATGTCCTGTGAGTGTTGTTTGGTGGTTGCGATTTTTTTCTCTTTGATAAAAAAAAAAAAAAAAGAATAGAAATATGTATTTTTGCTCCCGTCCGATTGTCGCAAATTTCCGGTTCCTTGCTTCCTTTAAGGCCCCATCTTCTTCTGACCCTTCTGTGCCTTGGACAAGAGAGCTTTGTGAATGTGCTATTGAAGAGGAACATACGGTCTTGATTAGCATCAACGTGGAGCAAAAAGGGCCTCTGTGTCCATCAGAACGCCACCAAAAACACGGAAACAAAAAAAAAACAAGCTTACTGGAAGAACACCACCTCCAGCGATGGTAGCACGGATCAGCGAGTCAAGTTCCTCATCACCACGAATAGCCAGTTGCAAGTGACGGGGTGTAATACGCTTCACTTTAAGGTCCTTGGTGGCATTGCCTGCCAATTCGAGCACTTCGGCTGTCAAGTATTCGAGGATAGCAGCAGAGTAGACGGCAGCCTTGGCACCGACACGGACATGGTTCTGAGTACGATCCTTCAAGTAGCGATGAATACGGCCGACAGGGAACTAGGAGATATTGGGTGAACCCAAAAAAAAAAAAAAAAAAAAAAAAAAAAAAAAAAAAAAAAAGTCAATATGATGATACAGAAAATGTCCAACAATAAAATGGACGCTCAACACCATACAACCAGTAGACGCAATTACCTGCAAGCCAGCGCGAGCAGAGCGCGACAGTGCTGGGACCTTCTCACGGCGCTTTTCTACAACTTTCTGAGTGGAGGCGGTAGCTTCGGTTCCAAGGTGTGCGTCGGCCTAAGTGAAGTAGTGCAAAATAATGGTAAAAAGGGGAGAGAGAAAAGAGAGGAACAAAGAGACACAGAACTGACAGTTAAAAAGACGCGTTCTTTGTTTACAGTCGATTGCTGAGTCAGACGAGGGAATGTCGCGTCGTCGTCCTGGATTCTTTAATGAGAGAGTGATTGCGATTGCCGAGTGCTCCAAGCTCCAAGAGGTGTGAGGTGGTGAGGTGGTGAGGGTGGTCAGGGTGCGGGAAAAATGTAGGCTCTTGCGCTTTTTTGCTTCGTTTTTCAAATCACGCGTTTGACTTCAAACTACAATCTGATTTCCATTGGAGCACTTCAACTTCATCGTGTCCTGTCCTCTCTTGTTAAGCCCATGGAATTGAGTCCTTGGAGGATGTGTCGAGAAAGAGCGATAAATGACCCTGTCGATTGTATGAAGACGATTTGCTGCATGATGCTTCTTGGTCGAGTATCATTCCCTTTGGTTCCCGAGGAACATCACCAACTGCACTATTTTTTTTCTCTCTCAATCCCATTCTGTTTGTTGCCGTTGGTGATGCGTCGTTCCCTCTTTTCTCTCAAGGTGTGTGGTGGTTGGACCAGGCTCACTTGTTCACTGAATGAGTGAGTAACTGAGCGAATGAGTGAGTGAGTGAGTGAGTCACTTGGTCGGGTTTCTGAGGGTGGCTAGGTATTGTATTCTTGTTCTATCTCCTGGCAGGCGACCATAGGAATATGCTGCGAAGCACTCTGGACGTTTGTTGGATGTTGAGGGTGTGGGCGTGTCGGCGATGTAATTGGGATGATGGTGGCCCTCCACGTGACATCCTCTTACCATTGTGTTGTGGTGATGTCAAAGTGGAATAAAGAAGAAAAGAGCTGGAATGGGTAAAAGGGGAAGAGAAGAGAGGTAGCAAGGGAAAAAAAACGTGAACTCATTTTTTTCCATTTTGTGTGTTTGGTCGAAGAGCGAAGACTTTGAGAATTGAAATGTAGCGGGGAAATAACAGATTTCGTGACACGTCATCTACTTAATTTGGTTTGGAAATAAAGTTTATCTCCGCATATGGGCTTGGTGGCAAGTTGGTGGCACAAGTTTGCTGCAGTGCCAGTATTAGTTCCAAAAAAAAAAAAAAGCGAAAAACTGTGGTACGGATGCTTGGGAGTAGGCAGCCAGGAAGTAGGTAGACATCCAGGGGGGTCGTCATTGGGCCTAGGTGGGCCCGCATCTTCTTTAATTATATATGAAGTTCAAATGCATTCATACAACTCTTCCTTTTCCTCCCTAGCTCACGCCTCTATCCTCTATGGACAGGGCTTACTCCATGCTGTCTTCTCGCTCTCTTATGTTTTCATTCCACAAAGAAATGTTCCCTTCCTTCCATCACAAAAATAAACACAAATATAATAAGATGCCATGAAGGTAACAACAGAGGCAACAACAACATGAGCAACAACAAGAGCAACCAACCAACCAACCTACCAGCAACACAAACAATATTTACAAAACTCCGTTGCAAGATGCTTACCAAAAACTGACCAACCAAACAAACCCATCTATTGAGCTGAGCTGATGCTTATACTCATACTCATACTCATACCCATGCTCGGTACTCGTACCCGTATACTCATCAACCATATTACCTCACACCCTTGTTTCTTTCTCTTCTACAAGCACCCCATTTTTGACCTTCTCTTTCTTTCTTTCTCGGTTGAATTCACATTGTTCATTGGTTCCCATCTCTCTCTCCCGCCTGATCATCACATTTCTAAATCGTCCATTGATTCCCAACTTCCATTCCTCGGTTCGCATTCACTCGCCATGACCAATACCAGGGGCGCCTGTTCTTCCCTTCAACCGAAACATCGTGTGGTAATTTTGGCTCTTATCTGCAGTGCAGTGCTGTTCCTGCTGGCTGTGCAGACCGAGTCCGAGTGGGTGCCTTATTTGAGCTTCTCCGACGACAAGACCACAAACCCCTCGAGTTTTTCACAACCACCATACAACAACATATCCCAAAAAAACGAGGAACAAGACCACCAGCTGGATGGCAACAAGGAGCACAACGCCTTTTATACCATGTTCCCCGAGAGGCCCCCATCGCCAGGAGAGCGGTTTCTCGGGTACATTCCTCACAGCGGCTTCCACAACCAGCGCATGGCCCTCGAGAGCGCACTTCTCCTCGCGTCCTACCTCAACAGAACCTTGCTCCTGCCGCCACTCTATTTGAGCAAACTCGCGCGAACCAATCTGCCCTGGACGGTCCCATCAGAGTTGCTGGGCAATTGGGCACGAAGGACACGGATCAATTTTGAGTACTGCCGAAGATACGACTCGGCCATCCTCCCTCCACGCACAAAGAAAGAACTGGAAGCCATGACTGACGAAGAAAGAAAGCGCGAAATCGAGTGTTCGTTTTACCACGAATGGACGCTGGTGCCCTGGACCTATTTCTACGATATGCCCAGGCTTCTTGAGGACGCCGTGAGCGTTGGTGACCACCAGGAATCCATCCGCGTTTTTGACCGGCCAAACGTTTCTCTGTCCTGGCTCGTTGACAAGCTGGGCGTGAAGGACTTTGACAAGGATATATATTTTGTGAACGACACGACCCGGTTCGACTACAGGATCGTGGACGATTCGGAGAACGACTATGGCAGTCCTCAGGTTAGTGAAGCTCCAGTGTCAGAGGGATCCTGGGTGGCAAGGTATTCGAGGACCATCCTGCTGACGGATTTGAGGAACCGCCCTGAACGAATCATACACTTTGGGTCACTGTTTGGGCTAGACAGAATCGAGGCACGGTCAGAGTCCCACAGAGCGATGCAACTGCATATTATACACGGGTTAAATCTGTGGAACCAAGATATCCTGGACGCGACTGATATGGTCGAGCGCCAAATTGATGAGTGGATCGGGATCACAGGCAGAGCTGCTCCCGGACATCTTGGTGTGCACTATCGGACAGCGAACGGCAGCTTTGCCAAGTTTACTCAGAGGAACCTGGAGCGTATTATCTCGTGGCTGGGTGAGATGGTCAAGAAAGATTCCAAGTATATCAAGGCACCTCAAGGGGATGTGCCACCTTCGTCACCTTCGCCGTCGCCATCACCATCGCCATTTCGTACTGCAGATGCAGAATCTGCAGCGCCATCTTTCGAGGAGCAACAGGAAGACTTCCTGCAGCGTTGCAAGAGTGCTGAATCAGGGTCGCCTCTAGTGTTCATGGCGACAGATGTCCACCATCCTCGACAGTCGCCAATGCTTGCACGGTATTTGGGCCTGTTCCCTTGCACGATGTTCCTTTCCGATTTCCCGCGAGCAGTGATGTTGCTGGACAAGATCCATAATCCAGTAGACGGGGTGCATATGCTGCCTTTCATGATTGCGCTCGTGGATGCCAACATGGCGGCCAAGGGACGCGAGTTCCAAGGAACCGAGGAGAGTACATTTTCCGCGTATATTATGAACCATCTGTGGCCTGAATATCATCCACAGCCAAACATGTAAAATAAAATAAAATATTTCAAAGTTCGGTCTCGAAACACAAGCCACCCAACAGCTTCAAGAAGGGATGACTCCGTTCTCGCTTCGTTTTGTCTTTTTCCAACTCCAACCCTCTCCCCATCTCTATTTCCCTCACACACTCTTCTTTTTTCGGAAAGGAAAAGAGTACCCATACCATACACCCATAGTCCCACATACAGTTCGCCCATGGATCCCTTGATTGTTCTGTTGCTTGGAAACGGTGGACGAGAGCACACCATCGCCTGGAAGCTCGCCCAGTCTGACCGTGTCGAGCGTATCTACGTTGCCCCAGGTAAATAGCAAATAGCCAGAGATCAGATCTCGATATCACAGGAGAACACCAGTGAGAAAGACGCATAGTGTGTATGTATGAGAAGGACAATAGTCATGAGGACACCACAACATCACGGGAATCGAGATCACGACATGGAAAAACAGAGGAAAAAAAATTTAAGCTCATTGTTCAGTGAATCAGACAAAACCCGATCACCTTTTTCCGAATTCACAAGCTTGCAAGTTGTGTTTTCCCAGGAGTTGGCATGGGTTCTTTATTCTCACAACATTTCGTTATCATTGACTCATAGGCAACGGAGGAACCGCTGCCGGATTGAACAAGGTCGAGAACGTCAACATCGGAGTCGTTGACTTCCCCGCCTTGACCAAGTTTGCTGTGGAGCACAAGGTATGGCCTTCTCCGTCACGGATATCTCACATACGAGGTGGATGGTTTCCTATGCGCTATTTTCTCTTCTCTCTCTTGAGCGTGTCATGTCTATCTGCCTATCTCTCTTCAATGGTGGCTACAAGATGCGGTATTTTTTTTGGACGATCGAGTCATAGTTGGTCTATTCAAACACTTTTGACCCTTGAGAAAAACAACAACCCGGTAGGATTGATACATCTCTCCAATTGCTAATCTAATCACATCCAATATTCTAGGTCAACTTTGTGATCCCTGGTCCCGAGCAGCCTTTGGTCGAGGGTGTCGCCTCTGCTTTCCAGAAGAGTATGAATCGCATCTTGGACAATGGACAAATCTTGAGCTTCGTTATCAATTGGACTTACCCCTTCACTACTTTCTTTGTCTCTTATCCAGTCGGTATCCCTTGCTTCGGTCCTTCGTTCAAGGCTGCCCGTATGGAGGGCTCCAAGACCTTCTCCAAGGACTTTATGAAGAAGCACAGCATCCCCACTGCTGCTTACGAGAACTTTACAGATGCTGCTGCCGCCAAGGCCTTTGTCAAGGCCGCCAACTTTGACGTTGTGCTCAAGGCCTCTGGCCTGGCTGCTGGCAAGGGCGTGCTGATCCCCGCGACCAAGGAGGAAGCTTATCAGGGCGTTGACCAGATCCTGGTCGATAAGGTCTTTGGCAGTGCGGGTAAGTCATCTCGTATTAGTTTTTTTTTTATTACCAGACAAGAGATATATGCCCAAAAAAGGAAAGCGGGGAAGACCGCAGAATGGTTTCTCATTCGTCCAAAAATGCGGGGATTCGGTCTTTGCCTGTTCCTTCCTTGTTGTTCATTATCAAACAGCACCTTGTTGTCCTTGTCGTTGTCTGGCATTGAATTTTGTCCTTTGGCCTGGATCGTTTCTTTTCTTTTTTCCCTGGACACACACACCCATACACCACACTTGTCATCATCATTGCGCGAATTATTTTCTTGTTGTGGTTGCTGTCATGGCTTTGGCGGACTTTATTTTGTGGTCGATATGACTGAGCGGTTCTTCATGCGTTCAAGCCATTGTGTACTAACTGCTCAACGTATTATATTTTCTATGATTCATCATGATTCCCCAGGCAGCGAGCTCGTCGTGGAAGAGTTTTTGGAGGGTCAGGAGCTCAGCATTCTCGCCTTCTCTGATGGATACACTGTCGTCCCCCTCCCCCCTGCTCAGGACCACAAGCGCATCTTTGACAACGATCAGGGCCCCAACACCGGTGGCATGGGCTGCTATGCCCCCACCCCCGTCGCCAGCTCCGAGATCCTCGCCGACATCAAGCGCACCATTCTTCAGCCCACCATCGATGGCATGCGTCGCGACGGATTCCCCTTTGTTGGTATCCTCTTCACCGGCATCATGCTCACCAACGCTGGCCCCAAGGTTCTGGAATACAACGTCCGCTTTGGTGATCCCGAGACCGAAGTTGTTCTTCCCCTCCTGAGCGACGATACTGACCTTGCCGAGGTCATGGTTGCCTGTACCGAGGGCCGCCTTGACTCTGTTCGCGTCGGTGTCAAGCCCGGTTTCGCTGCTACTGTTGTCGTCGCTTCGGGCGGATATCCCGGCAAGTACCCCACCGGCAAGGCCATTACTCTTCAGAAGACTGCCGAGGACATCATTGTCTTCCATGCCGGAACCACTGTCACCAACGGCCAGCTCGTCACCTCGGGCGGACGTGTCCTTGCCGCCACTGGTGTTGCCAAGGACTTGCGCACTGCTGTTGACAAGGCTTATGCCGGTGTCCAGTCGATCCACTTTGACGAGATGTTCTACCGCAAGGATATTGCCCACCGCGCTTTCACCTTCTTGGCCGAGCAGACTGCCACTGCCAACCAGATGACCTACGCCCAGGCCGGTGTCTCGATCGATGCCGGTAACTTGCTCGTCCAGAAGATTAAGCCCTTGGTCAAGGCCACCCGCCGTGTCGGTGCCGACAGTGAGATTGGTGGTTTCGGAGGACTTTTTGACCTGAAGGCTGCTGGATTCCAGGATCCCATCTTGGTCTCTGCCACTGACGGTGTTGGCACGAAGCTCAAGCTCGCCCACATGACCGGCATCCATGACACTATTGGACAGGATGTGGTCGCCATGAACGTCAACGACTTGATTGTCCAGGGTGCCGAGTCCCTGTTTTTCCTGGATTACTATGCGTGCGGCAAGCTCGAGGTCGAGGTCGCCAGGGATGTTGTCAAGGGTATTGCCGACGGCTGTCTCTTGGCTGGCTGTGCTCTTGTTGGAGGTGAGACCTCCGAGATGCCCGGTCTGTATACCCCTGGTGACTACGATCTGGCTGGTTTCGCTGTCGGCGCTGTGGAGCGCAATAAGATTATCCCCCGCATGGACCTTGTCAAGCCCGGCGATATTCTGTTGGGTCTGACCTCCTCCGGTGCTCACTCGAACGGTTACTCTTTGATCCGCAAGATTGTTGAAAAGTCGAACCAGGAGCTCCACTCGCCCTGCCCATGGGACAAGACCAAGACTCTTGGTCAGTCACTGTTGACCCCTACCCGTATCTACGTCAAGCAGCTGCTGCCCGTTGTCCGCAAGGATCTGGTCAAGGCCATGGCTCACATCACTGGAGGAGGCTTCATCGACAACATTCCCCGTGTTCTCCCCCACGAGCTTGGTGTTGAGGTCGATGCTGCCTCGTGGCCCTTCCCCGACGTCTTCAAGTGGATCATGGCCACCGGCAACGTCCCTCACCGCGAGATGGCCCGCACTTTCAACTGCGGCATCGGTATGGTCCTGGTTGTTGCTCCCGAGCATGTCGCCGAGGTGACCAAGTTGTGCCAGGAGGCCGACGAGGTCGTCTACCAAATCGGTGTCCTCAAGACCAAGGCTGACAACAACGGCGAGGAGGTTGTCATGCGCAACATGGAGGCCAGCTGGGTTGTTTAAAAATACACCCAACCTGAGTCTTGTTTTTTTCTCTGTCACATTATTACTCCACCACGCAACACCAACACATGCATATAACTTTCTTTTGTAAAATAAAAAACATCTTTTCACAGAACACACTTGATCATGGCAACATGAATAACAAAAAAAAAAAAAAGTTTTTTTTTGCTTGCTTTTACTGAGACGGATAAAGAAAATGAAACACGAATTGAAGGTAACTTGCGGAGCAATGTTTTTACAAGCGTGTGTCGATCCGTTGCTGTGAAAGGTAGTAGAAAGGCGTGAATGTGATGGCGCCAGACTCCCATGCCTACGAGAATAAGAGGAATCAAACAATTTCGAGTTAGTTTCTTTGGCCACTGATGCAGGCCTAGCAGATGCAAGCTAGCCATATCCTTACCAAGGAGAGCAAGCTTCCACTCTCAAATCGGCTGGCAAACGACATGGCAACCACTTTTGGGTCCCGGAACGCGACCTCGCCTCCGAGGGACTGGCCCTGGTGTGTCTGTCTTGAAGCTGGTCCACGGATGAAGCCCAGTGGCATAAAGATATCCAGGTCCCGGAGGGGCGTGCCTGTAGGACGCACCAGCACCACGCCCAACAAGTCCGTGTTCCTGAACCGCACCACCAGTCGCTCGCCGTTCGGATCTAGGACCACTTGCTCCACAGGTCCAAAAGCCCTCAAGTCCTCCAGCTCCACGCCCCCGAGTCGTCGTCTCAACTCGGTTTTGGCGGGGCTCTCGCCCTCGTTCTGGTACCGCCGAATATCATTCTCCTGCAGCGACAGTGTCACATAGTTGAGCTTGATCCAGTTCAGTTCTCCTCCACGCTTCTCAAAGTGCAATGCCCGGATCACATGGTCGTCCACCAACGTATAAATCAGGTTGTAGCCATCAGGTGTCCAGCACGCAGATTGCACCGCGCCGCCCAGGTCTGAGATGTCAACCGCTTCCCACGTCGCGGTCGAAAAGACCCGCATCAGACCTGACTGGTAGCCGACCACCAAGTGCTCCCCGCTGGGCGACCAGGCCAGGACGCACACCTTGTTGGTCAAAATGGATACTTTCACAGGACTCGTCTTTGAACGGCTAACGTGTGGCAATGTTCCCGCCAGTTCTGCAATTTGGTTCGTGGCCCCGTCACGGATGTACACGGTCGAGGACCGAGCCGACGAGCTCACAGCGAGCAGCTCGCCGCGAGGGTCCCAAGCCATCTGGTCCACTCCCAGACATCCAAATCGACTGACGCCATCCCAGGTAGGATCTTTGCCAAAGTTGGGTGACGTCGAAGATTTCTCCTGGGACAACGCAGGAGTGTTGTCTCGTCCTGAAAAAGGGTCCTGAATGTACTTTCCGCGGTAGACATGCCAGACCGAGACGCCCGCCTCACAGCCCACAGTGAGGATCGTGCCGGACATGGGCTTCCACTGCAGGGTCATGACGCGGGACTGGTAGGTTCTGTGGGCGAGAGGGGAAGCGTGCCAGGCCTTGTGGGAGAGGTCGTAGATCCAGACCGAGTTGTCCCAAAGTGCAATAGCCAGGACTGGATGAAAAGGGTGGAAGGCAATGGTGCGGATCAGGAGGTGTGCCAGCTTGTCGCCCATATCTTCGATTTCACGTATATCCTGAGAATAGTGATAAAAAAAAGAGTGGAGTCAACGTTAGATATATCGATGGTGTGTATCGTATTTTCCCTTATTTGATCCGCCTGGTTTCTTTCGTACGTTCCAAATGTCCCTAGCTGTGTTCCACGCCGACTCAACGGATTGGAAATATTTGTCTACACCCCTAAAGTGAGCGGGAAAAAAATACACTTTTAGTGTTGCCCTGTTGCTCCAACGCGGACATGCATGACGAACGTGATTTTCGACCCGCTTTCGTACAATTGTCGGATCTGTTTCTCAATGGTGTCGATAGGGACCCAAGCTGGGATCGTATCTTTCACGGTGTCGATAGTCCAAGCCTTGGGGGGTATTTGAGTGGCGCCCAAGAATCCCGTTTCCTGTTCCTTGGGTTCTTTAAGGACAGGTGGTTCCGGCAGGGGTGTGTTCCGTGAAGGCACCTGGAGCGCGTCCCTTTGCGCGCCCTAAATGATCCATGTTGAAGACATACAAATGTTGTGTTATGCACCGAATCTCTCTTGATTTGCTGCCCGTTCGAAAACACGTAAAAAGGTGGGTCTAAGCCATACATAGGTGTTGATGAAGGCTCTCCTTTTGGGGTCTTCCTGTCCTGAGATATGAACTATAGTTTTTGAAATAGTAGTACGGGTGAGACTTTGGCAGAGGCTCCTTCGCAGAGGGGTAAAAGCACGTTCACTTTTTCTTCCTATTCTTACCAAGAGACGAGTTGGCCTCTCCAATGGTGACATGGCCTTGAGGTGGGAATGTGAGTTGGTCTAGTATTGATTTGCATTGAATTGGTTTGAGTGAAGCTGTAGCCTGTGTTTAATGAACAAAGGCTGTTCCTTGAGAATGAATATCTTTGAGCTTGTGTTTACCGATGTAGTCGATCGTCTGATGCATGATTGTCTTCTTCCTCGTGTCCTGAGCTGTTTGGGTTGAACTTGAGAGATGTCGAATCAAAAGAGATCTTTTGACCTTTTTGTGAACAGTGACTGTTTTAAATTAAGCTTTTCGTTGTGTCCCGTTTCGACTGCTCTCCTTCGCCCCAATGCATGGCGACCCATTCCAACGACACATCAACTCCATCCTCCATCGCACCTACACTACCCAAGTTGACTAGCATTCCGAGATGGCACCCATCCACCGCGTCGCACAGATATCTTCCCACCTCTTCAGGGCCAATTCTGCTCCGTCATCACGTCTTTTGCCAGCATCACTCTCTCGCAACCTGACTTCGGCAACAACGTTCACTCCGACCAAAAAAGACCGCGCCTTTTACAACTATGCGATCGACATCCAGTCTCGGTGGGCCGACAATGACCAGTACGGCCACCTCAACAACGCACACTACTACGCCCTCTTCGACACGGTCATCAACACGTTCCTGATCCAAGAGACAGGGCTCAACCCACACGATGACCAAGCCGGAGCCGCCATTGGCGTAGTGGCCGAGTCCGGATGCCAGTACTTTAGCTCGGTCTCGTTCCCAGACATGATTGAGGCTCGGTTGGCAGTAGTCAAGCTCGGCCGATCGAGCGTTGTTTATCAAGTTGGCATTTTCAAGAAACTGAGCGAAGAGTCTTCTTCATCGTCACTGTCAAAGGCAGCAGGAACTCACTTCGCCTCGACCAAAGGTGGAGTGGGTCGGTTCCTTGTCCCCGAGGCGGGAGCTGGATTGGCTCGAGGAGATGCGGCAGCCTCGGGGCACTTTTGCCATGTCTTTGTGGACAAGGCCAGCCGGCGCCCTGTGCCCATTCCAGTCAGCATCCGGGCCGGCCTGGAGAAGCTTCAGGTAGCATCTTCTGAATAAAAAAAAATAAAAAAAATCCGGGTTAGGCGTCCAGACTTGCCTTGAAACGGTGTGCCTGTTCCCCAATCACTGTCCACCCCGCACTGCCACGCCAATCAGAATTCGAGAAATTATCAGCGAAGGGGAAGGGGAAGGCGTGTCCGATTGTGCGATAACGTTCACAAATAAAATTGACACATGACGCACACCCTTGGCTCGATAGCACTCCATCGTGCTGCTGTTTTGAAGGGACATGTTCACTTTCCACGTTGTGGAGCAGAGACAGTTTGGAGCCAAAAGCAATGCTTCCCTCTCGGCATGCTTTGTCGAGCGGGGCCCAATTAATTCCTTTCGCTAAAGGGTGTTTGTTGTTATCCGTTGGCTGTGTGTGTATCCATGGGCTTTTCATTTTACGATATCGACGTGGATGGATGGATGTGCCCATGGGCACTCCCAGCGAGCCTCTGACACATGCAAAACCGAGGTTAACAACACGAACCCCCTGCCTTGTCCTGCCTTCGCCTTAAAGCACCGTCCTCCTCACTGCAACCCTTTTTTGCCTTTCCTTTCCTTTCCTTCCTTTTCTTGTACTTTTTGTGTTTGATTGCCTTTTTCTTTATCTTTGTTACAAACCCTCGTCTCCGATATCGCCCACATCTCAGCCAGTCCATCCATTCCAGATACCACACACCTCACCCTCACATAAATCACCACCACTCACTCACACTCACCTATCTGGCAGCCACTCTGTCCTTATCCTACCATAGCAATCGTGCATCGCTACAATACCATCCCTTCGTCTGGACCCTCACTCGGCGACTGCTCTTCTCTTCCGATCCAGATATTAATATCCCTTCATCACTTTAATTGACTCGCTGCCTCACTTCCACCCCACTCCACTCACTCTTCCACATACCGCCAAACAACTCTCTCCCCATCTCTCCCTCTCTTTGTCCTGGGAACACAACAACAGATCATAGTGGTAAGTGAGAGAGATCCATGTCCATACTCTGGATGTTGATTTGGGAGGTTGCAAATGCTATCGCTGTGACACCATGCGAGCTCACACGCACTTCGGAACTTTTTTTTTTTTTTTTTTTTTTTTTTTGGATGGTTGGTTTGGTTGTTCGGTTGTTTGGTTGTTTGGTTGCACATGTCAATCAAAGGCTCGCCTTGTTAAATCCGTGTCCATCCTTCTTTTGTTTGCTCTCTTTCGCCTTCCCCACACACCTCTCTTCTCACCTCTCAATTTTTCATTCACACCCGGCAGACCATGCACTCCACGCACTCGACTTTCGTGCCCGACCTTGATTTGAATCCGCCTGCCAGCTGGTCAAAGCCCGCCAGTGCCCTGGGACTGTCGAACCCACTCAGCCACTTGCCCCAGTCGCAGCAGATGCAAAAGCTGCAGGAGCAGATTCAGCACCATCGCCAGCTCCAGCGGGCCCAGAGCTCAGGAAAAAGCAAACGAACCAGCCAGACCGTCAAGTCACCGAGCAAAAGTACTGGCGCGACTACCACTTCAAGCGATAACAACAGTAACAACCTCAACACCAACAACGACAGACACTCCCAGATCTCCAACGTGCAGCACATCAACATCACAAACAACGATGACGACAGTAACATGAGCGAGGACGACGGACACAGCGAGGACGAGTCGATGGCGGACCATCGTAGCAGTACAAGCGCCATGGATATCAAGCGAGCCAACCAGAACAACCACAACCGCAACATGTCTCAGCCACAGCTCACACACGGGTTCAACATCCAGGGCTTCCACAGCTTCAACCAGGGCTCGCTGTCGCCATCCTCGCCAGGGTCGCTCATGCTCGAGAACAACAATTTTACCGCGTCCATGCTGACCCCCGGACTTCTCACACAGGGTCACAACGCGAACATAGGTTACACAGGCGAGGCGTACAACAACAACAACAACAACAACAACAACAACAACAACAACAACAACAACAACAACAACAACAACAACAACAACAACGACAACGGAAACATGAGCATAGGTGGCGTCGAGTCATCCTTGGCAACACTCTCAGTCATATCTTCCTCGCTGTCGTCCATGCCCGGAGGAGGTCCTCTTCGTCGCAGTGCTTCTGGCTATGCCTCGTCGTCTTCGTCGTTCCAGCCTCAGAGCCTTCCCGTCATATACCAGAATCAGGTCTCAGGATCGGTCGCGTCACATAACTCCATGTTCAACGCCTTCTCGCGCCAAAACCAACAGCAATCGCCATACCAGCAGCCAATCTCTGCGCCAGCATTGTCAACGTCCTTGCCAGCACACTCCAATTTTCAGCAGTATCATCAGTCCCAAGAGTCCTACCAGCAACAGCAACAGCAACACTTTCATCCACCTCCTCCGTCCAGTATCAACAGCAAAAACGAGGACGAGGACAGTCGCCGGCGCTCGCGGAGTAAGAGTCTGACCGTGATTCCGCCGCCAAGGTCGATCCCACCCCGGCCACCACAGACTTCGGCCCCGCGAAAGTACCACGGACGCCAGGCGCGCAAGGTGCCCATCACGAACGTGGTCAAGGAGGTGGTCACGCCCACGCGACGAATGGCCCATATCCTGAGCGAGCAGAAGCGACGTGAGAAGATTAACGGCGGATTTGACGAGCTCAAGAGCGTGATTCCAGAGTAGGTTGAAGACAGCGAATGGACGCGATAGCAAGGAAATTGAGACGAGAGTTTTGTTGAATCACCTATTGACATTTATTCTCTCGTGCACTTTTGCTGTTTTTTAAAATAGATGTGCCCAGAACACGGATTCCAAGGCCACGATCCTGCGCAAGGCGGTGGACTACATTCTGCTGCTGGAAGATGAACTCCGAAAATATGTGGACCACGATGACGAGGATGGCAGCGAGGATCTTGAGCGGGAGGACTGAGTTCTACGTTCTACTTGTACTCTTTTTTTCTCTTTTCTTTCCGAGTATCGATTTTAGCATATTTTTTTCAGCAGACCTATTTTCCATTATTCCTTTTTTTTTTTTTTTTTTTTTTTTTGGGCACTCTTGCACATTGTCAATAACAAACTCACATGCGATTTGCACTATTGGCAAGCCCATTCGCGTAATCAGCAAAATGATCCAGAATGTTTTCCTTCGTGGTTGGTTCGTGCTTATCTCTGTCCTATCGACTGGACCAAACAGACCAAGCACACCAAACAGGGGTGAGTAAAGTTCAATGCACTGTAATAAAGGGGAAGGCAAAGGACTAAGACTAACATTCGATAAACATCAAAAACACGATCTCAGTCATAGCGGCAACAAAGACTGAGAAAAGAGAAAAGGGGTGGAAGGGCAACACTCTCCATAAGAAATGCATAAAATGGGTCTTAAAAAAAGGACTACACACGCGTGCTGTCTATTGCTGTCCGTCAATCTTTCGCCCTTTTGTTCTCGATTCACAGGGAAAAGCTTTCGCAGGAAAACTTCTTTCGCATGGCTCAATAGTTCTTCGTCTCCCTGATGACCCTAGTCATCCAGTAGTCCTTGATCCGATCCTCTAGCAGTGAAGAGTCGCATGGCACATGGCAGCAGACCAACTATCAGAACCGTAACTACCATGCGCGCCAAAATAGAATTCAATCCAAATCGCAGGCCACCTTCGACAGCATTGGTTCAGAGTGGTAGCTCTTGACTTGACTCCTTGGCTGATTGCAATCGCAGGTGGATAGAAGTTGTGCATTATAGCGACATCCTCCAAAACACTTTATATTTGCCTGTCTTTCACCTTACCTGCCATACAGGCCAATCTGCATAGGATACCAGAGCTTCAAGACATGATAAGGCGCCGATTCCTTTTTCAGGCTTGCTTCTCTCCGGACCTATTACTCGGACTCCATATCGATTGTTCTCTCACCTATCCTACAGTTTCTGTATATGACCGAGGACATGTTTTTGCGCGTTAAACGGAAGCCTCGAGCCCAAAGAACAAAAAATCTGGTGGCGCTCATTATGACATGGAGCAAGAGCGCGGGAGCTGATGCAACAGGTTGACCCCATTTGCCCAACCATCTCACTACAGCATAGTGATGCGCTTTGACATGATGAATTGGATGCGTTGTTAATATGCTGAGGGTAAGAAAAAGGAACTAAATAGAGTATATGCGACTAGTGGGATAAAAGAAATGAAATCTACAAGGTGCGGATAGTGTTGCGGCCAGCAGAGCGACGCTCTCTCCTCTCGCCATCACCACCTCCATTTCGAGATGATGAACCACCCTCGCGACCGCCCCTTGAGCCGCCACGACCGCCACGACCACCACGTCCACCACGACCACCACGTCCACCACCAACATTGAAGGTCATCTCCATGCCACCGGCAGTCGAGCGTGAAATAGTGTTGGCCGTACTCCTGTCCTTGGCCACACGATCCGCAAACGACCGCTGTGCCTGTGATTTGTGAACGGGTCCTGAGCTGCTTGCTTGTTGCTAGATTTTGATAAGAAGAAAACAAGAGTATAGACATTGATTAGCTGCCTGTTTCAAAAAGTGAAACCTCCTTGCCATGACTCTTAAAACACTTTGTCTTTCTTACCTTGAGTGCCTCCATCTTGGGAATACGCTTGCGATCCTTGATGCCAGAGCGGATAGATGTGATGGGCTCGCTCTTCTTGCCTCCAGACTTCTTGTATGAGCTGACACGGATAAGATCCTCGTCCGAGTCCACATCGCTGGGGTCGCTTCCACTCGCCTCGCTCGCCTCCTCGACCTCGTCGTCGCCCACAATACGGTAGCTGGGCTTCTTGGTCGACTGTACAGGGTGGAGCAACTTGAACTCGTTGACGCTTTCGTCGACCTGGAAATCGGGGTTTGTGAACAGATCTGCGAAACGGTTGTCCTTGAGTGCACCACCTTCTGCAGGAGCGGCATCGCCACCTGCCTTGCGACGGGCCTTGGCCTCGTCCATCATCATCTTTGTGGCCAAGGCCTTGTTGACCTTGGGGAGCTTCATAGTCGCGCGAATACGAGATCCGGACTCCTTGGCCAGCTTCTCCTTGGCTTCTCTCTCGCGGTAGTCGGTGTAGGCGAAGGGGTTGGCAATGGCCTTGGCCTTTTCGTACAGACGCAAATCGATGAAGAATCCGTGCATGTATGGCTTCAAGACTGAGCTTCCAACCAGGTGATCCAGACCCAATCTATAAATGATTGTCATGAGTAAGAAAGAGCAAAAATCATTAGTGACAAAGAAACCCCGGACAAGACTGGGAATATAAATTCCCCACAAGTGCAAATGGATACGTACGAAGACAACTCCTTGCGGGTAACAAACTTGTAGTCGTCGTAAATGTTCTGCACAGGGTTCTCTTCCAGTTCTTCGGTGAGGTTGTCGAGGAAAGAGCACCATTTGGGTGCAGGTCCCAGGGCAGGGATATAGTAACTCTGCATCTGGATACCCTCGTTCGCCACAAACATGAGTCCTGAGTTGTCGACTACACAGACGTCGTTGATGTCGGTGGAAGGCTCAATGGAGGTAAAGTTGTTGCCGTTTTCTCTGTCCCAGATCTTGACAATCTTGCAATCTGCCGACACAACCTTACTACGACCATCCTCACCCTGGGTACCTTCGTGAAAGGACAGGCTCTTGATAGGGAACCCATACTGGTGGTCCTTGACGAACAGAGGGACACTGCTGCGGAGATCGTACATAAGCACATGTCCTGTGGAGGTTCCGACAGCCATGGTCAAACCGTCGTCCCTGAACTTCATGGCCGAGATGCTGAGTGAGTTGGACATGACGTTCTCGGGCAAAGAGGGGGCCAAAACGCCGACTCTGCCTCTGACACGAAGATCCCAAAACTCGACTGTTCCTGAATCTGTTCCACATCCGTAGAGCAAGTGAGCGGGATTGACTTCACCACAGTTGACACCGCTGCCGCTGTTGCCGTCCACATCGGTCACAAGCGAGTTCAAGAAGCGCCCTTGTTCCAGGTTGAGTCGGTAGATTTCGTTGGAGGATCCTGTGACGAGGAGATCGCATGATGGGTAGTGGTATGTCAAAGAGCGACCAAACTTGGGGATCCTGGTTTTGTAGTGGACGCCTCCCTGGGAATGGAATTCAATGGTTCTGTCGGACTGCAGGTGCACGGTTTTTGTCCAGTCGTCGGACAGAATCTGAAAGTCAACGTTTTCCGAATCGGTGTGGCGATCAAACTTCATGGACATTTCCGAGTATTCGTAGACCCTCATCTGAGGCTTGTAGACACCTATTGGACGGAAAAGGGGACGCAAAAGTTCAGTCTCCCTTGCTCTTACGGGTTTCTCCAAAATAAAGAGTATTCCTGAGTCATCGGTTGCATACCTGTTGCCATGACATATTTGCCGTCTCTGGTAGTCCTGATCTTTAATGACGCCTCCGGGAACTCAAAGTCCTGGATCAGCTCAATGCGATGTCTCCAGTCTATTAGATAGAGCACAGTTAGTGCCATATCGCCATTCTGCAAACAGTTCATGCACTTGTAAAAAAGATCGATGTTGCTCCGTACCAAGGTCGTTCTTCAAGGACTTTTTGTTGCGCCTGGCCAGCCAGTCGGGAATGGAGCGGGAGCCCTTTGAGCCTGAGACTGTGTAGATCTTTACATTGTTCGCGTTCTGAACTTGAAGAGAGGCCATGATGAATTGACAATTGGCAGCCTGGGCGGTTTAGTGAGGGAAAGGTGATAAAAAAAAAAAGAATGAGAGATGGAGGGCTGTAGTGATGATTATGCACCAAAGGAGTGGAGGTAATTGTCAAGAGAAAAAGCGCTTTGCTCCAAACACTCAAAAAAAAAAAAAGAAAAGAGGTGGTAAACAATGTGACTGCCATGAAATTGTGCTATCCTTAACAACGCCACCAAAATTGTGTCCATTGCCTTTTTTGAGTGAAGAGAGAAGAACGGCGTGCATAGCAAGGGTTCACAGGCAGGGGCAGGGCGAGCGAATGGTGTTTATGCTCTTTTTTTCTTTTTTTTTCTTTTTTTTTCTTTGGTGTGTGTGGCACACGCAGTTCACATGCGTTGGCAAGACATGCATTGCTGCTGTTGCATGAGAGTGAGGGGTATGTGTGCACAAATGACAAACAGTGCGGATTGTCTGTTCAATGCGGTTTGGTCTATTTGAACGTTCAGTAAGATATACCATCTCTGTTTGGGAAAAAAAAATATGCAGAAAGCCTGCTGGTCGACATCCCCCTCCTTCAAACTCTCACCATCCTCATCCTCCATCCCTTTCGTTCCTCCCTTCTCTATGTTTTGTGTCTCGACTCTCGCCTCCGTGTCCATCCATCCACACCCTCTTGAAATTCCCCCCTCTGCTCTTTTGTGATGCATCATCTTGAAGACAACCCTCCAGCCCTGTCTAATTTCCACATTCGACCGTAAAAAGCTTTGTTTCTCTCACACAGACACGCAACACACACACACTCTCTCGCTCTCTCTCGTCTCTCGTCTTTCGTCTCTCTTTTTTTTCTTTTTGTTTCCTTTTCGTTTCCATTGTTTGACATATCCCTTTCTTTTCTTCAGTCTCTTCTTCTTTACTATTCCACACATCCCATTACCACAACAACAAACACCCCGCACTCTTCAGAACTCGAATGTTCCAGGCCGACAGCTACATCTCCTTCCACGACCTGAGCACCGAGGGCCGATTCCTCTGGGCATCCCCCTCCATCACCGACTGTCTCGGCTACGACCCCGAGGAGCTCATTGACAAGCCCTCGTACTCGATTATCTACCCAGATGACATCCCTCTGACCAGAATCGCCCATCAGGAGAATCTAATGAACGACCTCGTGGCATCCCAGATCGTCGTCCGGTTCATTTGCAAGGATGGCAGACCCGTAGCCTGTGTCTCCAACTTCAGTCTCTGCTACGACTACATCGTCAACTGCACCGCTCTGGTCGACACCAGCGCATCCTGTAAGTTTTACTTCTTTTTGTGGAACACCTTGTATCCAGATGTTCATGGATATAGCTAGTGGGATTGTATTACTACTTTGAAGATCAAGTATGTAATAACCCCCACGTACAAAAAAATGAGACTAACCAACCTTGACCCTACTTACTTCAACCATGGCTTCTCCCTTTCCTCGACCCCCTTCTTTTTGTCGTATCCGACCCTTACCTTGGTGCCCTTCAGACAAGCAAATCCGAGCCCATTCTGCTGTCATGATTCGAATGGTTGGATCTCGGCAAGAGGTTAGTTCAAGCGCATTACTCACATCGTCTGTGTTTGTTGAAGCCCAACATTTTCTTACTTCGTTCGTGCTTGAAGTGATCGATGCGTTTATCCTTGGCAAAATTCAAAGCAAATTACAACGGAAGTACTCACATGGCCCTCCTTTTGCCTTTTTTTTTTTTTTTTTGTTCAGGAGTTCGAACGCATCAGGAGGCACCACGAAGCGTTCGCTGCGAGGTTCTCCTGGAACCCCAACATCATGGAACCCGAGGCGCGAGCATGTATGATTCTCAACCGGTTTTCCCGCAGCCTGGGGATCATGTACGCTTCACCCTCGTGCGAGTTCATCTTCAAAGTTGACCCAGAGGCCATTATCGGCAAGCCCTTCCTGCTGTTTGTTCGCGCCGACGATCTGGGACCATTTGTGGAGCAGGCCAACATGGCCAAATCCAAGAACGTCATCACCAACCTGCGCTTCTATTTCCAGTCCCCGAACTGGCCACAGGAGATCCCCTGTGAGATCATGGCGATTGGCACCTCTGACGGGATCATTGTGATTCTGCGACGGTGTAAACCCTTTGTCAGGCGACACCTTCTCACCAGCCCTGAATATATGGATCGAGCACACGCGGCCAAGATCCAGCCAGTCACCAGCTTCGATTCAACCACGTCAATACCACCGTCACTGGAGTCTTGCGGCTTGTCA
Organism: Podila verticillata NRRL 6337; assembly: GCA_000739165.1. Lineage (NCBI taxonomy): Eukaryota > Fungi > Mortierellomycota > Mortierellomycetes > Mortierellales > Mortierellaceae > Podila > Podila verticillata. Next base: position 514,203 of record KN042426.1, on the reverse strand, counting down.
TGGTCGACCACGGGGGAAGGAGAAGGCCTTGGACGAGAAACGTCTGCGCTTTCATCAGCAAATGAGTCACCGAGTACACCACCCAAGTTCCAGAATTCTCCATTTACTTCACGCCCTCAGAACCCGTTCAACAACAACCCACTCCAACAGCCTCCTCACCACTATCAGAATCGACCCGCCTGGAACCCACTACGAAGCATCCCCATCGGCAGCATCAATAGCATCCGAAACCTGGACCACGAAGATAAGCTCCGCCCACTCACAGAAGTGCTCCCAAACGACCCAGAGAATACCGAGGAAAGCGGAAGCCCGCTCTCACCGGAACAATATGGCATGCGGAAACACATCCGGGAATACGAGGAAGATGTTGATGATTGAACCAGATGAAGGCAGAGAAGAAAAGAAAAAAGAGAACAAAACTGGAGCTCAAGAGCCAAAGGAACCGTATCCAATAAAAAGTTGCACCACATGTTTTTTTAAAAAAAAAAAAAATGCGCCCACAACTCTACTTGGCGATTTCAACTCACACAACTCGACTCAAAACTGAAGACTTCTTTTATTATTATTATTATTGCGAAAGGCCATGTAATAAGAAAAAAGAGCGAGCAAGAAAAAAAAAAAGAAAAAAAAAAAAAAAAGAAAAAAAAAAATAGAAGAAAAAAAAAAAAGGAAAAAAAAAGAAAAAAAGGAGAAAGGGAAGGGTATCTCTCTATAGCTGTTCACGGCATTGCTCCAGGATCTTGAGCGTGTCCTCATTAATACTCCTCAGAGACGATGACGCGTTATCTCTACGAGGCTCCTCAACCTTCTCAAGTGTCTCGCGCACAGACTTGAAGTCGCCGTGGGAGATCAGGCTCTTGAGGTACATGTTCAGGCCCTCAGGACGGATCGGCACATGGTGCAGCTGCATCCACCCAAAGCTGCTCTTCAGATTCTCCAGGCGGGTGTCGGGGTCTTCCATGGTGACCGAAGGCACAGACGTGGTGTTCGCATTTTGGCGCTCCAGCAGTGGCTGCAAATAGTCCTGTCGCTTCAGCAACTGCTGGATCACTTGACGGTGCTTGCCCTTAAACTCTAAATGCCTAGTGGCATGCGGTCCTCCAGCCATAAACGTGTGCACAGCTCCCAATCCAAGGCTTGCAGCACCTACGCCCGGTCCTCGTCGAATCTGGCTGAAATCCCAGCTGTCCGTGGCTGGCTTCCGGTGCAGACCCTCAGCCTGCTCCTGGTGATGCTCCTTGACAGCCAGTTTGCGTGATGCTCTTGCAACCTGCTCGAATGCCAGCGCTACCACAGATTGCTCCTTGCGTTTGCTTGAAACCGAAGAAGTCGTTTGGTTCGCCTGGTTCTGATAATACTGTGTGATGGCCGTCCAGGACTTCCAGACGTCGTCATGCTGAGAAGGAGTCGCCGATCGAGACTTGGCGTGCATCACACCCACGTTGGCCATCTGAATAGGACCTTGGCTCATGATCCGATTCTTGCTGACGTTGCTCACTGCGCCCTGGACATCCTTGCTGTGTTCCCGGGGATCTAGAGTCCGCGAATACAAAAGCTCGTAGACTCGTTCCGCAGCCTCGGGCAGTAGTTCCAGCTTCCAGATCAGATCCACGACTTGCTTTTCTGTAGGGCGAACTGTCCGGCCTTGGTGGACCATCATCTCGTACAAGTTCCGCTCGGCAAGAGAAAGCTTCCTGTTGTCTAGCAAGTGTTGGAACAGTGCTCGATACATTCTGGTCGGTACAGCTGGCGGGGGTCGAATGGGAGCAAAAGGCTTCTTTGCTTGCAGCGCAACAGAAGAGTCAATCACGGGTTCTGGGTGCAGGCGCATCGTGTTCAGAACCTTCATGGCTGAGAGGTAGTCGCCAGACTCGAGATGGTGGTTGAAGAACAGTGACCAGGTTTTGTGCGATGGGGTATAGAGATGTGCGTCCGTCATCGACATGAGAACCTTCTGGGCTTCTGCGACGTGCGACTGGGCCAGGAGTGCTTCGATCAACATATTATACATGGACATACTCGGGACCAGCTTCTTGTCGGAAACCAGCTGGAACACGCGGAGGGCTTGGTTCAGCCATTCCTGCGATGCTTCGGCGAGTATGGTCGTCGATTTCTGAGCCTTGCCTTTCCGAGACGCTGTGGGCAACTTTTGGCGACCGGTGTAGTAAACAACGAGCTGGGTACAGGTCTTCATCAGGGGCTCTAGTGTGGACGTTCGAACCTGGAATCCCTGACGCTCATGCTCAGCCAGCCATCGATGCGCCCCTTGCAGGTCCTGCTCTCTAAGACACTGCAGCATCAACAGTCGGTAGCTCTGCTGATCAAACTTGAATCCCTCGGCCGCCATCGTTTCCACGAGCAGTCCCATTTTTGCTGCTCCTTCCTGTCGCCCAATGGCCTTGATCACGGTGTTGTACAAGGTCGTCGAGGGTGTTTGTCCGTGAGTTTCAAGATATTGAAGCGTGGATTTGATAGTCGGAAGTTGATCTGGTAGTGTCGCTAAGAGTTGAAGGTAGGATTCGTAGACATTCAGAGGAATCTTCTTTGGGTAGCGCGCAGCCATAGTCGTGAATAATAGGGCGGCACGATCCGGGTGTCCAGATTTAACAAACAGGGTCACCATCAAATGGATAGTCCTTGTGTCTGGCACTCCAAAGTCCACCGGTAAAGCTCCGAAAGCGAACTTTGGTGAGAGATATCGTTTCAACAGAATCTGAGAAATCAAGTATCCGTGGCTCCAGTCCTTGATCTCCTCACATCGGCTCAGGATCACGTTGTACTCGGTTGTGGTGAAGAATCGATCCGCTTTCTGACTTGAGAGTCCCAGTTGTCGATCTGATTGATGGTACGCTCGCTGCACCCGAAGGTATCTTGACTGATCGTGCTTGACAAGGCGAAGGAGGCACTTTGCCGAGGGCTGTTTGGCTCCAATGGGTTTGATCTTGAGGATCTCTTTCGCTATCCGAACGGCTCGAGTAAAAGCTCCATATCGTAATGTCCCTCGCAGCTGCTCCAGCAGCCGGTCGTGCACGCGGACAAACTTTCTTTTGGAGGAGAACTGAGATCTCCTTCGCTGGGCTAATAGTGCTCGTTGACGGCGCTCCAGTGAGGATCGGTAAACCTCGATGCCCCGCGAGGATCCGGCCCTGGCATAGCGCAAGAAATGCTGAAAGCCATGGAACCGCGTCCTAGGATCAAATGGTCGGACGCCGTGGTAGTGAACATGACTGTATCGTTGATATCCTGGGACTGCTGTATAAAGCGCTGCAGTCCTCCTTCGTCTTCTCTCCCTTCTTGTGTACACTTGACGTTGCCTGACGACACTGGTGGTCCCGTTGAGTCCAAGGAGTTGCGATGAATGGCGTGGAAGAGATCGCTGCTTCATGACCAGTTCCTGTTTTTGCTTTACGCGGTGCATGGCTTTTAGGTTCTGGCGCTTGCTTCCAATGAGTGATGCATGAACAGGCGCCGGGCTCTTTTTCTTCTTTTGGCGATAGCGTATCCGGGTATGTGGTGGTGATATCTGTGGGGGTGTAGTTGATGAGGGTATGGGTGGTGCTAGTAATGACGTTGTTGGCTTCCTTTGTGAAATGCTGTACGAGGACGATGAGTGGGTGATCGCGGATGGTGTGGGCGAAAGCTGGTGTGCTGCGGAAGAAGCGGAAAGATCGGAAGATAGAGTTGAAAACATTTTCGTTCGTATTGAAGGAGCTTTGGGTCCTGACCCTGAAAGCGGGATGTGGCATGAGGATGTTGATCCAAAGGAAGATCGTTCGAATAATGCCGTCCTGGTTCGAGGGTCGGTGGTTTGTAGTGACGCGCCTTGAATCGGTTGGTAATGGTATCCCCTGTGAGCAGTCCTTGATACCCGCACAGAGTCGGCTCCAGGTTGAAGAAAAGGACCGTGGCGACAAAGACTTTGTTGGATCCGATTACGATTCGCGAGTGGGCAGTTGCTGTCATGAACGAATGGCGGTAAAGATGTTCGCGTAGATCCGTTCCTGGCGCTTCGGGAAGCTGTTGAAGAAGATGACAGCCGCCTGATTGAGTCTGAAAGGCCCTTTTTCCGAACCAACGGCCCTGAGGTCCTGATTATCTTTGGAATGTCCATGGATCGATAGAGTCTTGGTCCTCTTGCGTTCAAATAAACGAACTGTTCGAACCCACGGAGACGAGGAAAGGTTGTAGACAATGCCTCTGACACTCTTCGAGATTCGGAATGAAGACACGAAGCTATCAAAGTTCAATTGGCGCGCGTTCACGTTGGCATTGGTGTTATCATGGGTCGGAAAGAGAGCAAGAAGACGATTCAGTTTAGTTCACATTCATTTCACATTTCTCGGAAACAATAGAAAACAATAAAAAAAAAAAAAAAAAAAAAGTCCGAGGGCGACATTGATGCAGTGATCAGTTATGAGTGGAATGTACCTGTGAGGAGACAAAGGGAATCAGTTGCCACAGCAATCTGGCGACTGATGAGGTTGTGAACGGGGGATGGAGGCGGGTGGAAGAGGAGGAGGCGAACGGAAGGAGGAGGAGGAAGATGTAGGGGACAGGGGAGCGAATGGTTGTTGTTGTGTGCAAGACAGCAAGGAGAAGAGAGAGAGCGCAAAATTTCGTAATTGCCCTTTTTGGCGAAATTCACACTCGACCAACTTTACTTTCCGGTTGCCGAGGGGAGGGCACTGAGAAAAATCAAACACAAGCCACCGGATCGAGCTCGGCATTCGTTGCGGGAACTCGAGATACACCTCGATATGCCGTGTTGTTGAGAAACACGCAACATACCCACACCATACTCTAGAGTCGAGCCGAGAGAGGGCAATGTCGCTATTGCATTTTTTCTTTTCACTTTTACTTTGTGGGAACACTGAAGACGAGAGTGATATGTCTTGTTTTTTCTGTCGTTTATTCTATGAGTGGGCTGAAAAAAATACTGGTTGCAAAGCTAAAAGATATGACGTGTCTCCTTCATAGACACATTAGTGGAGCTTGGCTGTTGGGCTAAGAATGCACATGGCGCGGGCACGGCGAACAGCCTTGGTCACGCGACGCTGGTTCTTGGCCGACAGTCCGGTCTGTTCCCTTGACATGAGGCGACCCAGGGGAGTGATGTAGTGTGACAACAGAGTAGCGTTCTAGGGTTGAAGAGAAAGGCTTCGTTAGATCGGACGTATCCATGCATATATTTGAACCTCCACTGACAGAAACAAACAAGAGTAGACTCCTGGAGCCTCCTGCAGTTGGCTTTTACCTTGTATTCAACGATAGGGTTGAGCTTCAAGATCTTGAGCTCATCCACTGGCTTAGGGGGGGCGCTGTATGTTGCCCGCTTGGAGTCGTTAAGATCTGAAGGCTTGTAGATCTGTTGGACAAAAGTCAAAGTGCAAACGGTAGTGTCCATTAGTTCCTACACATAAATCACGCCGATGATCCATAGATGTTCCAATGTCCACAAGATCCACGATTTATCCTTGGTGCTGTCCTTACATCGCCTTTACGGAAGCTGCCACGAGCCATTCTGAACTGTTCGTTGGCGGGGGATCCTGATCCTTCTATTAGATACAAATTGAACATACGCTCGTGGTTAGTTGGGCCCAGGCACGATAAGTAAAGTAACGGGAAACAGCCTTCGGAGCACTGAGACAACATACGTGAGCTGATGGATCCGGCAATAATGGCCATCAGGGCATCGGTGTCTATTGACATACAGGAACGAAAAAATAGAGTCAGTCCTGGCTAAAAGTAAATCTATTTTAAATGCGTGTAGTTCTTGCTCTTGAACATGCTCGATCAGAGTCCTTCCTCCACGGCAATTGTTCCAAAGGCTCCAGTTTCGAAGTGATTCCTGAGCACATTTCGCTGTTGTTGCATTTGTACTGAGCTGGCAGCAATTGGTTCTCAGGACCAATGCAGCTATCCAGACTGAGAATAAGGGTTAAGGGCCAAACACATACGTGGGCGGGCTTCTTCCTCCTCAACGGCATCGTCAGATTTAAAGCGGCGGGAAACCAAGTTGTAGGAGGAAGGGGAGGAGGAAATGAGGGACTTGGGAGCCAATGACTTGATAGCCGAGGCGCGGCATACTGAGGCGAGCATTATGGTGATGGAGGATGATGCGATTGATGAATTGAATGGATGCAGCTTTCAAGTTCAACACAGGTGCCTGTCCTCCCTTCGCCCGGAATTTCGATAAACATCTGAGAAACGCAGTCACTGACCAAAATCAACCCATTTTTTTTAGGGTTTTTACGCTTGCCCTAGATTTTCAGAGTGCTAAATTATCTCCCTCACTGGGATCGGGAACGATGGTGTCCTCGCTTGGTTCAGGTGGTGCTTGGTTGGCGACATTTCCCGTCTCTTGATGCAGAGCAACCAGCTGTTGATATATCGAAGTGTTTTTTTTTCTCTTCCGCTTTTTGAACTCCTGCAAAGAGCGATGAGTAAGACAGTAAAACATGTTAAGGCCGTAATATAGCACGTCAACATAGTACCAGCAGTATTAACAAAATGACTTACAAGTTGCGGTGGTTCTCGTGGAGGCTCTACAAACTTGTAGTCGTTTTGCTGCAATCCCCCAGACGACGCGTATTCAACTCGATGGACTCGGTTGTAGAGATGTGTCCTCATAAGTTGCTCAATCTCAAAGGATATCAGCCCTTGCGAAGCTTCGAGCATCGACACTGGAAAGATGGACGGCAAAGGTACCCTTTTGGTCAAATCTGGCAGGTTAGCTCTTCGCCTCTTTGTGCTTTGCCCGCTTGCATCAGAGCCCATTTCTGAGAGAGGGGTGGTCGATGACCCCTCCATCTCCACATCGCTTTCTCTGGCCCCTGCTTCGCCATCATCTCTATCCTTACTGTTCCCCCTATTCGTCATAGACGCGCCTTCGGGCACGTCAGACACGTCAGACACGCCATCAGAGGCTCTCCGTAGGTTGGGCTGGGCCTTTGCAATATCCATATCTACAGGCTTCAAACTCTGTAAGTGAGCCATCATCACCTCACTGGCCTTCTTCGCCAGGCCGACCGATGTCAAACCCAGCTTTGCCGCATGGTACGACTTCGCAGCGTGGTACAAGTCATTGGCGATTGGCTCCGCAGGGATCTAGAGCGTAAGAGAAGGACGATAAAGATAGAGTCAGCCGCGCCCCCTACTTAAAAAACTCAGGCGTTCGGACTGCGAAGCAAAAAAAAAAAGAGTAATCCTCCCTCGCCCACCTAAAAAAAAACAAACTCTTACCAAGGACTGCTCGTTGATTTTCTTTTCCATAGTAATAAGAGACCTTTCGACGGAGAGATTGACCTGCTTGACATCGTCATCCAGCTTCTTGCCGGTCCTGTTATGCTGAGCCACGAACTGAAACGCCTCCGCTGTCCACAGCTTGTGCATTGTGAACACCAAGTCCGACGCCTTCATACCCATTGCCTGCTCGTAGATAGTATCCAATTTGTCGAACATGCGGCGAGTGAGCGGGATAGGTTGTTTGGCGAAAGACTTTGGCTGAGTGAAGTAGATCAAATAGAGAGAAAACACCGCCCCGGCTTGAACGTTGAAAGGAATATCTGGTTCAAGATAATCTAGTTGAGAAAGGTACAAGGGGAGGTTGTGGCGAAGACAATTTAGTCATGTGAGAACGATCTAGAAAGTGATAGTGGGCACAAGATCAACGACGCAGTAAAATTGCGCATCGCTTGATCTAAGCAGTACTCACCGAAAAGGGTGTTGTAGATTGCCCCCATGAAGTCTCGTCTTGCGGCTTTATCGCGACAGGCAAAGTGGATGAGGGACAGCTCTCTTTCCCGCCAGAGCGATAGAAAAACAGGGTAGTCAAGACTTTTTGTCTAAATGACACAAAACGAAGAACGCGTCAGATACCCGCGGATCAAATTATCAAATGAGAAACTTACATTACCTACACAAGCAACAACAAACAACAACAAACAACAACAAACAACGTACCGCTGCATAGCCTGTCAAAAGATCCAGCAGATCAAGGTACACGACCTCCAAGAAAAGCGCTGAAGGCCCTGAGATGACAAAGTCCTGTGGACTAGGCCTCGGAGGTGTTGTAAACACAGCAACTATTTCTGGCTCCGTGTCCTCCGGCAGTGGTGGTTGTTGGTCTTTTGGAGTTTCGGGCCTTGTCCGAGGAGGAGCATTTTCATTCATGTTAGCGATGGCGATGTGAGGTATGCTCAATTAATCCTTTTTAGTGTTTTTGTGGAGTTTTGGAATGATTTTATGAGTGGTGAGGAAGGTCACGTGGTTCCCATCCCTTGAGCCATTTGTGTCACCCGTCTGTATGTATCTGTACACAATTCCGCCTTGGAGAAGGCCGTTTCTGATCAATAAACGGCAAAGTCGATTAAGTTGGCCAAGCAGAAACTATGCTTTTATGCCTTCGCCCCAACCCCTTTCCATACTTTCCATACTCTCTTTTCTTCGGCGAAGCTATATATTCAAGTACTCGAAATGTCAATTTTGCCTTTTCCTTTCTTTTCACTTTCCACACAACTCTGACGGTACTCGCACACACTTCGCCACACTGCTATGTCGAACACATACCCATCCTCCCGCAAACGAGTCAACTCATGCTCCTCCTACTCTTGCAACACCTCAACATCCCTCATAGCATCATCACCGTCACCATCACCCCCATCCCCCTCTGAGCACCGCGCCAAGCGGTCACCCCTGACGGACATGAGCACCGCCTCACACATGAACTCAGCCATAGACACATACTTGGATCCAAGATACACCGTCCCCTACGAACCAACATCAATAGCATCAGAACAAATACCCATCGAATCCACGGCACTTTCAGAAACGGCCTCCACAAACGTCATCGTTATCACTGTCCTCAACCAACTCCCCTCCGAAATCCTTGGCATCATCCAGAGCAACTTTACCAACCCTTGCGATCTCCTCTACTATTCCCACACCTGCCGGCTCTTCTACCAGATCGTTGATGCCTGGGCCTGGTTCCGGTTGTACAAGGCACAACTGCCGCGCTGGTCGCTGCATGTCCAGTTCGACTACCTTTCGGATCCCAACGAGTGGAAGGTTTTAGTGCTCGAGGATTACTTGAAGAAGCAAGGACCATGGTCGGCTCGATCAAGTAGGGCAGCCGCCTTGACCAACTTGTCCACTCCGATCGCTCCCACTAACATTGCTTCGTCTGTTTCAGCTGCACAGCAAGCACTTGACACTCAGCTGTTGTCCCCGCCGCACTTTGCTCAAACCATGCATGCAGTTCTGCCAAGCATAACATCATGCACAACGACAGCATCAATATCAACATTACCGACAACAGTAACATCGACCACAGCAACAGTTACCTCATCCACAGCAACCGACCAACCAACCATGCTTATGCAGCCCAATTTGTCGGCAGAGTATGAGCAGGTCACACCAACCTCGTCCTCGTCCCCACAGCCTCACGAGGAAATTACAGAAACGATCGATTCTCGACTCTTCGTCAACTTAGACGATGCACAGCACATCCGTTCGAACAGCATGGCTCCCCAAGGATGGCAGAATGTGGGCCCACCTGTCTCCTCCACGCACAAGCCCTCGGGCAGAACCTTGGCCGCCTACATCCAGTCGCATTCGTATAACACGGAGACCGACTACCGGATTGTCCTCTACACACTTCCAGACCACGATACACCCGTAGCAATCCTATCCAGCGAATACTGGTATTCACTCGAGGACGAGCAACTGCTTTGGCACACACAACCCGAGGGTGCACCGAATGTGGCACAAGTTATGGATATCATGTACTTCCCCGACCAGCGTGACAACCAGGGCAGGGCCCGGGTCCTGATTGCCTTGGCGTTTGGTCAGGGCAGTGGGCCCCTCAGTGAGATCAGCGACGATAATAACATCCTCGACGTTTGGATGCTTATCAAGGTGTGAATAATGTGCATTATCAAATGATTACGTAGCATGGTCATTCGTCATCATTACTGTTGTAATTCGTACTGACGTTCCCCCCTTTTTTGTATTTGTCGATATTAAAAATAGGTTCTCGAAGTCCATATTCCCGACACTCTGCCCCCCAGCACATTGCCTGCCCACGTCATCGCTGCACCCTTCCAACAGCCTCTGCCACGCTTGATCCGCGGACAGCCCGACCCGGACAAGGGCCGCGTCGTCAACATTGTTCCGATCCGCAGGCAGCCCATGGAAATGATCCGCGGCCGCATGGTCAAACTGTACACCACCGCAGACCCGGCCACAGGAACCGACAAGGACTGTATCGCCCTCTTTGGCATCCTGCACGAGGTCACGAGCCCCTCGCTGACCTCGCCCGCGATCGTGGTCAAGGGCGCCTTGTTTGATCCATCGCCTGAGTGGAAGTTCCAGGAGGCAAAGTCCCAGATCCGGGCGTCGGCGTCTTGTATGGCCTTGTTCCCGCCCTATTCGGAGTTTGAGCAGCTGATGGTCGTATTCTACCCGCATGGCCAGGGAGAGATCTGGAACTGGCACGAGATGAAGATCGTGGCGTGCCTGGGCACCAAGTCGCAGGAGGAGCTGGATCTGGCGCATCAGAAGGCTAAGAAACTGGTGGCCGATGGAGGCAAAGTGGTCGACAATTACCTCAGCAACGATGGACGGGATCATGATGCTCGCGGGATTGTGCAGTTGTACTGCTGGGGCGTGCATGTGGTTCATGCTGTCGAAGGGCCTGGACAGCAGTACGAAGGCAAGACCACCTCTGGTCGGGGCGATTTCCGGGTGGTGACTATGGCAGATGGCGCAGACAAGGAGTGGGAATCTTGCTGGTGGCATGTCAAGGGATCGATTCTGCGCAAGTATCTTGGCAACTCAAACGAGTCGACAACAACGTCAGATCCGAAATCGACTCTGGATCAGGAGGCTTTTGAGCGGCTGATCGGATACTCTAGCCGACACTACGAATCATGGACGCTGGGCCGTGCAGTGAAGCCTCGAGAACGCCAGAGAATCATGCCACCAACGAACATGTTTGGACAGCCCTCACATGCGTCCATCCCCTATGGCGTGGCCTCAACGCCAGATCAGCCTTCTCGCCCAGACAAGCATCTGTTGTTCATTGCCTATTTGGTCTGGGAGCACTATCGGATCTCCCTTACTTCGCAATATGGACTGTGCCTCGTTGACATGGATCAAGAAACCACGGGCGACTACTTGGGCGACGAGCTGCAGAAAAAAATGACCCTCACCCAGAACAAGCAGCTGGTGACGTTCCTGGATGACGCGGCGAGCGACCCCTTGGTGGACATTGCCACTGTTGGCAACGCTTTGTTTATCACGCGCAAATTCTCGCACATGGTCTGGCCACTCCGACGGCGTCTTGGCATTCAGTTGAGACATTAAAAAAAAAGGTTGTGCGCCGTTTTCGACACACAGGCTAAGCAAACTCAACTCTCCTCGACTTGTCCAACTCGATGGGACGCCTAAAAAGGTTGTGCGCCGTTTCGGCATAAATGCCGAGCAAAATTCTACTCTTATCGATTTCTCCAACTCGATAGTACACCAATACTAAAGGCGCCAAAAAGCGACACTCGACACTACAGCAACAACAAAAAAAAAAAAAAAAAAAAAAAAAAAAGAAAAGACGTTGCGCCATGCACAGTCTGTGCCATTTTGCTTCGCCACATTCGCTTGGACCAATCGTGCCCACTCCAAAATATTCTCACCCCCTCCGCGGAACACCCCTCTCTTCCTTTTTTCTAGTTTTGAGTTTGCCCATGCCGCAGACTTTGTATTTTTAGACAGTCTTTGTTGTATTGTTCGTCTTTTGAAAGAAACAAAAACATATCTTTCGTCACCATGTGTGCCACGTAAACAGTAATGTTCTTTATGCGTACATAAGTTTCCGCGTAATTCTTTTAATTAATTAATATTGCATGATCTGTTTTTTGGGGTCGTACGTGCGCTTTGCCCAGTAGTGGAATTCTGAGATAGGTTGGTTCGTGCTTCTGTTTTGTGGCAAAGCGCTATTGGGGACGTGTAGGGTCATGAGTGGGGCTGTTCTGCTCTGGGTGGATTTGCGCACTCAGGGGCGAGGGCGAAGGCGGCTGGTAAAGATTGCTCGAAGAGGCGCCCTGTGTCTGCAGACGAGGCAACGTACCAAGGTTGTCTTGTGATGCTATTGGCGAGGGGTTGAGCGAAGATGGCGAAGGAGCTCTAGAATTTTCTGCAGAGCTCAGGGGCAGAGATGGGAGTGAGGGCGAGGGCACGGGAGGAAGGGCGGCAGGTTTGCTGTCGAGGGTGTAGTTGTAGGAAGATGTGCGGCGACTGTGCTGGAAAGATGGGTCGTCAGGCTTAAGCGTGTGCCGTTGTTGTTGAGCCAACAATTGTTCTTGGATCTGCAGTGGCGTGAGTTCCTGTTGCTGTTGTTGCCCTTGGTTTCGAGAGTCAGGCGAAGAGGATGATGGTGCTTGAGAGTGATCATTGACATTGATTTGGATCATGGTTAAGTCGTAGGGCTGCTCGTTTAGATTGTTGGAACGAGGTTCGTTACGCTTGCCTCCCTTAGCTGCTACTTTTTCGGCTTTCTCGGCTTCTTTGGCTTCCCGCTTGAGATCTTCTTTGCGCAGGATAGCCTTTTCTTGCTCGGTCTGTTCCTGTGGTGTCAAGCCGTCGGGCGCGAGCCCTGTCCAGCGAACCTTTTGAGCTATGGCGTTTCGTTTCTCAGAGATCATGATACCGCGCACAACATGGACATCGTCGGGAAACCACCAGAAGGAGACAAACATAACCGTGTACCGCACAAGGAGCGCGGCGATGACGGACAGCACTACCATGAACCAGAAGGAGCCTTGACTGAAGAGCTGGAGACCCACATGGTAAATGGGCGAAGCGGTGAAGGCGCCATAGATCAAGATCAAGAGTACCAGGAATGTGATAGAGCCCCAGACGGCAAAGTGCATGATCCAGGTCCAGTGGTAGGTATGAAATCCAACGTAGAGCGAGGCAATGACCACGTTTGTTATGGCAACCGATGTCGAGAACTCGAGGAGCGAAGCATCGATACCGGAAGTTGACAACATGTTGACGCCATAGACACCGCGCCAGAACCAGAACACAACCAGGGACTGCCACACACCATCCAGCATGTAAACAACAAACCGGTACTGGTTGTATCGCTTCTGGTGAATACCAAGTTTGTAGACACCGGGGTATCGCAGGACGTATGGCGCAACCAAGTCCTGATCGGTGGCACCGAGAACCAACACGGGCACAGCAGTCAGCATCAAGTTATACAGAGAGACAAAAGTGTAGTCGTAGAACAGCATGGCCGAGAAACTGAGAGTCAAAAGCAAAGCAAAAAAGCAAAACCATTAGTATCGAAGTGGACACAAACAACTAAACGAGAGGTTCTCTTCGACGTCTTACCCGCAATATATCTGGAACCAGAGAACAGCAGCAACCCAGAGAACGTTCTTGAAGAAAAAGTTGAGGATCATTTCGGCGATTCGCATGTAGCCCCAGTGACCGTGAACAAGGACCAGCTTCTTGATGAAGCGGAACTGGGTGATACTGTAATCCGAGGCCATGGCAGCCTGCATTCCTTCTTGGCCAGCAATACCAACACCAATGTTGGCAGCTTGGATCATGGAGACATCGTTGGCACCGTCACCGATAGCCAAGCAGACCGTCTTCTTGCCGCGGCGGATCAACTCGACCACAAGAGCCTTTTGCAAGGGCGAAGCACGGCAGCAAATGACCGAGAAGCAAACGTCCGAGAGGCGGATCAAATCCTGACGAGCCTGAGGGTCGTCCAACAAGATCTTGAGAGCCGAACCGTCAACAATGAGAGCGTGCTGGCCGTCATTTTCATCGCCGACGCCAGGGATGGGAGGAAGGTGCTTCTCATCCCAAGTATTTTCTGCAGCTTGTTGCTGAGAGGGCTGGACTTGGGCCGCCTTTTCGTGGAGTTGATCCTGAATCTGCTTGGCCGAGTTGTTTCCAGTGCGATTCAGAACATCTTCCACTAACTCCTTAAACCTCTTCAGGACTGAGGTCGGGTCTTCATTGCGTCCCATCTTCATGATCTCGAGTTTCATGTCCTTCTCCAGGAGTCTCGAGGCGAAACCAATATTGATGGCTGTCTCCAGTTTGTCTCCTGTCAGAACCCAGACCTTGATACCAGCTTCGCGAAGGGCGGCAATGGCGTCGGGCACACCCTCCTGAAGCTTATCCTCAATAGCGGTGGCACCGAGAAGAGTGAGCTCACACTCAATCTCCTCAGCAACCTTGTCCATCTTCTTGGCACGATCATCCAATGCCTTTCCAGCCTCGGCATACTTGGCAGCCCAGGCTTCGTAGGTGGCATCATCGAGTACTCTTTGGGCGAGGGTCAAGGTACGCAGACCCATGTTACTGAAGTTCTCAATGTCGTGCTCAGTCTGGTCTCGGAGTTCCTGGTCCTGACCATCGGCGCTCAATCGTTCAAAGATTACGTTGTCGGCACCCTTGGTCAGCAGCAAGATCTTGCCTCCAAGCTCTGCTGGCTCACGGACAATTACAGTCATGCGCTTGCGGGTAGAGTTGAACTTGATGACATCCAGCTGCTCGTATGAGTAGTCCTGTCCAAGAATGTTGAGGTTGACGTTCTGGCGATTGTTAGCGCCCTTCTCGGCCTTTGTATTTTCTCCGGTGGAAGCCACAGCACCTCGGGACACAAATGCAAAGCCAACGTTCTTGGCGGCAGAAACCAAAGCAGCCTCATCGGGAGACTCGGCACGGTAGCAGATCGTGGGTTTGGCCTTGCCCTCTTCTTGGCCGGCGCCGTTCGCACTAAGAGCACCTGCGGAGACGGTTCCAGCATTCGAGTTCTTGCGGCTACGAGTGACTAATCCTGATCCTCCCGACCCAAGGGTAGAAGCTCCTGGGATAGCCAGGCCGTGGGCCTCGGCCTTTTGCTTGAGCTTCTCGCGGAGACCCAGGTGAGGTTGTTCTACCAGGGGTGCCATCTTGCCGTTCTCGTCAACGGTGCCGTCGCCGTTCTTTCCAGGTGAGCCGCTTTCGTCGTACATGTCAAATTCGTCGTCGTCGTCGTCATTAATCGTTTCCTCTGGTTGCTCGATCACAACAGTGTGGCAGAGAGCCAAAAGGGTAAAAAAGTCGTGGATGTTACTGGCCGGAGAGCCGTCGTGTTGAGATCCAGGGACAGAAGGGCCGCCTCGAGAGCGATGGGATGAAGAGCTTCCCTCACCATTTCCGCTGGTCGCCGTTGAAGTACTCCTGTTGTCGTGAGCTCCATCACTTCCTGTCAGATCACGCAGAATGTCGGGGTCGGCAAAGGTCAAAATCTCAAGAGCGTCCATGTAAGTAGGTTCGAAGAGCTTGCGGACTTGTTGATCAAACTCCTGCAAGATGGCATCCTTGTCTGCTTGATGGTTGTTACGGTTGGGAGGCTGCTGATTTGGGCCTCCTTCGCCGTCTTGGGCGCCAGGCTCACGACCTGGATTCATCATCTCGATACCCTTTTCAGCGTCCGTCTGGCCAGAAACCGCGTTGTTGCCGTAAATTTTTCCGTTGATGGTGCACTTTTTGAACTCCATAATGTTGCGCGTCAAAGTCCCTGTCTTGTCGGAGAACACATACTCGATCTGTCCCAAGTCATCTGTCAAGTTCCACTGTTAAAATGAAGAGCAGCCGATGTTAGATTAAAATCCGACACTAAGCACTAGACTGTGCGGAGAAAACATAGTCACTTACAGTCTTGGGGGTACAGAACTGGTCGAGGTCCACATCGTACATGTCACTGTCCTGCCAGATAAAGTACGCTTGGAACGTTTTGACAAACTCGATGGAGATGTAGAGCGAAATGGGAATAATGTTCTGGAAGATGATCAAACTCGTACTATTGTGATGGTGGAGGAAAGATAGGATCAAGATTATGTCAGCTACAGTCCCGAACTTTGACCATACTCACAAAGTACTGCGGGAATAGATAGATAGCATCCAACTTACAAGAAAGTGACGACTCCTTCAACAACCACGCCTCGAGATGTCATGTCCCAGAGTTGTTCTGCCGATGTATGCCGCCACTTTCGATCGTAGATACTAGAGCCCACTGCGCAAACGATACACAGGAGAATGAGAATCAAGAAGTTGAGGGCAACCTATGCAAAGAAATTTAGACGTTATTCCTGTTAGTACTACCACACATGGCGAATAAAAACGTCGAAAAAATCAATTCAAGCGCGTTTTTACCTGAATGTTCATGGTCTTTTCGATACGACTGCGTTTACTGGGGGTCTCGCCAGAGTTCAGCATGATTTTGGTTTCCGTTCCAGTAGCGACAATCACAGCAATGACCCAATATGTGTTGCGGATGACGTGGCCACGCAGCAGCATGTTGTTGATATCGACTGGAATGGTGGTCTCCTTGTAGGGGCACGCCTTGCTATCAGATCGTTGGAGAGGTTGCTGCTGCAGTTGCTGTTCATAGTTGGCCTTCAACACGTTCTTGGCCATCGCACTGGCACCGCCCATGCTATGTCCTGTGGCGGTGCGGTGCAAACTGCTTCTCGTTCCATGCCGATGGAAAGGATGGTCATCCTGGGCCTCTGATTCATGCCACTCCTGCTTGTCTCCACCCTCTCCACTAGGACCCCCCATAGACTCGGAGAATCTTGATCGCCTCTTTTGAAGAGGGTTCTTGTGAAAGCGGGCATAGTCCGAGGCGCTTGTTCCACTCTGTGCAGGAGCATCTGAGCCCGATGCAAGGTCACCTTCAGGGTGCTGCACATCCAATGATCCGCGAACCGAATCATCTTCCTCCATGGATCCACGTGCGCTGGAAACCATGCTAGAGGTAACGGAGGGCGTATAGCTCAGTCGATTGCCAGGCCCAGAGGTGGTTGGTCGCTTCTTTCGGGCCAGCATTGTGAGTGACCCGTTAAAGGAGAAGAGATTGGCGTTGATGGGTTCCATGTCAATAAAGCACTTGAGGCGGCTGCATCGGCGGGCGGTGTTGTACTTTGACGTTTCGTGCAGAGACATGCGGGTCTTGAGATTGGTCTCTCCGTCCAGGTCCTTGGTTTCGATAAAACAAGATCCCTCAGCCTCTGAAGTCGACAGAATAATAGCATCGGCTGGGACGGCCTGGTTGTTTTTGAGCAGGATAAAATCGCCAACACGCAGATTGTGCCATTGCTCCTTGATGAACTCTGGTTGCACGGTATCCTTTTGTTTATCCTGGTTTTGCTGTTGTGATTGTGTAGCACTGATATCGTCGTCATCAACGGGTAAGTCGTTCAGGTCCATTTCGCGCAGTTCGCGGCTGGGTTTCTTTGCCATGTTGAGAGCACGCAGGGATTTCTTTCTGCCGGTGTTGATTCCGTGAGTGAGAGCGCTCCAGGCACTGAAAAGGTAACCGCGGTCCTTGCGGGCTGCAAGGTGGTCGGCCGTGGGGTAGTTGTGGTTGACCACGTTTTTGAGTTGTTGGCACAGACGCTCGTTGAAGTTGCGGTCTTCAACATGGCGCTTGTAGTCCTCGAAGCCGTCCTTGATGGCCGTGACACCGACGACAAAGCAGAGAGGAAAGACGGTGAGGAAAGGCGAGCCGACGGTGAAGAGGGGGGTGAGCTGGATGATGGCCATGAACAAGAAGAACATGTTGGCGACGCGGCGGAACTGCTCAAACAGGTTTTTGGGGAGGAAGGTAAGGGTAGTATATTTGGCAGTGTTGATCCTGTTGGAGCCGTAGGTTGTCTTTGGCAGGCCGTTGCTATCGAGGTACTGGGCAGGGGGAGGAATGTTGACAAAGACGCGGCGCGAGTCCTTTTTGGTCTTGCGAAGCGAGATCTTTGTATCAGCCCTGGTCAAGCCGCGTCGCAACGGCTGGCCTGTCGTCGTATCCGTGTTCTTTACATGCCCAGGCTCAGCGATGGAGACCTGCCGCCTAAGGCCCTCCGGTTCGCCTTCCTCTGCGATGGTGGAGTGCTGGGGTGGGGTGGAGACGTAGTTGGGGTCGCTCAAGGGCTGACTGAGTCGACGCTGCTGCCATGGGGTCCTGTTGTAGATCTGCTTCAGGGCACCAACCATGGCGAGGTTGTGAATGAGAGGGAAGGAGGAGGAGGGTATTTGTGGCGAGTATGGATGTTTGGATGTGGAAACGGCCGGTAAGATTGGGTGGATATATGCAGGTAATAGGAATGAAAAGGGTGGAGAGCGTGTGTGTCTGTGCTGTTTGCTGATGCGGATTAGAGAGAATTGGAATTAGGTTGCCGGTTGCAAGTCCAGTCTCTATGGTGCAGGGAAGGAGGGAGGGAGACGTCCCATGGAAGCATCATAAAAAGAGAAATGTGTGAGTCCATGGTTGCCAGGAGGAGTGAAGGCATGTAGGAGCAAGGAAGACTTTTTATTCGACAAACAAAACACGGAGTGCACCAAAAGAACAAATGCACATGTTCATTTCATGCGCTCATTCATTCATTCATTCGATCATTCTCAAGACTAACATACACATTGACCAGCGGCACAAGAACAATTCGAGAATGGGCAGGATTAGGAGGAAGAGAAGAGGGGAGTGGGGGGGGGGGAAGTACGTAACAAAAGGTGGATATTACTGAGGAGAGAAAGTGGCGAGGGAAGAGAGAGTGTGTGTATGTGAGAGTGAGTGAGGCACTCCTCAGGAAGAAGATGAATGTGAGAGATGGATGCGAGAGGGAGAGGGATCGGCAATGAGGAGAGAGAGTGGAGTTGTCTCTTCCTTCTCTTCTTAATCCCCTGCCCTGTCTGCTGTGCCCGGCCCTGCCCTGCCCTGCCCTGTTCCCTGCCCAGTGTTCTCCCCCAACCTCCCCCTCCCTTTCGGCCTTTTCCCGCTCAAAGCCTACCTAAGATGCACACGCCTGCAATGCAACGTGCTTTCTGCTCTCCCTTTTGCAGAAAACAGGTATCTAAACTATACAAGACAGCCCTGTCAATTCAATTCTGCCATTTTTCGGGCCTGTGTTATTTATTTATTTTAAGACCGAGCGAGGTCGGGACTGGACACAATGAATGCGCAGATGGGTTGGAAAGGTGAGAAGTTTCGAGGACAGACAGACAGACAGTCATTCAGTCAATCAGGGCTGGGCTCGGGCTGGGCTGTCGCCCTTTGCATGTTTTGCTGCTCTTCCTGCTGCTTGTTGGATCACGGTGAGGCGGTTGGGCAGGGTTTGTGCCAGATGCCATATCGCCATCAAGCATCAACCACACTCGAACATCACCATCTCAATGAAATCGGTGTGCACCCTTTTTTCTTCCGGCCCCTGAAATCTTCCACGACAAGATATGGATTATGGATCTGATCCCTGAGCCAGGGCAAGAGCAGAACAGTAAAGCAGAGATGAACCACCTCGTTTTTTTTTTTAAAAAATGTCAACGACAGTTGGCTCTCATGTTTTCATATTTCTCCACCTTCCAGATACTCGCTAGTCTCTGGCTCATTACAAATATAACAAAAAGCGACTGACAAATGTGAACAATGGCGTATTACTGTTGTATTGCATTTGCGAGTGAGCAGCCCTGCCTTGTGTTTTGTTATGTATGGAACTTGTATCCCCCTGTCTCTATTCTATGGCCCAGGGCTGGACTAGGTGGACTGGGGGACTGAGGTGGGCACCGATTTGATGTGTTTCGACTTTGGCGGAGCAATCAAACGCAACAGAGGACAAACGGAGATATAAAATAAACACACAAGGCAACATATGACAGCATCTGAACGAACATTCCCAGCTTTCCATTTGAGCACAGACTCAAAATAATCATCGCCAGTGTGGCGCTCGTCATGCCTGCATTCATGCCGTCGATTCGAACAATACTCCAATGCGCCCGAAACGCCGATTTCTCCTTCATGTCATGACCAGACCAGGAAGCATTGTCATAGCCATAACCACAGCCGTAGTCGTCGTCCACCACGCCACACAAGACACTACATGAGCATGTGGGCAATTGGAAGTGTGAAACACAAAGGCAAGTGAACCTCAATGGACCAACCGATTAAGTTGAAACAAGCCTCAGAGCAAGAAACGCGTTCGGCGAGACATGGGATATATGCCACTAACGAACGCACGCCCTCTGACACTGTAGACAAAGACAAAAGACGCGACATCGGGAGCCCCACTTGTTGGACGGTGCTTCCAACCAAACTACTGGATACTACACCAGATACCACAGTGGTGGAGCAAATAAAAATGTGGTGCTGTTGGCTTCCGTTTCGTTATTTCTTTCTTTCTGCCGAAATACACATGATATACCACATCCGCCTTGTATGATGCAAACAGGGGGCCCAAACGCGCCCCAAACATCAAGTCGCCGATCCTGCTGCTTCTCCTACTCGACACCTCCCATATCTTCCGCCTGAGATACTAACCATGGTTGGTCGCTACCTGAATGGTGCCACCCTTGCGTCTGCCACACAAGTCCGCAAGTGTTGGCAAGCAAACGTCGAACAAATGCTTTGGATGCGGATCACGCGCAGGCAGTGGCGATATTCTAATTTCCCACTCAAATCCGGTGCAGATCACAGCACCATGACAAAACAGCCTCGAAACGTCGAATACATGCAGTGGGAATCATTTTTACACGACATAAACATCAACAACCCATTTCCACTTCAAGAGTTCACCAACATTCTACGGTTAACACCAAGATTGAACACCTTGAGTATCGATCAGAGCAGTCTTCAACGGATACACGACTTGCCACCATTGCTTTTTCTAAGACGCCTTACTGCGGCCTGGCGTGGAGTGCCCCTTCGATTGCCCTCCTTCCATTACTTGTGCAACTCGAAGAAGTTGCGCGATCAGGATCATGGCCAATGACGCTTTTCTTGCATCGAAACAAGGCAAGGCGTCGATACCCTCTGCTCAAAAGATGCAGATTCTCAAAATCCATCCTACAAATGTCGCCCTCGTGGCATTCTGTCCCGAACTACAGAGTCTCCATGTTACCAGCAAGCGATCGTTGACAGCGCCGATGTCCATGGTTGTCCTCTGCACCAGTTTCCAAGTGGCAGGATCTCAAGTTACATGAATGCTGGCAACAATTACCTATCATCGGTCTCCCAGGTGCTTTTCACGCCATGTCCAAGCTAAAATCGGTCTCGCTTCAAGTCCACTCGACGGAGCAAGTATTAGCCCTAGGTCTCCCCTCCGAAGTAAATAAAACTCTGATCCAGGCCCCTCTATCATGGCAGCGCCGGATATCGAGCATTTGAAGTTTCTTAGCTTCAAGAGCGGTATTGCAGACAAACCATACCTCCAATATTCTAATCTGGAGTCCCTTTGAACTGGCTGGGACAACATTTGGGCAATACGGTACTGATTTGCCATTGTGGTTCAAACTGTTTCCCAGCCCTTCGTCAGCTAGTCGTGTCGCAAGATTGCCCGAGTTTCGTACAGCGCTCAGTGAAGATGCAGAATAAGAGGAGGGCTGAGTGCATCATGTGCCACAAGCCATCTCAGAATCGAATAAATGCGTCTGTGGTTCACTGTTATCGATTGTAATGCCCAGCTGGCAGATATGGGGCATTCTCAGATCTCAATCCAATATCCCGGACAACGCATGCTGGTCCCCTCCATCCATTCGCAATGCTTTGCTTCGCCCCCGTGCATCGTTCTGAAAATTGCCACCAACTTTATCGTAGGTTCTCTCGGTGATCGATATTGTATGCATGCACCTTTAAATGGCTGCTGTGACTGCTCTGACTTCCATGGCGCAGTCCGCTCATTTCGATCCCTTCTTTCTCGACACTACCGCAAAAAAAAAGAGGAGAAAGGCGTCTTCTCATCGCGTGTGAGCTCAAGCTGTCTGAACCTTTACCTCTCTTATTCACTTCCCATACTGCCGTAGTTGTCTCATTTTCCATCCACTTGGCACTTTTCAATCACAACAACCTCAATTATGAACATCAAACCAGTGGTGCTGGAAATCGGGACAAGGATGGGGCAGATCTGCTGCTACGAGGCTGTCTTTCAGATTGCGCTATAGTCATGAAACTGACGGAATATTTTTCTGCCCTCAGAGAACACAGATACTTTTTTTTTGCTGTATTGCAACGACTGATTCGCACTTATTTCTAGAGTTGCGCTGTTCAACAACTGCAAATCGGGATGAAAAACAGTGTCCGTGGGGGCAGTGAACGCCCATCGAACTGTTGTCCGATCCGTAATCATCCAGCCAATTTTTTGCATTCGAGTCTGTTCAATCTTTTAGTAATAAGGTATGCAAACAAAAACAGCTACAACCACATTTCAAGGCCCCACTTGCTATGAGGTTCCCCTACACTTTTTTCCCTCCTCTCAGCTCTGGTGACGAATTACACGTCTTTTGTGCCAAAGAGCTTTTTTGAGCCACGAAGTTAGGTTGTGTGCACAATCGCAGGAAAGAAAAAAATGAAATGTTCCGGTTTAGTAATTATGAAAATCACTGTTTTGTTAAATACATGTCTATGTTATATTATGCTAATGCTTTCGTGTTGCAAGCTCGTCAATCATTTGTTCGTACTCCTTGAGTCTGGAGGGGCTCCTGTCGTTGAAGGAGTGGGTATCCACTGTTTGTTGTTGTTGTGGTTGCTGTTGGGTGGGACGGTGCAGGTGTGACAGGTAGCTCACGGTCTCGTCCTCGTCGTCGCTGTAGTCCATGTGATGGGCGTTGCCGTTAGCGCTGTTGCCGTTGCCATAGAAGTTGTACTGCGACGCTGGAGGTTGCTGCTTCTTTGGTTGATTCTGCAACTGCTGCTGTGGCGAAGAACCCTTGCGACCAGCGTCCACAGCTCCTGCGGTCTTGTTCCAGGGCACTTTAAGCATCTCTAGCTCACGAGTGATAGAGTCCACAGAGTCGCGGTAGGAACGCGAGTCGGCGTTGTTCTCGTCGTCATCTTGGTCGTAGTGATGGTTGCCGTTCTGGAGGCCGTTTTGTTGGCCATAGCTGTAGAGGTCATCCTCGTCATGCTGTCCGTACGGGCTCATCTTGCGCGCGGTGTTTTGGTTGTTTCCAAGACCGTGAGGCGAGGGCGACTTGTGAGCGGCAGGGCTATTGTTCTTGGCGAGCGATGGGTTCAGTGCAGAGTTCAGGGCAGAGTGCGATCCCAACGACTTTGTCATCTGGTGGTTAAGCTGCTGATCAACGCCTGCAAGGTTGGTCGAGTTGAGAGGTGAGTTTGGGTTCGAGTGGTCGGTGAAACTGTTCTGCATGTCCTCTAACAGCAAAGCGACCTTCTTCTCCGAGTCTTGGAGCCTAGCCTCGAGAACCGAGTTGTCACCCTCCAAGATCTGGATGGTCTCCTGAGCCTTCTTCAACTGCTTCTCTAATTCCAGGCGCTGCTGATCCATCTTCTTTTGAGCCTCGGCACTCAATCCTCCTCCAGACACAGCGGCAGCTTGGGCTTGCAGAGCGTGGTCAAGTTGGCTCTCAAGCTGCTCGTTCAGAGAGATTGCACCTTCCAGTTCGTGCTGCTTGGTCTGCACCATCTCTTGGGCCTGGTGGATCTCGTTCACAAGCTTCTCGACATCGCTCTTGAGTTGGGCCTCCTGCTTCAATGCATTCGTCTTAAACTTTTCCGACTGCTGCTGCATCGACTCAAGCTCCTCGGAAATGGCCTCGTTCAGGGTTTCGACCTCCTCGATCCTCTCGGTCAAAGAAATAATCTTTTGAGAAAGTTCCGCCGAGTGCATCTCCGAGTCCATGAGGCGATTTTGGAGATCGTTAACCTGGCCTGCGAGTTCCCGGCGCTCAGTGTCCCAGTGCTCTTGCAACATCTGAACCCGTTCGGCTTCCTGCTCCTTCTGGCCATCTCTGGATTGGGAAACAAGCTCGCCACACTTGGCATGTGTCGACTGCAGTTGCTTCAGATCGAGCTCGACCGTTTCCTTCTCCTTGATGGTGATGGCAAGATCGTTCTTCATCTTTCGCAGCAACATACCAGTCTTCTCGGAATGCTGGACAGTGGCCTGGCGCTGAGCCTCAAAGGTCTCCAACTGCTGCGTGAAATGATCTCGAGTCTCCTCCAACTCTTGCTGCAACGCCCGAACTCGTTCCTCCGACTGCTTCAGCTTGGTTTCGAGTGAGGAAGCATAGTCATTGGTGCCACGGAAGGCGGCCTGGTTGACCATGTCCTCGGCGATCATACCCCGTTCGCGCATGACATCCTTCAAAAGACCAAGTTGAACCTCGTTATCCTCGAGCTCCTTGTTCTTGATCTCCAACTCCTGCTCGACCTTGGACAGTTCGTTTCTAAGGACCAAGGAGCCCTCGCGTTCGGCGGCCAACTGCTTCTGAAGTGAGATCGTCTCGGCTCTGGCCTTCATCGAAGATTGCTCTAGTCTTGAGACTTCGATCATAGCTTCAGCCAACTCAGATGCCGACTTGGACGCCGAGGTCTGCGAGTTCTTGTGGAGGATCTTCAAAGAGCTCAGCTCGTGCTCCAGCTCAGATACCTTAGAGACCGTACTGAGGATGGCGATGCTGTCGTGTTTGCGTTCTGCAGATTGTTGGCGACCGCGGGGGTTAAACGCTCCCAACCCATCCTCTACGAGCTTGCGGAGAGTGACGACCTCGTCCTTAGAGATCTGCCATCTGCCTTCAAGCTCCTCCACCTTGGACTGCAAACGCTCAGATTCACCCTTGTACCTGTTGAGGTCGCTCGACAACTCTGAACGCTGGCTCTCCAATCTCTCCAGCTTGCCTGAAGACTCGTCGCAGAGAGCTTCGGCTCGCATGGCACGGTCGTTGGCGGCAGAGTAGGCCATTTGGGTCCGTTCCAAGGCTGTTTGGTGCTCCTCGACCTGTTGCTTGAGCGACGTGATCTTTTGCAGTAAACCAGAAGACTGAGACTGGTGACCGGAGAACCCTGCTTGACTTTCGGCCAACTGGGCAGCGAAATCGCGAGACTCGGCCTCGGCCTTGGCGGCACGGCTGTGAAGAGAGGACAGCTCTGCAAGAGCACGGGTGTGAGCAGCCTGGGCTTCTTCAGCAAGCAGAGTGGAGCCATTTGATCGCTCATCGGCAGCAAGACGTGCCGATTTCTCTTGCTGGATAGTGTCCTGGGCCTTGGCATAATGAGCCTCCAAAGATTCGAGTTCAGCCAACGCCAATGTCAAACGCTTCTCCAAATCCATGGCACGATCGGTTTCGATTCTGGCCAGGGCGTTGGGATCTTGCTGCGAGTTTGCCATGGACGAGAGCTTGGCTTTCAGATAGGCCGCTTCCTGGAGAGCACCAGTCCTGATCCGCTCCGCTTCCTTGATCTTGAACGAGGCAGCCTGCGCCTGGGTGGCGATAGACATCTACATAAAGGAGAGTCTCAAAAAGATTAGTATATCCAATTGGCGTGCAAATTGTCGGTAATCCAAAACCATTAATTTTCTTTACCTTGGCATTTCTAAGCTCCTCCTTGACTTTCAGCAGAGCTCTAGTGATTTTGAGCTGATGACCTTCCAGTTGCTGCGACTCGAGTTCCTTCTCCAGATCAGCTATCGAGAGTCGCTTCTCCTGGAGATGGACAGGCTGATGATGCTCTGGTCCACCGAGGCCCTTGCGAGCCAAAACAACCTCTGCCACGAGCCAGTTCTCTCGTTTGCGCATGAGGATTAGCTCTTCCTCCTGTGCTCTCATCTTTTCCATCAACCGTTGGTTGTTCTCCTGAGCAGCATCCGCTTTGGCTTCCAAGTGCTTCAGCTTGGACAAATCCACGGACGAAGGGCTGTTCGAATCATAAGCTCCAGCGGCGGGTGGAGGTGTGGGTGTTGCTCGGTTGTTTCCGCGTGCTGCTGAAGGTGACGGCGATCTGTTTGTTGATGAAATGTTCAAGTTGTTTTGTCCTGCTTGCGGTGGTGGAGGAGGAATGACGCCGACTTTCTTGTCAGCGCCTGGAGGGATGGCGATCGACGCTGACACCGGCGGAGAAGGTGCAACTGGTGGTGGAGGCAAGGGCTGGCGAGCCCCTGTTGGTGGTGGGACTGGTGCAGAGGATGGTCCAGATCCTGGAGGAGGGATATAACTTCCCGGCGCAGGAGCACCGATTGCAGCCATTAGAGACTGGCCACTAGGAGGAGCAGGGCCCGAAATGGCTTCCAAAGCGTAAGGATTGATTTCCTCGTCTTTGCGGTTACTGGAAGGTGCTGGAGGGGAAAGCACATTCATGGTTTTGCGGTCGGTGCGGTTAAAAGTAGGGCTTTGATCACCACCATGCGCAGTTCCAGGGGCAGGTCGCGCAGACAAAGGAGGGCTATCCGAAGACACATTGATCACGCGTAGCGGCGAAGAAGTGGGACCATTGGCTGGCTGACCGTTGGGCATCTGCATGGTTTTACGGTTTACACTTGGATTGCTGACTGGGCTTGCGGTTCCCACAACAGCGCCACCATAGCCTCCATTGAAATCGTCCTTCATCGTTTGGCGTCGGGTAGCGATCGAGAGTCCCTCAGCCTGGTAGTCTGCTGGTGTCGCAGTACTCTGGAAACCACTGCTTGCCCCACGTGGTGGAGGAGCGCCTAGAGTTGTTAGGGGACGTGGCCCAAGTTGGGAGTTCATGGGCTGGCTGATCTGCTGAGAGACGGTCAAATTGGTCGCGGATACCTGTCGGTCCACAGTTGCGAAGGTTGCTGGCGAGGATGGCCTTTGTGTCTGAGATCTGTCTGAGCGTGCGGGTCTGTCAGGTCGATCAGGTCTCTCCGGTCCCCGGATCTGTCCTGAGTTACGGTCCGAGTCGTAATCTGAAGTCTGTCCAGCATCTGTCGAGGTCTGTTGTGCTGGTGTCGATCCTTCGCTTGGTCGGTTTGGAACCAGTCGTGCAGATGACACTTGGCGAGGTGGAACTACATGTGGGTTGGCGTCTGGATAGCGGATCTTGGCTGTTGGAGATGGTTATATGATATTAGCAACCGAATATTCATTGGCAAGAGAACACATTTCGGTAACTTACACAGCTCGAGACTGTAGATCTGAGCCGAGTCTTCAGTTTGGTTCAACTCTGATTCACCGCCGAGAATAAAAATTTTGTCTTTGATCGTGCACATAGTATGTCCGCTCCGAGGGCTGGCGGCAGGGCCAACATTCTGGAAAAGATACCAGCGGCGCTCTATTGTTCAGTGCAGGTAGGGCTTGAGTATTATTTTCAGAATCCTATTCAAACACCATAGAGCTTGAGGACATACCATGAATTTTGAATGCATAGGCGTCATTCAGCTCAGTCCCGTCGGGGCTGTTTCCTCCAAATATGTAGAGAACACCGTCGACAAGAGTGCAGGAGTGGCCGTGGCGACCTGTAGGCAGATATCCCGAGGCTGGAATAGGCGTCCAAGTCAAGGCCCGAGTATCAAAGCACCAAATATCGTTGTAGAAGTAATCGGCATCTGCTCCTCCAAAGATGTAGATTTTCCCGTCATGAACAGCCGCACAATGGCCTGAACGAGCTGGTGGCGATTCAGTCTGGGGCTCAATCATATCCCACCGAGGGTTTTGAGTAACTATTGGCAAGGAGGAGAAGGAGAGAGAGGTAAATGTGTCAATGGTCATGCTCCAGTTATATTATGCCGCTTCTACGGGTCAGTAATGGCCATTTAAGCATACTTGTCTTCATGTCGAAAGCCACAATGTCACCCAGATAGTAGTCGTCCACTTGGCCGCCAAAGATGTACATGGTTGTACCGACACTGCATCCCGAGTGTGAGTGGCGTGGGGTTGGAAGTGTGCCCTGGATGGGTGGTTTGTTCCATTCTTTCCTGGCAGTGTGAAGCACATGTAGACTGTCGTCGCACTGCCCTGATGTTGCGTCCCAACCACCGAAATCTAATAAACAATGGAATGTTCATACGATGCAAATGCGGTCAGTTTTGTTCTTTTGTCAGCTCAGTATGCGCAGACAACGTCAATTATTTCTGTGCCACCATCGCTCGTTTCATTTCGTTGTCCCGCTGTCGAGTGTAACACAACGAGAGCGCACCCTCATAAAATTTCAATTTGTGCTTTTGGCTAAGCAAAACAGAACACGATCGCATGTGTGCGTGTGTGTGTCTGCAACGGCGTTTGAAAGTGCAAGGTTGGATGGGTGGATGGATGGATGGATCACAGAGCAGCCTGGTGCATTGAGGACATTAAAAAGTTAAATCGAGACTTACAGATCACGTATTGGCCAATGTTGACGGCAGTGTGGCCACTCTTGGCCATGGGCTGGTCAGCACCGGCAGGGACAATGGCCTGACATTGGAGCGATACTAGTAGGAATGTAAAATAAAAAAGTAAAAGACAGATCAGAAATAAGGAATGCTGTTTTGTTTTTTGTTTTGATGGAACCAATCTGGTCCCACGGGGAAGTAATAAACACGACAGTAGGACGATGGGTGCTCTCAACAAGCTGGGAGGAGTTCGTTTATCTTCCAAACTCCAATTAACTATAAACCCCATCCTTTCGAAGAACAGAGCAGAGCAGAACTGGGTTCGGTACGGTTGGGTAGGGTAGGGCCGTCTTTTAATATAAACCCGCTGTGAGAGCATTCCCATGCTCACATCCATTCATATCTCCCCAGCCCGGTTTAGTTCACCAGAACGAACCAACTGACCAACTAGTAGCCAGTATTCAACCCGACTCCTCTTATGGTGGATCTCATTCGAGAGCATCACACATAACACAATAAGAAGCATGCACTTTGTTGAGCCTTGGACAAGAGTCTTTGTCCGAGGATCTACTTCCTGAAAAGATGAAATAGGGCCTGGATCGCTCGCTATGCTGTCAATCACATATTCTCTTGATGCTTACCCGAGTCAATGACAAAGAGATCGCCTTTTGGAATACCACGCTGGCTGCCTCCAAACAAGAAGATATCTGTTCCTGTCGAGGTAATCGATCTAATTTTTTTTAGATCAATGTGCAGGTAAGCAAATGTGCCTGAATTTCAGCAAAGGCGTGTGATCCAATGGTCTCGTGCTGTTTTCTTACGCTGTATGCTGCATCCTGGGGAAAGGGTTGGCTCCAAGGATGCGACGTTGCGTCCAAAACAGTTGAGGAGTAGTTGGAGCTGTGGATGAAACTCCAAGGCCTTGACCCTGAGGCTGGAGGGGTGAGGGTGGACCGTTGAGCGAGAATGCTTGGTGTTGATGTTGCGAAAACGTGGGACTCATGGGACTCATCGGCCCTTGGCCAGGAGGAGGTGGGGGAGGCTGTTGGTAGCCCTGGGAATGGTTCGTGTTGCTGCTGTTGTTGTCATTATACCCTGGCGTACCGTTATAGCCACCATAAGCGACATTATTAGTGTTGTTGTTAGTGTTGTTGGTGTTGTTGTTAGTGTTGGCGTTGTTCCCGAGACTGGTGTTGCTGCCGTTTGGGTTCATACCAAGGCCATTAGGTGGTGGTGCTGGCCTTTGTTGCTGTGGAGGTTGCTGTGGAGGTTGCTGTGGAGGTTGTTTTGCAGCTCCGTTGGTATTCGTGCTACCGTCGTCCTTTTTCTTTTTGGTGAAGAGACCAGCCATCGTTACAGGAAGTCCGTTCTAGATAGATGCGAACAAGGAAGAAGAAAGAGAAAGGGAGACAAAGACAGAGAGAGAGAGAAGAGAGAGGGGCTGGGTGTTCCTGGACTAGGGCGCAGGAGTGTGGATGGTGAAGATGAGGGTGTTACTGATGGATGTGGGATGGGCCTCTTTGTGATTGCATGGAAAGAAGAAGGAAGCCTTTGAAGGTGACACCAAAATAAGAAATGTCGTAACAATGGAGAGAATGATGTAGAGGTGTGTGGAGGAGGAGAGAAAAGTATTAATGATGTGCACACACACAACACAGATGAAAGGTTGGAAGGATGAGATGAGATGAGGGGAGGAGGAGGAGGAGGAGGATGGAGGAAGCGAAAGAGGGAACAGATGAACAACACGAACTAGATGGAGCAAGCAAGGACGCACGCATGGCTCTGTCCAGGACGAAAAGGGTCAGGCACCACTCACTGAACAAACCTTTCTGTTCATCAAATCTAAATTAATTGCGCTGCCTTCTCGAACCTTGTTTTGCGACGAGTGCCCGTCGTGCTTGCTTTCATCTCTTCCTCACGTCTCCGTTGCTGCCAACGCTTGTCCTCCAGCTTGTTTATTACGGCATGGTACTTAGCCTCCTGTTCCAAAGATACCTTTTTTTTGGAACGTGATCCATTATGTCGGCAACCACAAGCAACGTGTGTTCCAGCTGGCAAGCAATCATCTCGAGCGTCAGCCACGAGAAAACGTTGACATTGCAACAGGCCATCGAAAAAGAACAAACGGTGACAAGGTAATATCACGCGCTAATGCTAATGAAAATAAAAATCAGGGGAACATGACAATAGGCATCGTCAAGGAGACATTTGTGCACGGTGTGCCTTGCATTCGCAACAACGGCATGATTTGTTCGACTGCAAGTAGGTACTGCCTCCTTGTAGGGGTCCTGTGCACCCACTGTCCATCAATATCACTTCGCAATAGAACGTCTTGATTAAGGAAAATCTCATTGTTTTTCGTTTTTGTGCATATTATGTCGGAACTAGACAGCTCCCAATCTCCAAGTGTTTGTTCAGATTGATCCAGAAAACAAAAGCTCGATAGCACCATTGACATTTCCTCCAGCCGCAAGCAACGCACGAATGTTCTTGGCTGCGTCCCAGAATCCCATCTCGTTCAGTTGCTGAAGCTGCACCTGGAAGCGCTCCTCTGGGGGCTGAGTGGGCTGTGCAGGGGTTGCTCCAATGCCAGCACCAGCGCCCATGGCTGCCATCTGCTGGGCCCAGTAGCTCGCCATAGGGTTCACTCCTCCTGCGGGGGCCGCGGGAGCTCCGCCAAAAGCTGCGAAAGGATTGAAAGCAGGGGTGGGAGCTGCTCCTGATGTGGGTGTTGATTCTGGGGCGGTTGTAGCGGGAGTAGTGGTTGCGGGTGAGGCTCCAGTCACTGCCGGGGCTGATCCCCAAGGGTTGTACATGTTTCCTGCTCCTCCGTAGGCTCCCATGCCTCCCATGCCTCCCATGCCTCCCATCTGCGAACTCATCTGTGCGACCTGTCGCAACATCTCTGGGTTGGCAATCATCTGTTGGAACTGAGGACTCTGAAGCATCTGGCGGACTTCAGGTCCCATGGCGGCCAGTGTTGGGTTCATAGCGATCATGGAGTCGAGGACTTGAGGGTTCTGGAGCATGCTGGACATGTACTGGGCAAAGTTGGGGTCCTGCATCATGGCGTTCATCATAGCGGGATCCATGTTTCCACCCATACCTCCCATACCTCCCATACCTCCCATGCCGCCTCCCATGCCGCCTCCCATCATGTTTGCCCAAGGGTTTGGCAAAGCTCCAGTTCCAAAAGGATCTATTTGATGATCGTATCAAATAGAGACATGGTTGACTTTGATGAGTTAGTCACAGCACACGAATCACTTTAGGAGCGTTCACAACAATCGGACGTCATTTTACCGGCAGGTGCAGTTGTGGCAGTGGCAGGAGTGGTGGCGGCAGGAGTAGTAATCGCTGCAGTCGTGGCAGGTGTCGTTGAGGCTGCAGGAGTGGACGCAGCAGCAGCTGGGGCAGCACCGCGCACCATGTGAACTGTGTGGCCTTCAGCAATCTTATAGCTGTCGAGAGTATCGGCATCCTTGAGGACTCGTCCAGAGTAAATCAGGCGCATGCGGTCGGCGGGTGTGTCACATTTCTCGGCAATCAGCTTCTTGAAATCGAGCACGGTCTCAGTGGTCTTGATGGAGATGACGTATTTTTGGTCGTTGGATGCCTTGACGTTGATAGAGATGGGTTCCGACATTATGAACAATTCTGTAGTATGTAGGTGTTGATTACGGGGTGGTAGTGATGGTGTGGTGAGAGATGAAAAGGGGGAGAGGAGAAGGAGGCGTAATCTTTTGGAATATGGCTGAAAAGAGAAAAGGTTGATTTTGTTGCACAAAGAATAAAAGCTTGTTCTTGGCCTCACACCAATCGACGCGTCGACTACGTCACCCTTGCTTGGAAGGCTAATACTCCTGCACGTACGACTCTGGCAACCCATCCCAGAGTCGTACGTGCGGCATATAAATGGCAAGGAGTATTAGCTACTCTGAAGGATCGATCGCACTCGATCCCAGAGTGCATGGATCTCAGTCAGGTCTATCTGTGTGCATTGTCAAGCGCACGTGGTCAGGACCAAGTCTTAGTGTCAGATACCTGGCGCCGACATCTGGCGCCGACATCTGGCAACAATCAGTTATCGATAGTTATTGATATCAGACCATGGATGCCACGAAGATTGACTTCTCAGATACCACATAGTTGCGGAGGAATCTGTGTGCTGTGACATGATGTGGCTTACAAGTCGCGACCTTTTTTTTTTTTTTTTTTTTTTTTTTTTTTTTTTTTTTTTTTTTCGGTGGCAACGAACTTCAAAGAAGAAAAAAAAAAAAAAAAAAAAGAGCGCACAATACACATCCTCCCACCCACTTTAATCTTCCTCAGCATCATCTCGCCAGCGACAATGTCTTCTACACGACCCCCTGCCGTAAGAGTGTCTGCTCGTCAATCTGCGTTGCATCAGCAACAACTTCAACAGCAACAGGAACAAGAACAGCTACGAAGGCAGGCACAGCGCGAAAGGGAATCAACCAGGGCATCGCGCTCGACCAATGACTACAACCTTGACCAGTCTTCCAGAAGTCTCAGCCCCGCATTGTCGGATTCACCGTCTATGAGTGGAAGTGATCACCCCCACCAAACCAACAACACCAACGAGTCAGGAACAGAACCGTTCTCGGATCCTAAACTTTCATCCTACTGGGAAACAGCATTGGTCTATGGATTTCTTATCAAGTTCCGGACATTGCTTCAACAGAACTGCCCGCTCCGCGAGTTCCCAATAGAAGCAAGTACCAGTTTCCAACTTGGACAGCATAGACGTTGTTTTGCCGCCAACCACTATTGCAATCGCCTAACCAAACGAGCCTAAATATGATCTGCTATATAGGATTTGGAAACTGGATTGCTGGCAACCTCAACGAACACATGCATCGAGGACATTCACTCCAACCTTCTCACCAACATGTTGAACCGCAAAAAGGCTGTCGAGTAAGCTCCCGACCATCTGTTGGGCTGATCCATGTCAAGTATCGAGAGATTGTGACTGACCTCAATGGTGTGGTTTCCTCTTCTTGTAGCTCGTCATCATGGCACAGAGTCCTTCTGGAAACACTGGATGTCAAACAAAAGACAGGAGAATGGGAGATGGATAACCCACTTAGACTCTATGAAAGCTACTACAGTGTTCCTCCTAGAGATCGTGTTCTGATGTTGAAAGCTTTGGTGGAATGGGTCCTACAGGAAGGTACCAGCATCCGTCAAGGTATCGAAGACTACAACGAAGCGTATATGGTTGAACCCTTTGGAACAGATCAGCAGAAGCGTGTTTACTGGTACTTTGGAGGCAAGTATTGGCTAGCGAAACAAAGAATGGTATAGGATTTGTTTGCTAATAGCTGTTCTAACGACTGGTTTACTTCCAATTTTTCTTACAATAGAGGGAACCTTGCGGGTGTATAGGGAAACAAACTCGAAAAAGAAGAATGCAGGCTGGGAGACGGTGGCCAAGGACTTGGAGGAGCTAAAGTCTCTGGTGGCTTCGTTCGACAAATCGACATCAAAAATTGAAAAGACCTTGCAGGAGCGTCTTTTGACAGAGATCATTGAGCCAGCAGAAGAGAAGATCTTGCGGAGAGCAAAGGTAAACATGCACATTAGATGTTTTTTATCACCTGGCAGTAGGCGATATGCTAACTGCGGTTCCGCCACTCAATGTGTACAGAGACAAGAGCGTGACGAAAAGAAGATGCAAAGGCTGGCCATGTTCCACCAGATGGCAGCGACCAGGACCACTCGTACTCGATCATCCAACCGACTGAACCAACCCAAGTACACATTCGATGACGAAGAGGATGAAGACGACGAGGATCAATACGCAGTTTACAGCGGATCTTCTAGCCGAAGGAAGGCCCAGGAAGAATCGGAATCTACCGAGACTGGACAGAGTGAACTCGCTCATGGCGAAGAGCACAACCACCAAAACCAGCAAGGCCAGGTTTCTGGTACATCCTCTAGTCACGACTACAGCGGCCGCTCAAGTGTGGACCGAGACTCGGATACATCGATTAGTGTCGCATTTCAGAAGACCAAAATGGTTGAAGACGAACTCAACAGCCTGAACCGAGAGGCCAACAAAGACCAGGATGATGACTACGTCTTTGAGGAAGACAGGGAGGACGACAACGGCAGCGCAAGCAGCGATCAGGCCTCTAGCACGGTTGCTGAGCCTGTTGTCCAGGAATCAAGCACTCTTTTTGAGGACATCGAAATGAAATAAATGCATCGTGCCCCGCAAAAATCACGTTTCCAAAAAAATTGAAAACAATATTGTGACTGCTGAATGCACTTCCTTCGTGGAGGATGCCTGTGTTGGGCCTTGGCTGAACTTCCGAGCAACCAACATCACCTTCATCCTCCATTCACTACTCTCCAGGACCAACAAACGAGAAATGGCCGCTAGAATCAACACTGTCGTCGCCGATTTGAGAAATGGCCTCGGTGCCATCAAGCTCCGCCCTGACATCAAGAAAGTCACTTTGATGTTCTCCAGACGGTCCGACAATGCTGGTGCCAGGTACAGCATCTATTGCCAGCAATCACTGATGTCAGGGAAGCACGGACAGGGATAAGGCGGAGCAAGAAGTCAATGTCTTGTGTAGCATAGAAGCCCTTCAGATTGGACTCTAGCTCTGAACGCACAAGGATTACATCCAAGGCAGACGAGAACAACAGGACTCGATTGGATCACCCGATCATACCTACGAGATTGAAGGCTTGAAGGCTTACACATTCGTCTCTTGAACACTTGTAACTATAGATACTTCTTGCGCGAGAATATGCCAAGGATTCAATACAACAACCCCTTGATCCAGTTCGAGGTCCAAAAGGTCCAGCAGCCCGGCGTCAGCCCCGAGTTGACTATCGAGTTTGGTAGGTGATCGCTTCTTGTTTTGTCTCTTGACAAAGATGGAACACAGCGATAATTTGGTCCGACTCCCTAAACTAACTCTTTGCCTCGTTTGTTGACACAAATAGCCAACAACGATATCAAGAAGATCTCCTGCTCCAGGATACAATCCAGCGAGATCTGCAAACAGTTCTTGAGCGCAACAACTGAAGGATCCGCCCCATCATCAGCATAAAATTAGAGTAGGAAATACCTGAAAGGAAATGAATAGACGATACATAATTTCAAGCATTGTTCTCGACCCTCCTCGCGTCTATTTTATTATTGCTTTGTTGGCGTAGTGTCTGCATTTGGAGCTGATTATTTTGGTGCAAAAATAACAACAGAGTCGGTGGGTCGACTACATTACGAAAACATATGCACAAGCGCAATGGTCATTCCAACAATGAACACAACGACTGTGAGGTCGTTCACAAGGGAGGACCAAATCAGGCGGTAGCGCATAAAGACACGAATGGCGTCAGAGAAGGGTGGTGGCAAGAATCCAGCAATGGTACCCAGAGTGCTGCTTGGCGAAGCTGTGATCCCTTGCAAGAACATACGGGTGGACTGCAAGATCAACTCCATTGTGATAAAGTACCAGAACACGGGCTAATCGAATGGGAAAGTGAAATACAATAGTTAGCACCTCTGAGTTGAGCCAGTCATTGCATGCACACATATTCTCAACTTCAAATAGTGGAACTTACAGTAGCCGCAACCTGGAATGTACCGTATTGCAGAGGCTTGTCGGTAGCAAGGGCATCAAACCGCTCCAGATGCCCACTTCGTCGGTGCTCCTGATAAACAACACCCAGTCCCAAAAGGACAGAGAGCACAAAGTGAAGTAACTTCCACCACTTGGCTGTCAAATCTTCTTGAGGAGTGATCACTGTGAATCCTGGAGGCGCGCCGCCCGCAAATCCTGATGACTGTTGCTGTGCCATTGACGACGAGGAGGCCGAAGCATTGTGTCCAGAGCCATCCTCGGACATCATACGAGTCAAGGCTTGGTGATGTTGTGGTGACATGAAAGGGTTGGCCATGAATGGATTGTTGCCTCCATGCATAGAGTCAAAAGGCGAAGGTGACGTATAAGAAGGAGGGGCCCCAAGAGAATCATCAGGATCCGCATCATCTTGATCCTGTACAGTAGGCGCTTTGTTTGCGGAGAATGACTTTGTGGTGGTTGAGGCAGTGGACGATTG
This sequence comes from Podila verticillata NRRL 6337, assembly GCA_000739165.1. NCBI lineage: Eukaryota > Fungi > Mortierellomycota > Mortierellomycetes > Mortierellales > Mortierellaceae > Podila > Podila verticillata. The sequence goes on along the minus strand of KN042426.1, from coordinate 477,994 downwards.
TTGGCTGTTTATCCTGTTGGCCGCAGCGCGTTCTGACGGGGAGGCCGATCTGGGCTCATCGTTGTGGTCCTCCTGAGCCTTGTTCGAATCCTGAGGTGTCTTGGGTAAGCTTAAATATTGGGCTATTGATGTAAGATACACCCATCATATAAAAAAGGTCAATACCGGTCACTCTCCAATAGTCCAAATTGCTATCCTTGATACCAGAAGCTTTTCTAGCTACCTTTTGGTTCGGCCAGGGGAGGATTCGTTGTGTTGTCGCTAAAGGCCCCAGCAGTGGGGGAGGAAGGCGCGGGTGACGCGGCAGTGCTGTTGTCAGCCGAGACACTCGAAGCTCTCAATCGCTGCTGTTGTTCTTCCTCTTCCTTCTTCATCAACTGCTCCCGAGCGTGAAGAACAGATGGTGTGGGTGCAACCTGGGCGCTGGTGCCAGTTGTTCCAGTAATTTTGCTCAATCGAGACTCGCCAGATGCCAAAATCTTTTTCTGACGGGCTTCACGTCGTTTCCGAAGGAGTTCTGCTTGGTCTGACATTTTGAGTTGCGTGCGTGTGAATGAATGTGTGTGTTTGTGTGTATGTGTGTGTGTGTGGAGAGGAGGTGTTCAGGTCGACAACAATGGAGATGATGAAAGCAGGTGCAGATGAGAAGAGAACGTTCCACACAGATCTTTTTTGGGCCGTGGCAATCCACTCGAAAGATAGACGTTTAAGGGGCTGACAGGGAACGTGTGAGTGTACTAAATTTTCCAATGCTGGCCTTGACCACACACCAAAAAGATGGAAATATAATTTATTCCGCAACTAGAAAGGGCATTTCCCCTCGCTTTTGTTCCCGCGGGTCGGTCGTCTCGCCATCATAGCATCGATCATCTCTTTGATATGGGATTGGTGGTATCGTACTCGAGAAGTCAGCGGTCTCGTTCTTGTTGGATCGGTTTTCATTCCCATAGCATAAGTTGTCTCGTTTCCGTGTCACGACAACAAGACGACCGATTTTAGGAGAATGAAAGCGCCGATACCAGGTGAGCAAGACTGCCAACGAAAACGAGGGTGCTGAACAAGAAGTCGATAGCTGGAACCGAACATGAGATTTATAGCCGAAGGCGCTTGCTAGTTGAGAATAAATATTTTTTAAACAACAGCTGTGCGGCTTGATTGAGATATATGAGTGAAAATGATGTTCTTTTGGAGTGCGAGTGACGTCGTTGACAAGGGTTATAGCTTTAAGTATCATCTCTGCTGTCGAAATGAAGCTGTTTCGCGAACCCCGACCATCTGTGATTGCCAAGGTATGTCTCTTCGTCTTTCTTTTGAGAGAACTTGACCTGTACAACAAAAGTCAATGCTCTTATACAGGCCTTAATAAAACTTTTGCTTAGACACCTCCCGTCGGCAGTTGTTGTATTGTGAATAAGAAGAAAAGTGATGTGTCGTACTTGCGCTTGCAAAAACACGCGTATTTTTTGATTGGAGTCATCTTTCTTCGCCTCAGAACCATGACGGCACCATCTCAATTTTTGTCTTTCAATTCTCTGCATCTTCCTCAATTCACCAAAACATTTACTCCACAAACGCGCTCATCCACGTCCATGTGCTAAAAGCTCCGGCGTCCAAGTCGTCACGTAGTTACAGTCATTCCAACACGCTGCTACTCGGGAACTTGCCAAGGCACTGAAGCTCTTTTTATTCGTGGCTCATCAGTCTTCTCTCTTTTGGAGGCTCCAGAAAGGGCGGGGTGACGGTATACCTGGCCCGATGATGAAGAATCCTTGGATCCGTGACATAGTGCGACAAGGTCTCCAGTTTCAGCTCTGTACATCATCGGAGTGTTCACACAAACGACAGTTCAGGATTCAGCCGAAAAGTCCCACTGCACAAGAAACAGCAAGCCATGGCTCAAGGACAAAGTAAAAATGACGTGTTCAAAAAACGCCACTAATTGAAGAAAATAATGATAATAAAAGAGTTGTTCAATGCACTTTGCGCTGTTGAGCATTTGCGGTAACATAGCCAGTAGCTTGGTCAAATCGTCCGTCTTGTCTAGTAGCCTTTTTTTTTTATTTTTTATTATTAATAAAGATCATGTATTCCTCTCTAGACAATAAACCCGCCCTTCTTATGCTCCGTGTCCTCATCCAACAACCCGCGCCCAAAGTTCTTGCTCATCCGCTTGCCCATGCTCGTGCCCTTGAGGATCCCCGACGATGGATCCACTTTGGCCGCATTCTTGGCCGAGTTGTACAGCCACAGGCCCCAGAACGTCAGACACACTCCCATCCACTGGGTCGTGCCCAATGTCTGGTGGAAGTAGACAATCGAGGCCACAATGACCACAATACGCTTGATCAAGGATGCTATAGAGTATGTGACGGGGGAAGTCAGCGCCAGCACCGAGAAGGCAAACACGTTCTGGAAAAAGTGCGAGACGCTGTTGGTGAACAGCAGCCAGCTCACGCTCCATCCTCCGTTCGCCGCGGCACTGACATGGTGACCCATGGCTTCTTCGGTGAACATAAGTGTCCAGCCTTCGGTATACAGCCACATGGGGATCATGAAGATGGCAGCCATGGTCGACGAGTAGAACAGGATGTTTATCTTGTCCAGCTTGGCGTTGCTGCCTCCGAGCTGCTCGACTGGATCCACGGTGCCGATCGAGATCGACTCCTTGTTCGCAAGCCCTCCATGTCCGTGCTGCTCCTGGTGCTGCTGCTGCTTGGCCTTGGAGCTGGAGAGGATCTTTTTCGTGAACACGTTTTGGGTCACAAACACGAGTGTGGAGAGGAGGGCGCTAAGGAGGCCGACCATGTTGTTGAATTCGAGCGACAGACGACATGCCAGCATGACTCCTGCGGTCAGAGGCACCAGCGAAAGGTACACGGCGCGACTGTAGGTTGTTCCAAGGATGACGCGGTAGAACAGGACTGTAAACAGAGGAGTAAGGGCCTAGTGAAAGAGGACAGACGGATGGGGTGGAAATGCACGTTAGCGTGGACAAAATAAGCATGCACAGAGAGAGGGAGATATTAATAGACTGGACCATGCCCTGGCGTGTGAGTGTCAGCCTTTACTCTTTTCTAGCGTATGGTTGCACATACACCAAAAAAAGGTCCTTCCTCCCTTCTTTCCTTTCCCACAATTGTCAAAATGACAGATAACAAGCACAAGTGGTGAAGTGGAATCAACAAAAAAAGCAAAAATAAATATTGCGTTCTGCAGGTCGATTCTCCCGTTGGTTCCTTTCTCCCTGTGATCCCTATTCCAACCTCTATTTTTCTTCCTTTTTTTTTCTTCCTGTCAAAGCCTACAGCCCAATCGAGTCGCCAGAAAGTGCCACGACCGAAGGTTTGCGCCCTATAGATCGACCCATGCACTCATTTCGTCTTCCCTGTACCACCTGTTGGCTCTGTCGTATCCTTTTGGTTTCTTCCAAAGATTCCATGGTTTCCTGGGTGGTTGTACAGATCTGCTCGGCTTATGTTTTTCTTTTCCCTTGGCTATCTGGATCATTGGCGTCAAAAAAAAAAGGCACAGTTCCTCACCTTGATAGTATGGACAACACTCAACGGCACTCTGCTGATAGCAACGCTCGAAAACACGTGTCCAATAACTTGAAAGACCACCAACGGTCCCGTCATCTCGAAGATCACTCTCGATGGCCTGTGGATCTTGGTCATCTTGAAGACCGCTCCGGCAATGTAGCAGAACAGGGACACGAACCAGAATTGTACAAAAGTCAGTGTGACCGGGTAACGGAACTGGTTCATCAACTGCTTGCCAAGGTTGTTGGTCACGGCTGAGGACAGGTACCAGGACATGCAGATCAGGGGGAGCTTCGAGGCTCGGTAGAGTCTGACGATCAGATGGCTCAAGGACCGGGTGCCGATCCGTGGTTGCGACGAGTAGACACCTCCATTGCCTGAGCCCAGTGATGTCGAAGTGAGGGGTCTGTGAGTAGAGGGCAGCACGCTGTGAGTAGTGACAACCTCCTTTGCTGATTGGACGACCTTGTTGAGAGTATGGTTCAATCCAGGTGGCAGGTAGGATGAAGCTCCGTTGAGAGCAGATCTGGCGTTCTTTTTCTGAGCTTCCTTTTCGTCCGCCAGGAAGAGGTCGTGCTGCTCCTGCAACTGCTGTTGGTGCTGTTGTTGTTGCTGCTGCTGTTGGTGTTGTTCGTAATGGGACGGATAGTGAGCATGGCCCATGACTTGGCCGCTCTCATCTACATGAACCTGGCTTGCAGCTGAGCGTCCTGCCAACGTGCTAAATGAGTTGCCATCCATGCCCATGGCCGAGCTTGTGGCCGGCGAGGTGGGCCCACTGTGTGGCTGACCCAGTTTTGTATTCAAGGCTGGCGATGCGCTGTACTTGCCTGAGTTGTGCAGGTTGGACAGACCGCCCATGGGTGGCCTCGGGTTGCTTGCAGAGGAGGCTTTGAGATGTTGGACGTGGGGGTGGTGAAGAGGAGAAGCAATGGTGCTTTGGACATCCGAGCCAGAAGGAGAGGCGAACGATGTCGTATGTGGATAGGAGGAAAACGACGAAGGTGTTTGTTGATGTTGATGTTGATGTTGTGAGGGGCGGGAATTTGGCGACATGAACTCTGGAGGAGACGAAGCGCCAGACGAGATGGACGTGCGTGGGGTGGGCAGCTGGTGACCGTTGACAGCGACTGGCGAGGAAAGAGCGGCAGACTGAGGAGGATTTGCATGTGGCGCAAGGTGGGAGTGGTTGTGGTTCTGAAGGTGGATTGCTTCGAAGAGAGCGTCGGCTGTGGCGACAACACCTGCTGGGGGTGGACTTTGGTCGCTGGAGTGATGGCTATGAGTGTGGCTGTGGTGGCTGTGCTCCTGGAGAGCCTGGGACCGGGGCAAGAAGTCTGAGGAGGACCCCTTGGAGGTGGGCGTAGTCATGTCTGTGGACATGAAGCGGTCCTGCTGTTGCTGGCGGAGCAGCACAGACGCAGTGGCTGCCATGTATAGAAGTGGAAGGTGAGTGAGGGCCGACTGACTGACTGACTGACTAACTGATGAGCAAGTTTGAAGGTCGGATGGATGAGAACGATGCAATGCCGTGAATGGTTTGAATGCAAAACAAAGGTGTTCGCTTGGGAGAGTGGAGAGGAACTGTGTGGGTGGGCTTTTGAGGAAGAAGTAGAAAGAAAGAAGAAAAGAAGGCGAAAAGGGGTGAGCAGAGGCAGCGAGGATGTTTATTTGTGTTCTGCCCAATTTCCCATTCTCTCCACTCTGCACTGTGTCTGTACGTATCTCAATCCCATGGTGCAACACCCTGCTCCCGCCTTCATACACCTGCACCTCATTTTACGCACATCTTCTATCCCTCAAATGAGTACAGCGCGTCGCTTTATCTAGCTTGCATTGGGCGCACAACAGAAACGTTGTGTTCGGCTGAAGAATGTACATGCTCAGCGTAGTCTTCATTGTTTTCCCTTTTCTTTTCTTTTTTGCTTCTGCTCCTCTTTTCTACATACTCCTCCCATCGCGATGGTCCGAAACGAAATATCTCTTGCAAGTTTGTCGTCCAACACGTTTCTGTGAAAAATGCGTGTTGCCCACCGAGGACTGCTAAAATTTATTTTTACGCTGGTCGGTGCAACACTGCGCCCTTTGAAGGAGCCTCGCCCTACTTCATTCAATTTCCAAAGATGTCAAGCTACGCCATTCAACTTGGACCTCCACCCACTGCTTCTCATCATTCATAGCTCACTCTACCCGCATCTCCAACCATAATCCGTTTCTACGTAATGAGCAGACCGAAATTCAGTGGCACCAGCAGCGGCAGGAGAGAGACCGAGGGCACATTCTACAGGGACATCGCTTTTGTCCCCAGCGGCACCCTCGCCCTCAAGCAGTCCGCAGACGCCAATACAGAGAGTCTCCAGTCCACCAAGCGGATCCAGGATGCTGCTGATGTGCGCGCTGTAAGTATTCACAAAATCCCAACATATCCCAGGACATTTTTTATTGTTCGATTATGAACTATTCCTAAAGATACGAGCAGACCCTGCTAACCCGAGGCATTTTTTTTTCTTTATCTCTACGCTCCCTAGTTCTATAAATCGGTCCTTGCCATGCCACGATCTGTCTCTATGAAGAATAAGAAACCAAAAGTCAGAAGCTCCAGCGTTCAACAGGAACCTTCCAAAGAGTCGGCAAAGTCATCGTCATCGTCTTCAGTGTCACAGAGCCCAGGATCATCGCCAGTACAAACACCAGGAGCTAAAAAGAGGGCGCCGGGTAACATTGGCAAGACCGTCATGGCCAAGGACTTCCACAGGAACTGGCTAAGTAGCCACGTACAAGCTGATCAAGAACCAGTGGACGGCTCTGTTTTTTGCGAAGCATGTCTGATCCAAGTGCAGATCAAGGATCTTGAGCGACATAACCAAGGAACGGCACATCTTGTCTCCCAGGAATCCACTGTCAAACCTCTAGATACACTGACATTGGGACATGTAAGTCTTTTTTTTTTTTTTTTTTTTTTTTTTTTTGGAAATTTTTGGTCTGGAATCTTGCTGGTAACGCTTGGGATGATTTTGTATACTGACGTGGAGGTATTTCTTCTCTTATCAAAAATTTAGTCCAACAAGGGATTTAGGATGCTAGTGAACAGTGGTTGGGACTACGAGAAGGGGTTGGGTGCGGATGGTAAAGGAACACGGCACCCGATTGCAACACGACTGAAGCACGACCGACTGGCATTAGGTGCAGAAAAGACCAAGAAGGTCGTGACCCATACGTTCGAGGAGATTGAAAAGAGCCGTGCCAAACCAACCGCCAAGGTAAACGGATCGACACGTTGATGAGGAAATGAGAAGCATGTGACCTTTTATCGAGATATACTAATACGCGTCCTCGTTTTTGTTCCTGTCTGCAACTATAAAAAAAAAATAGTCCAATCGACGGGTGCCCCTGAGCGCGGAAGACTATCGGCGCAAGGCCGAAAAAGAGCGGCTGGACAGGATCAACTTGATGGCCTACATGAAGACATAATCCTGAATAAAGAACAAGACGCGTTAGCAGATTTTGAAGCAACGAGATGCCCGAACAACATACCACTTAGTGAACACATCCAACATAACACAATTTGATCCGCACCAAAAGGCGAGTTGTGGTACAAAATATGTCGATGTTTTTAATTGTTAGATTGCGATATGGTACATGTTATGAAGAGGCTTTTGTGAAGGCGGATGCGAGAATGGATGAAAATGAGTGAGAATGCTAGATGTTACGCATGTGGCTCCCAGAGTGCACACTCTACTCCTTCCACTGCCAGCCACACTTCAGTTCGGTGCACTTGTAGAACGTAGTCATGGGCTCATCGGCCGAGCGGGTCTGAATCTGCATGTAGTATGCGCGGTCGTGCTCGCAGCGAGGGCAGGATGCTATTAACGGCAGTTTAATAGAAGAATAAACATATCAGAGGCTGATCATGGCAACCAAAAGGGAAGGTCAAAATGATATAGAAGGTCAAAATGATATATGACTTGCCTTCGGTCTGGTCGACGTTGGCCCAGGCCTCGTCACCTCCGAGAACATCGTCCACCTGCTTGCGGTCAAGTGTTTTGCGCTGCACGATCTATAAGGAGGGCAGAGCAATCAGCATATAAGTGGGTGTTTAATGGATCAGGTGTTCCGAGCCGCAGTCTCTGACAAGTAGAAGAAACGTACTGTCTTCACGACAGGGTAGATGTAAGGGCAGGTCTGGCAGTAGAGCTGCTGCTGGGCTCCATCCGATTGGACGAGCAAGAGATTGGAGCAAGTGGGGCAGAAGTACATGGTGGAGGATGGATGCGTGTGTGATGGAATGAACGGTGTGAACTTGAGAAGCCGATGTGTTAAAAAAAAAAAGTAGGCGTCCTTTTTTGAGTTCGTTTGGAGGCGCACTTTTTTTTTGATGGCTTAGAAAAAATTTGGCGGCGAGTATAAAAGTGAAAAGCACGCTGCAGCCTTATGTTGTTCCTCCTCCCTTTTTAAGTAGCCATCTTTCATCATGAGGCAGGTTACCAAAACTCCGCGATTTTTCATATCCGCTCAGGAAACATTCATCCATCCATCCATCCCAGCGACACCTGGGGATGCATCCATCTGATAAACCAGCAGCATGCTATTCGATTAACTCCTCAGTGTGAAGGATTCAGAATTCAGCATATTCTATGTGTCTTGGGCAGGAGGACATGGATCTCCATCAATCTTTGACAGGATGCGAGTGATCATGGCATGGCAGTTTCAAGCCGCTTCCTGATTGCAATACAACCTACCTCGACTCGCTCAATGAAACAGACAAAGGAATGATCCTGGTCACCTACCTCCACTCGTCAGCATCATACAGTGGAATCTCGACAAGAGAGCTTTTCGGCAGAACTAGACAACGACGACAACAACTTTGACAGAGCATCTCCTCTAACCGTCTTCACCCTTCTTGCTCCTCCACCTTGAACCTTTTGTTATTTCCAACGTTAACAGCAGCAAAATTCAGGTTTCGGCCGTCCGTGAGAGCGTTCGCCAGGTCAAGCTCCAGTCCGAGGAGAAGAAGCGTAACTTCGTCGAGACTGTCGAACTCCAGATTGGATTGAAGAACTACGATCCCCAGCGTGACAAGCGTTTCTCTGGCTCCGTCCGCCTCCCCAACATCCCCCGCCCCAAGATGTCCGTCTGCATTCTCGGTGATGCCCTTCACTGCGACCAGGCCAAGGAGATCGGCATGGAGTTCCAGTCCGTTGATGACCTCAAGAAGCTCAACAAGAACAAGAAGCAGATCAAGAAGCTCGCCAAGAAGTACGATGCTTTCCTTGCTTCCGAGGCTTTGATCAAGCAGATCCCCCGTCTTTTGGGACCTGGTCTCCACAAGGCCGGTAAGTTCCCCACCCCCGTCACCCACGCCGACAACATCGGCGAGAAGGCCGACGAGATCCGTGCCACCATCAAGTTCCAGCTCAAGAAGGTTCTCTGCTTGGGTGTCGCTGTCGGCCACGTCGACATGACCGAGGATGAGCTCCTCGCCAACATCATGATGTCCGTCAACTTCTTGGTCTCCCTTCTCAAGAAGCACTGGCAGAACGTCAAGACCTTGTTCATCAAGTCCTCCATGAACAAGCCCGTCCGCCTCTACTAAGTTATCCAACTTTGGTAGAAGCTGATTTGGGAACGTCGGTTGTCTATTAGATTGGTTCTTTTATCTCTCTTTTCCTAAACTCCTTGCAAGAGGAGCACGGTACGGCACACCAAAGTACTTAAAATCACTTTTCCAATGACTTCATTTACTGTTGGGAGCTGCATTGACTTGCAGCAATCAAGCCTGCTTATTTGATGGTTCAAAACAATAAAAAAAAAAAAAAAAAAAAAAAAAAAAGAAATTGCTGTGATTTATTTGGGGGGAAAATGTGCTTTAATGTGATGGAGGGGAGGGGGGGGGGGGGTTGTGTATGCGGACGAAATTAATTATTTAGTAAAATTTAAGACACCTACTTGTTTGTGGTAGGATGGACAATATTATGGGTATGATAAGCGCGTCCGGTATTGGCATTTGCGAGATTACCCTCGTCCATGCCCGAGAGTGATGCCCGGTAAAAGCCCGAGGAATACGAGGGTTGCTGACCATGATGGTAGGACTTGTCTTGGTACGCTCTCGGCTCTCGTGATGAAAGGTCGCCGTCGACCTGGGTTCTACTGGTGGTATAGGCGCTCATGGGTCGCATCTGTGGGCTTGGAGGTCGGCGCAGCGTTCCATCCAGTTGTTGCTGCTGATAGATCGACGAAACGTTTGTATTCAAGTTAGCTGCCGGCATCGAGTTGATTGATTGGCTGGACAAAGACTCGCGCCCACGAACAGCGCGTCGGGTGGGCGTCGCCGTGGGCGAAGCAGTAGTCGTGGGAATGTTGGCCGAGTCCATCAGGGGAGGAGACAAAGGGAGATTGTTATGGCCATTGTCCGAGAACAAGACAGTGCCTTGGCCTCCAACTTTACCAGTGAAAACAGCTGGGGAGGCTGTATATATCGTGGGTGGAGTCGAGACCGAGGTCAGGGTCGTAGACTGGCCATATGAGGAGTTGGACGGTGTTGATGGAGTTGTGATGTTGGAATGATTGTGGTTGGAGTGGCCAGAGGATGTCTGATGGCCATAGGGCGAGCCGTTGCGGATGCCAGTCAAGTGGTCTCGAGGTTGCAGAGGGCGCGGCAGGGACGATGGTGGCAGAATAATGGCTTCGCTCTGTAGCAATGAAGATGTGTCCAGTTGCTGAGTCTGGTAAGAGTTTTGCAGGTACTGTTGATGTTGTTGCTGGTAGGCTGTCTTCTCGGCCTCGGCTCTCATGTGGTCACTAAAGTTGTTGTTATAAGTATCCTGCGAGGTATTCGCAGGGTTGAGGGGCGAGTTCTTCCGGCTGATGTTGCTGTTCTGATTAATGAGCGCAACTTGGTCCTCGTCCGGGTTAAAGCGGTCTTGTCCAATCCGATCACTGGGGCTGTCTGGGCGGTAGATTCTTGGAGGTGGAGCCATCAAGGTGTTCATGCTAATGGCATCCTGTCCAAGACTCTGCTCCCGACCATGGCCTCTGTTTGTTCCTGTGCCCGAGACCAGAGTAGTGGTTCCTGTATTTGTCCTTGTCACAACGCCATCCAGGGTGCCCGAGGTTGTCTTCTGGTCCTGACCCGAACGAAGAATCTTGCCTCGCGTCAATGACTGAGATCGCTTGACCTTTGTAAAGTCGTAGACCGTAAACTTGTCCTCCATAAGCTGCATCTCTGCCGAAAGTTCGATTTCTGGGTTAATCTGGGCTCGCTTCTTGGCCTTGAGTGGATTGTCCTCCATCAAAAGTTCCTCCAGCTCATGCGTGGCATCAAAATTGGCGCGCTTCGACTGCAGATATTGTTGTTTTGTAAAAATGGATACTTGTTAGACAAGGCACATGGTTCTGCAAGGAAAGTCAATTAGCGCAGGCTAATATTAGAAAACTTACGTCTGGTTCGAACGGTGGAATAGCCTCCTTGGAGACCAGCTTGTCCCAGTCAAAGCCTTCGAACCATGGATGACGCTTGAATCCGTCGAGGCCTTCAGAGGTACATCCGAGACGCTTGCTGATATCTCGCTCGCAAAGCTATTATATTTCGTAAAGGATACTCTTTTGATTAGTAATCACTTTGGCGATACGGCATAAAATTCACTAGTTTTGCCTCCATGATTGGTTACCTTAGAAAGAACATCGACACAATTTGCACTGACCAAATCGCTCACGTTGTCAGGAAATGGCAAAGGATCTCTCAGAATGGAGTTTGTCAACATGTCATTGCTCTTGCCTCTGAATGGACGCTATTCAAGTATATGAGAGACGCACGATGTGATAAGTACATGATCTCCATTAGATGGCAGAAAAAAAAAAGGCAAGATCGCGAAGTGTACATATCAAAAAAATATGCTCACCTTGCCGAATAACAACTCGAACGTGACCACGCCCAGACTCCACCAGTCGACCGATTCAAAATATCCTTTCCTCAGTAGTACTTCCGGTGCCATATATGCCATACTTCCTGCTATTGAGACCAATGGTTTGGACGGGTGGTAGTACACTGCTATATTGAAGTCGGTCAAATGCGCATGCCCGTTCTCGTCCAAGAGCACATTGTCGGGTTTCAGATCGCGGTGGATGATCCTGCGGGAGTGCAGTGCGTCCAGTGCCAGGGCTAGCTCGGCGACGTAGAACCGGACTACATCCTCGCGCATGGGCCCTGCGCGCTCGAGATGAAACCGCAGGTCTCCTCCCAGCATCAGATCCAGGACCATGAACAGATTCTCGTCGTCCTGGAATGCGTATCTCAGATTACAGATCAAGGGAAACTCTACTTCTTCCAGCAGCCGTCGCTCCTGGATAATATTTTCGACCGCCCTCATCCGAATACATTTGGCTTTGTTGATGTACTTGAGTGCGTAGATCTCTTTTGTTTTTTTGTGCTGGACCACTCGTACTTTTCCAAAGGCGCCCTTGCCCACGGAGCGAAGGAGATGGAAGTGTGAGAGTTCGACTGTGGTAGGAAGGTCAGACAAGAGAAAATAGCAAAACATGTTAGCCAGTCTGTATGTACCAACTCACAATTCCCTTGTACGCTGGCTGTATATATCTTTGCTGTTGCTTACTCTCGGCCGTGAAGTCGATGGCTTCCTCTTTACAGCAGCCTGCACCCATTGTTGTGTATTGCTTGTGTTTGTGTGGTGTGTGGTGGGTGTGTGGGCGAAGACGGCGGATCGAATTAGAGTTCAATCCGGTCTAATTATTGGTGGTTTGGGATGCGATGGGTCGCCGGAGTGGTTCCTGAAATTTGGGTTGCTGTTGGGTTCGGAAAGAAAAGAGGAGCCGTTACAGGTTGGGATAGATGGGCGGAAGAGGCGAGTGGTTAAGAAAAAGATGGACACGCTATCAATTGATCAAAGATGAAGGAAATATGAAGGGGGAAGGGGGATATTGGACTCGTGAAGTGATGAGGAAATATATGAGTATAGGCCGTTGAGATGTTCTTTGCGACACAGACTGGATAGAGGCAAGTGATGGTGGGGTGATGGCCAGATGGACAGGTGGACAGGTGGACAGGTGGACAGGAAGAGAACGCAGAAGGGCAAGAAAGAAGAGGTAGAAGAAAAAGAGACGGTGGTTAGTCAACACAATTCTACTTTATAACCCGCACAATGCAACGTGGGGAAGAGAGTGTGTGAGAGTGCGATCGTTGGGTTTGGATGAAAGGAGAGAAAGGGAAAGGGAAAAGGGAGAGGGATAAAGAAAGGAGCAACAGATGGCCCTCCCTTGCAGGATTGCAGGATTGGCAGGTTTTGGCAGGATTGGCAGGTTTACAGGTGGAATAAAAAGGGAGACAACGACAAAAGGGCTGGGCAGTCTGAGTTGGTTGCATCATGGCACAGACATGCAAAAAAAAGAGGGGTATGAATCGGCTAGTTCATTGTTCTTCTGGGTGCCCTAAAACCATGCTGTTGATGTCTAAACCCACCATCCCAGGCATTTCGGCACAGACGTCGTTAGAGTGAGCGATATACCGCACCGCAACACGAAGCCAAATCAGGTGGAGAAACACAAAAAAAGCAATAGAGCAACCAACGAACTGCAGCTGCCAGAAGATGTACAAAGTAAGGGACAATGGCATTAGATCCGTCAGGATAGTGGAAATTAAATCCAAAAAAAAAACACAAAGGGCTCGGAACAGGGGAAGGAAGTAAGGAGGGAAGGGAAGAAGGAAGGGGAAGAGAGATAGACGGAGGAGGGGCGAGTAGAAGGCGAGTCGAGGTGTAGGGTGCAACGCAACACAGAGAAGCATAGAGAGACCCATCTTACTGGGTCGGTTTGTCTGTGTGCTGTCCGTGAGATGGGAAGTAATAGTAGTAAGCGGTTCATGCCTCCAAACAAACAACGGACATATATTCGTTACTTATTAAACCATTGAGACGAGAAAGAAAAACGTGGTGATCGTGGAGTGAACACATGAGATGAGCATAGTACAACTGATACAAATAGGTGTCAATGGCTTTCGCGTTTTGACAAAGGTGAGTGCCAGGCGGATAATGCGAAAAAGAAAAAAGAAAACACAGGCGTTTCATTCGTTGGCCTGTTTAGTGACTGAAATAGTAAAAGATCAGAAGGACGTTGAACGGCAATTGCCAACCAAAGGGAGCCGAGAAAGAACAACACAAGAAAATAAAAGCGGGAGTCAATGTGCAAAAGAAAGCAAGGGCAAGGGACTATCGCGAGTAGGTAAGAGTAAGAGTAAGAGAAAGAGTGTGGGGGAACCAGGGAAGGAGAGAGAGAACCGACCAGGCTAGCAGAGCAGAGCAGAACAAGCAAGGAAACGCACAAAAAGGATGCAAGGATGGATCGCAAGTATGGGCTTGTTATGGGAGCCGCATTACCATGCAGATAGCGTGCGAAGAGGAAGCAAGATGCAAAGAAAACAAGGAAGAAAGGGGGAGGAGGAGGACGACGAAGGAGATAGACACACAAAGGAACGCACACACTCTTACACTCTCATCAATGCCGTCTTTGAGTGGGACACGGGAAGAAGCAACAACGCCCCAGGGCCGCACTTCACAGGATTGGATAGAGAGACAAGAGCACACACACATACACACACACGAACACACATCCGTAACCAGTTATAAAGAGAAGAGGAAGGTGGACAACACAACGCAACACAACCACACCAACCAGCTTGCTCGTTTCGTGTTTCCAGTTTGCACTGGCAAGAAGGTGTGGGTCTTGAAACGGAGGTGTTTATGGATTGGACAGACGACCAAGAAAAAAAAGGAGTTGTGCGAGGTGTGTGAAGAGAAGAGAGAGAGAGGAGGAAGGAAGACACACCCATGCTGCCATGTTTACCATTTCAGCTGAAAATGAACAATCGGCATATGCACACAACCGACAACAGACACAGCACCACGAGCGAAATGTACATTGTACAACCAATTCAGACGGTCTTTATCTCTTGTCCATGATACGTGGGTTATGCAAAGTACATGAATGAGAGCCAGAAGGGGCACCATACATGACACATTCACGCGGAAAAGAGAGAAAGGACTCGTATGAGAACAATGTGCAGCTGGATGGGTGTAGGTGCATGGGTGGCAAAGACGAAGAAGAAAAAAGGGTTGGAATAAAGGGAGGACTGAGACGAAGGGGGAGGCAAAGACGGACCCTTGTCCATCCTTGCACTCTCTCTCTCTCTCTCTCTCTCGGTTTCAAAGAGATAGAGAGAGAGAGCGTGTTTGAGTGAGTGAGAGAGTGAGAGATCTGTTGTTGTTCCTGAATGAATGTGCATTGGGGGCTAGCTGCCTGTCATCCATCGCAGAATAGCTTGGATAGGAGCAGTAGAGAAGAGACTCGGGAAAGGAGGTGTGAAGTTGGAGGGACGGATTATGATTTCTTGCCTTGTTGATTGCGTGTTGAATGAAGAGGTGCCGAGGCGATAGGGGTGTGAGGCTGTGAGAGTGGGCGAATGCAGGTGGGTAGGACTCCCTCGGTCGGATGATGAGAAGATGCTGGAATATGGGAGTAGGTAAAAGGACGGGATGGAATGGAACAGAATGGAGAGAGAGAAAGAGAGGGTGTGTTGTTGTGGAGTAGATGTGGAATGTGATGGACAATCAAAAGATTTGAATACTATGAAAATGATCTCTCTCCTACACACACACTCTGTTCTGCCGTTTTGAAGTTGAAAGCGGAGAGAGAGAAGGAGACCCCAGACTCCACCCATACCCAAGACAACCTCTGCGTGGCCGAGCGGGAAAACAAAAACATTATTGAGCAAAGAGACATAGGCAGACAAGAGAGAGAAGGGGTTGAGAGCAGTCTGCATCCATCACCAAACACACATTCCACCCAGGTAGGTCGGCCACTCACTCTCACTCTACGCCCTTACTCCACCCAACTTCATCCCCCTCTACCCTCACTGACCCTGCAGAACATCAGACATTTGTACCAGATCAGACCACGTTGATATTACGTGGAAAGTTGTTCAAGGAACTTTCAGGTGGATATTTCTATAGGGCTGGTTGGTATGAACATAAACAATGCGGTTTGACTGGTTTGCTTTAGGCGGAGGTAACTATTGGAAGAAACAAGCATAGGTTGTTAGAACACCAATGCCAAAGTTCAAACGTACAAATATACAATTTGGTGGCAAAGAATGATCTTCGATCCCGAAACAAACCAAAAAAAAATCTTACCCTTGTTGATAAAGGCCTTGAACTTGCCGTAGGCAGTCTCGAGGTCGTCATTGACAATGGTCTCGTGGTAGGCACCCTCCTCCTTGGCATACTCGAGCTCGCCATGGGCAGCGGCAATGCGCTTCTGGAGAGAGTCCTCAGTCTCAGTGCCGCGGCTACGGAGACGCTTCTCAAGCTCGGTGATCGAGGGAGGCTGGACAGACAGGTACCAGGCATTGAGATCAGTAGCCTTGACCAACTTGACACCCTGTATATCCAAGTAAAAAAAGATAATAGTACTTCTCGGTGAATAACGCTGTCATCTGTCGGATCTGTCCAATTGGGACAAGCTGGGTGTCTTGGAAGAGAGCAACTTTACCTGCATATCAA
Source organism: Podila verticillata NRRL 6337 (assembly GCA_000739165.1). Taxonomy (NCBI): domain Eukaryota; kingdom Fungi; phylum Mortierellomycota; class Mortierellomycetes; order Mortierellales; family Mortierellaceae; genus Podila; species Podila verticillata. Next base: position 461,889 of record KN042426.1, on the reverse strand, counting down.
TATCCAAAATGCAGATCTTTCCCTGGTCGCCAACAGTCTTGACAGCGTTCACGGTGGTACCGTAGAGGTTGCCAGAGAACTCGGCGTGCTCAATGAACTCCTTGCGAGCAACACCAGCCAAGAACTCATCTCTGGTCACAAAGTTGTAGTCGACACCGTTGACCTCGCCGGCACGGGGGTTGCGAGTAGTGTCTGAACGAAATGAAAGAAAATCAAGACGGTTAAGACATGAGCTGAGTATCTGATCAAGCCATTGAAGCACTGTCGACTTACGGGAGACACTGAAGCCGAACTTGTTGGGGTACTCGGCGAAAAGACGCTTCAAGAAGGTGGACTTGCCAGCTCCGGAGGGTCCAGAGACAACAATGGGTCTAGATGGGACTGATTGGATTGAAACAAGCTCGTTCAGTCGAATGGTTGTCAATTGTTTTATGTCCATGCTGTATCTAGCTCTATTCTCCCATCCCATCCTTCCATCGCTTCCTCTGCATCAATGCATCCCAGTTGCCGTAGTACCTGGAGACATGGTGGTGTATAATGGAGAGAAAGTCAAAAGGGAGAGGAGGAAATAATGCGCTCGCCCTCCAACTGAATAATAAAAAAAAAAAAAAAGTTTTTGCTCAGTGACTGCTCTTGGTAGAGCACAGGAACGAACAACGGCACAACTCGAGACACAAAAAAAAAGTTACGCTCAACGTACCTCATTCATGCCCATTGCTTTCATTCCTGCCAGCTCTTGCTGTTGACACTCCCGCCATGATCCATTCTGCGTTTTGCCATCGCTCTCTAGTCCACTCTGCATCTCAGATTGCATCAGCCAAAGCTCTTGGAGGCCATTTGACCCACCCTCGCCGGGTATTGTCTGTTGCCACCAATTTGACGCATACTCGTGCCTATGGTGCTCTTCGCTCTTCTCGTCCCACCTTCCGTCGTGCAAAGAATATAGCCGATCTCGACCAAAAAGCACTCGACCCGATTCGAAGTGCATCCAAAGGACCCAGGCGATCAACTCTTTCCCTGGACGATCTTCAAGCAGTCAACCCCAATCCCACTATCCCTGTATCAAGCGCGTCAAAGGAACTAACTACACCAGCAGCGATTGTATCAAAAACAAAGTCTAAGAAGAAGAGCGCAGGCAAGAGCAAGGACGAAGGCAAAGACAAGGTGGCGGCCAAGACTTCATCTCAAGTTAGCGGCGATGCTCTTCCAGCAGCCGCCGTCATTTTGCCAGAATCCAAAAGGCGTGTGACTCCACTCAGAAAACAAATTCTCGAACTTGAAACTACATATCCAGATTGTGTTCTGTTGGTCCGCGTTGGAGAGTTCTACGAGGTACGAAGAAGAGAAGAATGTCACTTTTACCCCTTTTTTTTTGTCCGCATCAAAGCCAAATCTTGACCACCATTTACCTTCCAACTGTTAGCTCTACGATCATAATGCGCTCGAATACGGCCCTCTCTTGGGCCTTAAGATTGGATCCAAAGTATTTTCCGGTCAGACCATCCCCTTCACTGGATTCCCTATGCGCCAGCTAGATCGACACATGGAAACTCTCGTTGCCAAACACCACCTCAAAGTCGCCCTCTGCGAACAGTTCCAAAACCAAGACGGAGATGGTGGCAGCCGGACTTTCCGGCGATCGGTCCATCGGATAATTACTCCGGGGACCCTGATCGATGAACAGTTTCTGGATCAAGGCCAAAACAACTGGCTCCTAGCTGTGGCCAGCGACAAGTCAAGCCAATTCCTGGGTCTGTCGTGGCTGGATCTATCAACAGGCGACTTCTTCACTCAGGAGACGACTTATGAAAGTTTCCCGAACGACCTGGCGCGCATTCGCCCTCGGGAGATTATTCTCAACTCATACCTGCGAGAAGAGCCAGAACACGCGGTACTCTCGACGATTCGGGATTTGGGTCCGTTTGTGGTCAGTTTCGAGGACATGCGATCCGCGGCCCAGATGGCACTGCAGAACGAGAACGAAATTCTTGTCGAGGCGGCGGAACAGTTTGACTTTGACCACAAGTACTTGGCGCCGTTCACCAACAGGGAACAGTCGGCGTGTCTCACGATTTTGAGATATGTCAACCACACACAGATGGGGCGACGACCCGTGGTGCAGCAGCCGATCGAGTGGCAGGACGGGTCGATTGTCAAGATTGACAGAAATACGATCGAGGCCCTGGAGCTGGTGCGTACGCTGAGGGACGCCACGCGGTTGGGCAGTCTCCTGCATCATCTGGATGGGACAAAGACTAAAGCCGGCTCAAGACTTTTGTCCGACTGGCTTAGTAAGTCTTTTTCATTTGCTCCGACTGCGATGAGTGTAGGAAAGACAAGCCGGGCTAATAAAGGCACCTATTTTTATACTTTTAATTTGTTAGCGTCTCCTCTGACTAGCATTGAAAAGATCAACGGTCGCTTGGACATGGTGGAATTCCTTGGCCGTGATAGCCATCTCATGAACGATATCGACGTATATCTGGCTGACTGTCGGGATGCCCAGCGCGCGGTGCAAAAGTTGTCCCTTGGCCAGATTGAGCCTCAGGATTTGGTTTCGATCCGGGTAACCCTCGAAGCGCTCCAAAAAATTAAGAAGCGGATGGAGGACAAAATCATGATCGCTTCTAGACCCGAGAACAAAGGCGCCGGCGTTCCAAGTCTGGTCAAGGAGACGCTCGACAACATCTACGGTTTGGAACACATCTGTGAGCTTATCCGGAATGTTGTCGACGAGAGTATGGACCAGCACCAACAATATGGCTTCATCAATGAAGGGTATGTATTGCTTGCTCTTTGGTTCATCGCGATTAGTGTGAATCATTAACCAGGATGATATGTTTGTCCCCTAATAGAGTAAGCCCTCTGCTGAATGAATTACACACGAATCTCCGAGAACTGAAGAAACAGAAAAAGACTCTAATTGGCGGATGGACTGAGCATCTTGGTGGCCTCAAGCCGTTTGAGATCAAGTCGTCCTTTGGATATCGGCATGTCGTTGAGCTGAGAAGTACGGTCACCGCAGAGCGTCTGCGGGACCTTCTGCATGGACAGGTCGTCGATGTGTCTCACACAGATCAACGAAGGTCCAAAGTTCGGTTCCAAGTTCCAGTAAGTGATTGAACGTTGCTGCTCTCCTTCAACAGTCAACTCAATGTTTCTAAATGATCTCTATGTTGTTCTTGGCATCATAGACCTTTTCTGAACTTATGGACTCGATTGAGCGAATGGAAGCTCAGATAGTTTTGCAAGAAAAGAGTATTCTCAGTGCTACCCGTTTAGAGGTACCAATCTGGAATTTTGGTTTGATCTATGACATGTAACACTAGAACACCGCCTCTGATGTTGCTTCTTGCTATAGATCCTAGAAGAGAGCACGGCAATTGTTCAGAACTGCCGGTACATTGCTCAGCTAGATGTTTTACTGGCCTTTGCTCAGATGCAATGCGATCGGAAGTATGTCCGACCAGTCCTTGACAACAGGTATTACCAATATACTTTTCAGTTGAAGTTTGAAATACGATGTATTGTGCGATTTCTATACTCAATATCATTGTCATTGTCATTACCATTCCGTTTCACGTCTGGCACTAGTGGGCGATCTACCATCATATCTGGACGACATCCTGTTGTGGAACTTGCACTCCAGGACGAAGGCCGGCACTTTTTCGAAAACGATTGCTCTGTGGGACAAGACGATCTTATTTGGCTCTTGACAGGGTACGCTTCTTTAAGATTTTTTTGGTGCGCATTCAGTTTCAAAGTTGTGTTTTTAAATCTTTGTCTGACTGTTACCTCAGTCCAAACATGGGTGGAAAGAGTACGTTCCTCCGACAAAACGCCATCATCACGATCATGGCACAGATGGGCTGCTTTGTGCCCGCTGCCAGTGCGACATTGAGCATCGTCGACAAGGTCTTCAGCAGGGTAAGTTCATCTTTGACCATCAGCCTCAGTTGCAACTTCGACACTAAGAAGCAGGTGTCTAATATTCCTTTCTGTGGGATTTTTTTCTTAGCTCGGGAGTTCGGATAACCTGGCTAACTCGCAGTCCACGTTCATGGTCGAGATGACCGAAACGGCGTCCATTCTCCAGCACGCGACTGAGCGGTCACTTGTGATCATGGACGAGGTTGGCCGAGGCACGGCGACACTGGACGGTTGTGCGATTGCTTACGCCACTCTGCACCACCTCCACCATGTCAACAAGTGCCGCACTCTGTTTGCCACACATTACCACGAACTCGCAGACATGGTTGGAGCAAATACTGGAGCAGGCGAAACATTGACGAGGACATGGAAGAACCACGAACCGTTGAAGCGTGTTCGGTGTTATCAGACAACACTTCAAGCGCAGCCCGTAAGGTTTTTAATCCTTGACTTCTTTCTTGCTAGTACTTGGGAGACTTTTTTTTCTTACTTGAAAATTCGTGAATGTTTTAGGATGGCACCTTTGCATACATCCACCAAGTCGTGCCAGGCGTGTGCCGGCAATCGCATGGCATCCACGTCGCGAAACTTGCAGGTATGCCGCAGAGTGCCATTGACGTTTCGACTAGAATGTTGAAGATATTACAAGGAGACACGGAGAAATAAAGACACCGTGGTAATTGTTCACTGTACAAATATTTATTGTTGGTTTGGAAAGAACGACTCGAAAAAATTGTCAAACAAAGGTGCGTGGAAGGCGCCGTCGGTCGTGGGGGCACCTGGTGCGGATGAAGTACCGGCTGCTCCTCCAGGGAACATAGGGGTTTCCATTTGCCCGTGATACCGTGCCTTGCTCATGTCCGTAGGCCAAAGCTGAGGGTGAAAGGCAAACTGAGCGGCGCCAGGTGCAGGATACCCAAACTGTCCATTACTGCTGTAGTACTGCTGAGCTGGAGGTTGAGAGTAGAGCATGGGTGGCATAATCGTTGTGGGGGCATATCCCTGTGACATGGCGTCAACCATAGATCTCCCGTGTATCGATGTATCACTCGTCGATTCGCTCTTCTCGGACTCGGGAGCGCCTGGTGCTGTGGCTGTCGAGGAAATGCATGGATTCTGTTCGGTGCGCTGTGTGTTAGTGACAACCCCTGGACGGCGGTAGATCGAGGAAGCCAGCTTCCACTTTTGCATCGTCTCCACCATCTCGCGGATAAAGTGTGCAGACACTTGAAAGATACTTCTCGGTTGCTGTTGCGCTGTGTCTCCTTGTTCATCGTCGTTGTTCTCCTCGTACCGATTGCCGTCCATCTCTTCCAGTCTCTGAGCGACCTGCATCATGGACATCAGGCGGGCATCGTAATTATTCTGAATTGTCGAGTACTTGACGAGAACAAAGGCCACTCCTTCCAGAAACAGCTTGCATGCGTCGATCACCAAGGCACAGCTCAGGAATGCTGGCGCACCTGTGACCTCCATCACTCCCTCCAGGCTTTTGAGTTTCAAAATCTCCGGTGTGGTAGTGATGGTGAGTCGGCGGTTGAAGAACACGAATGATGAGACAACCTTCTCGCACAGATCGAGTCTCCGTCCGCCTAGTACGCGAGTGCGGTCCCACAGCCGCTGGTCCTGGTCCAAGATCTGAATAAAGTGCCGCGGTGACATGCCCACCTCGAGGATATGGCCAGCAGCAATGCTGCCAGTACTGAACGTGCACACGATGGACATGAGGTGCTTGGATTCGATCTGGGACCACTCTTCAACCAGATTGGCCGTGTTGTATAGTGTAAAGGGTGCCATATCCAACTGTTTGTGCTCGTCGATCTGGGCTTGCTCCTGCATGGCGCTAAGCGCTAACTCGACAATCTTGTCTTGTCGCTGATCATTGACTTCGAAACGGCCGGTGGTTGGAGACTGAGTTTCTGCTTTGGCGGCGGCGATAATGTCCTCGATACTGGCGAGTGTCCGTTGGACAACGGCCATTGTCTGTAGCCTGTACGCGAGATTTGTTCGGCCTACAACACAATTGTAGCAAAAGAGATGAGTGAGTGCGCTGGTTTAAATTGAGATTTGCACTGTGATTGAAAGAAAAGCAGTACCTGCAGATCGAAGCTTCCTGTCGCTGTCGACTTCATGACTCGCAAGAGTACTGGCTGAGATGCCCTCGGCAGAGATAGGAGACCCACTGATTTTGTTCCCCATTCCATCGACAGCGATCATACACTTGGACGTTTCAGCTAGTTCATCCAGATCCCGCAGGACACCACAGGTCGACTTTAGAAACACGAAGTAGCCTTCCCAAATGCGAAGACTGGTCCAGAGAGAGCAGCAGAGGAGCAACTCGGGTATCTGCGACTCTTCTGCAGCACTCCTGGAGGGGGTCACCAACAGTTTGGCAAGAGTTGTGGCTGATTTGTCGATCCCAAGTTCTCGCGATGCGGCAATGGCGGCGTGGAGTAAATTGTGCCCAGAGAGACTGCGACCTCGTTGGGCTTGCTCCTCGCTTGAGTCATGGAGAGAAGTTCCGATCAGACTTGGGTCTTGGGCAAGAAGCAGTTCCAGTGCCTGTACTACAAAGAGGTCGTAGGTTGAAGAGAGTATCACTTGCGAGCCCAGCATATCAACAGCGGACGATAGGCTCTTCATAAGCGCAGACGAGAGGGGATGGCGATGACGGGCAGCAACGAGGAACATGGATGCAAGGAGAAAGGACGAGGATTTTGTTGGCCGTTGTTGATTCAGATCGTATATTTGCAAGAGTGACTGTAGATGTGGGTGCCATGCCAAGTACGGCGTCATGCTAGAGATACATGGAGTGTACAAAAGTCAGCGGCCATTCTTCATTAACAATGTAGAAGAATAATTTCGTGTATTGAATGAGGCTTACCACAATTGCAAGTCAAAGCACTCTTGGCGATGGATCATGTCCACTACAGAAATAGGGCGAAGTCTCTGCTGAGTCAAAGATATTCGGTTCATCAAGTAGCGGGTGTACTGAGGCTGCTGAAGCGCATGGTCCATGACGAGGCACATTGTCATGAGTAGATACCGCCGGGATCGGACTTGTTGCTTTTGTACAGAAAGACTGGCAAAGTCCAGCTGCGAAAAGTATTGGAGAGATGGGTGCGCAACATGTCCGTGGGCCAAGGATGGATTATAGGTCTGTCTCTCTGGAGCTATGGTATCAGAGCCACCAGGAGCTGAGGCTCGGAGAAAGACGTCACTCCATACTTTGAAGAATGGGTCGGGGACTGGAGAAGTCAACCCCACTCCAACTGATTTGCTCGAATGCTGGACGAGGTACGAGAGCGAGGACGACACTGAGGCGAGTGTGGATTCGGAGGCCCCCATAATCTCTGCGACTTGTGCGAGCTCCGAGAGCGAGCTCCGAGAAGCGCCCGACGGCAATGGTGATGTCGAGGTGGAATTGGAAGCGTTACCAAGACCAGACACGCCCTCGAGCACAGTTGTCAGTGGTCTTGATTTAGGTTTGCGTTTCCTGTCGCCGTCCCAGACGACGCAGTCAATATCAAGGACATTGCAGCGGTGACATCTCTTGGCTTCAGCAACAGGTTGCTTGGATGAGGGGACATGAATGTCGGGTAGTTCGCAGCGTGCCTTTTTCTCTCTGCAATTGGAGCAGCTGCGCTTTGCGAGAGGTCTCTTGCGTCGAGGAGTGGGATTGGGTGTAGGTATTGTGGTGGTTGCTGTAGATGTGGCTGTAGGTGTCGCGATTGAACGAGATGTTGAAGAGGGGGAGGACTTCGCAATGGAATTCGAAGAATTGGATGTCAATGCGTGTGCATGTGCAGTGGCAAGAGACGGTGAAGGAGAAGGCGAAGGGGAGGGGGGCTGTTGGGGCATGGTCGAGGATGGCGTGATGGAATAGTAGTAAGGTGAAGTCGTTTCAGACGAGGACGCAGTCAACCACATTTGATTTGGACGTGAGGACGAGAAGGACAAGGAAGTCAATGGACGGAAAAGAAGAATGAGAAAAGGGCGCGTCTTTGCGAGTAGGACGGGTTTGGATTTGGATTTGAGATGAAATATGCACAGTGATGACGGGGGCTGTGTTGCTTTGTTCGAATGTTCAGCCAAAGTCAGGGACCAACACGCACGCACAGAAAAGCGAGATCGGGAGGGCGAGGGGAGCAGATCCACACGGACAACTCCAAAACCTAAATTGTGATTAAATGAGAGTGGGAGAGAGAGGCAACGAGTATTCCCGGTTTTTGTGCGCAGGGAAGAGAAGAGAGAAAGAAAACTAGCTTCAAAAATAGACTTCAAGGTGGGATGAGAGAACGGGACGAGAATTGAGAAATGGGAAAACAAATAAAGATGAATGAAGCCAGGAGAATGGGAGATGGAAGCAATGTTGCGCAGGGGTTGAAAAACAAACGAGACGAGGACAAAAACAAAGAGACAAAGGGAGGGGAAGAAAATGCGCAGGGATATATTTAAAGATGGGCCATTGACAACAGCCCAGTCCAAGAAAAGGACTTTTCATTTTTGACCGAGCCAAATAGCCCACAGTGATGCACGCACTCTTCTGTGCCTGTGTACCTGTGTCTAGGTTCGTCTATGTGTCTGTGTGTGACTGTGTGAGAGTAATGAGGTGTGGTCCACCAACGCAATGAGAAATATAGAGTTTGGCTTGGCATGGACCCGTTCGATGGATCTGCACAGTGCACAGTCAGCCAATTAGGAAGGGTCCGCCGGAGAAAGGAATAACAAATACAGAGGCAAGCTCACAAACTCCGGCGGAGCACTCTACCTGCACAGAATGAACGAACGATGGACAAAACAAGCCAACAGGTCGTCCATCGCACTCAGTCACACACAGACACAACAGCCAGCCTGTATCCCTGTCCGCTCTCGTCGATCGAATATAAAACGGGTCGAGTTTGTTCACACATCCACTCAAACTCCCTTATCCAGCAAACACCAAGACAATCAAGCAAGCACCAGAGTCGAAAGTTTCGCAGTCATATCCAACATCCATAAGTCTCTCATTACCTCATATAACTCACTCCTCAACGCTCAAGCCCACACTCCACCACTCTGCCGTCTATTTCCACCTCGTCATCCTTGGCATCCCACATCCATGTTCACCCGGAAAATTCTTGGCGCCCTTCTCCAGGCATCTCTCCTTGGGCTGACCCTTGCCCAGGACACCAAAAAAAAGGGTGAGATCAATAGAGACAACGGTCCCGTGGCTTATCAGCCCTCGATCGCCGGCAATGTCATTTTTGGCATTTTGTACGTGGTCCTCGGTATCGCTTTTTCCTACTACATCCACGTCCATCGTTCCAGATGGGCAATTTGTCTGCCCGCTGGTGCGATCGCCTCGGCTGTCGGTTTCTTCTTGCGCTGCGCCTTTGATGCCGACGACCTCCAGCTCAGCCTCTTCATCGCTTCCACCATCTGTGTCGTTGCGTCGCCTTCGGCCTTCCTTGCCTTCAACTACATGCTCTACGGTCGCTTTATCACCGCGATTGACCCCAAGTTTGGCAACACTACCGCCAATGCCTCCACCATCACCCTGGCCGAGGATGGCACCAAGCAGCCCAAGGGATCACTCCGCGAGCCCTCCAAGTTCTCGTTTATCCCTCCCCTGATCGTTGGTCGTATCTTTATTATCTCAGACATTTTAACGTTCATAGTTCAGGTCACTGCTGGCGGTATGCAGAGCCAGGCCGGCGACGACAACTTAGAGTTGACCAATATTGCCGACAAGTTGTTCTTGGCCGCCGTGTGTGCTCAGGGTATCTCGTACTGCCTGTTCACCTTGCTTCTGACGGTTGCACTGATTCGACTTGTTGCAGACCGAACCTCAAACAAGTCGCGTGCTCTCGAGAGTGGGATCTTTGGCCTCGGAAAACAGACCACTTTACTTGCTTGTGGATTCTATATCTCTAGTCTTTTTATTATCGTAAGCTTTTATGTTGGATTTTATGCAAGCAATGTTGTTTTATGCGTGCTATTCAATAATGTTTGAAAGAGATGAACTCTGGAAAAGCTAACCAATGAGTGGAATGAAAACTCGATTGTTCTTAGTTGCGCTCGGTCTACCGTATTCTCGAATACACTCAAGGCCATCAAGGCTTCCTGATGAGCCACGAAGGTGAGCAAGTTATACTTTTTACCTCTACATTATTCGTTCCCTGTTGTTTCAAACTGCGGAAAGCGCTGCTTCCTGCATGCAACCCAGGGGTCATTAGCGATTCAAGGATGACTAAACTCAATTTCTCCCAACCTCTTTCATCCATACTTTAGTATACCTCTTTGTCCTTGACGCTGCTCCATTAATCCTGGCCATTGGCATCTGGGCATTCATCTGGCCCACCATCCTGCTTGACCGCATCGCAAACGAGACCCGCGCCCTTCAATCGAACCAACCCAACACCTCCAGTGTGCACCATAACAACAACAGCCGAAGCGACTGGGTGCCCCTTGTTTAAACTCATAGCGTCGGAGCAAAATGACTCTCATTTAGAATATCCCAATTTTTTTTTTCTATCTTGACACAACCATTTCTTCATTTTGTCCGCATGAGGTAACACTATATAACACCATTTGATGACCAAGTCATACTCATAACAACTAAAGAAGCAAAACTAAATAGAAAATAAAAAACCATCTCCACTTCTTCTCAACCACCTGGACTTGAATTTAAAAAATGGGGACAAAAGTACTAGCGGATGAAATCTTTTCTTCTTGTGAATCATGTGTTAATGAAAAAAAAGCCATATGTGTACCCCATAGTAAGTTCTCAACTAGCCGCCTCCCACAAAGACAAGAAAAAAGGCCTTTGAAGTGTGTTATTCAAAGTGAGGCCAAGTTGCACTCTTTCTAAACTACAATTGATTGGTCCTGGGCCTCCATCTGTTTGTTCTCAAAGATACCCAATGGCGTGCTCCGAGCATCCAAAGTGCCCTCTTTCAGCTTCCAAGGATTTTTCGAGTACATTATCGCGGCCTTGACCTGGATGGGGGCAATGTAATCCTAGCCAGTGGAGGAGTGTCCTTATTTAAGCAACGCAGGCCATGCGATTGAAAATTAAAGGTTAGTGACTGTCTTAACGAAATATAGAGCAACTCAATCCTCTCAGCGAACGTATTTGAAGCCTACCTGGAACCGAGGCGCCAGGAACTCATAATTTAGCAGGTTTCAAAGCTGCATATTCCTTGTTCATCTATCTTCCACTGGTCGGAGGAAGGCCGTTATTCCAGTGAGAGTGCTGTCTTCTTTAAGTGGCTGGGGTACAAGAGGCGACTCTCGAGATTGGTGCCACTCCCAAGCGCCCCAACCCATGGCTGAAGATCAGCCACGAAGGTTGTGAAGCTATCAGATGTGTGTAGGTGTATGTAGGTGTGTGTTTGACTATGGGTGAAATGGGTTGTACTTTACGGTAAAAGAAGTGAATGGTGTAGGAGTGTAGCGAAAACTGTGATGATGAAGAAAAGAGGAAAGAAGGAAGGTATTGAGACAAAAGTGGATGTAATTTATAGCAAAGCAAGAAAAAAAAAGCTGAAGTTGTGGAAATGGGGCATAGACAGACTCTCAAGCATACGCAGCAAGAAACAATCAATAGCAAAGCAAGAAAAAAAAAGCTGAAATTATGGAAATGGGTCATAGACAGACTTTCAAGCATACGCAGCAAGAAATAGTCAATAGCAAAGCCATACTCTTGTTCAACCACAAATCTCTGAGAATATGATATAGTGCAAGCATATATCATTCTGACTGCACTATGTCATACTCTCGGAGACCCATCTATCATTCCGACTGCACTATATCATGTTCTCAGGGACCCATCTATTATTCTGCACTTTATTATATTCTCAGAGATCCACCTATCATTCTAGCTGTACTATATCATATTCTCCGAGACCCATTGTGCCTGATCGCCTTACATCCGCCCTTTACCTACAATATTGTTCAAATACTGAGAATTCTATCATCCATCTGATGATAAGAAAGTTCATCATTTATACAAAAGTCATCACTGGGATCGCCTACAGTACTAGGGGTATTAGACTCGAGATCAAGAGAGGGAAAGGGTTCCATTAAGAAGAATGAGTGAAGGAATTGGTGGAAAGAAGCATGTTTTCGTGGTAATTGGGTGAAGGAATTTATGGGCGAAACACATGTTCATTGAAAGGTTAAATATTTCGAAAAGAGACAGAGAACCCAGGAACCCGAACTCCACACGACGAAAGGGGCCGCATGCCAAACACCTTCTTTTCTCGATACATTCTTGATCACATTCATGGTCTGGGGAGCATTTATTAGGTATATGTTTATTAGGATGTAAAAATGAGGGTTTTTTTTGGTTGGTGAAATTCAAAGTACTGAATTGAAAAATACATTAAAATACAAATTTCTCTTTTTTTTTTTTTTTTTTCTTTTTTTACGAGACAATACCAGCAATGCAGGCCGAGATCAAGGTGGAGACGGCACCGCAAAGACAGGCAGAGAAGGAGAGACGAGCAATGGCATCAGCACGGTCAGGGGCCAAGGTCAAGAAGAGTGAGATCTGGGTACCGATGGAGCCAATGTTGGCGAACGAAGCCATGGCGTAGGTGGTCAAGAGGGCAGCACGGGGGGTCAAGGTATCCATGATCTGGGAGAACGAGGCGAAAGCAGCAAACTCGTTCAAAATGAACTTGATACCCATGGCCTCGGCGCAGGGCATAAGGTCAGAGGAGGGGATACCGACCAACCAGGCCAAGGGGTAGAGGACCCAGGAGGCAATCTTCTGGATCGAGATCTCGACATCGTAGAAGGCAAAGATCCAGCCGAGGATACCATTGGTAAGACCGAGAAGGGAGATGACGGCCAACAACACGGCGACAATGACAATGCAGAGCTTGATACCGAAAATGGCACCGTTGGAGATGGCGTGGATGGCGTTCGACTCGCGGTCCTTGTAGGCGGGAGAAATGGCAGTCCCCTTGGTGAGGGGGACCTTCTCCTCGGGGAAGCGGATCTTGGAGATGACGATGGCACAAGGGACGGACATCATGCAACAGGTCAAGAGGGCAGGAGCGTCGACTCCGAAAGTGAGGAGGCCCAAGAAGACGGAGCCAGAGATGGTGGCGAAACCAGATGTCAAGACCTGGTGAAGCTCAGCCTCGGTCATCTCGGAGACGAATGGACCGACCAACATGGAGGCCTCGTTCATTCCGACGAAGGGGGCAGCGCAGGCAGCAACACACTCGACACCGGAGATGTCGATGACGTGGATGACGATGGAAGCCATGCTGGCGACGACGGACTGGACAATGTTGTAGTAGTACAAGCACTGAATGACGGCGGCGAAGAGGATAATGGCGGGCAAAACCGAGATGGCGAAGGAGCCGGCGAAGGGGACGACGGTGTTATCGGGCATGGTAACAGAGTTGGGGCCAAAGATGAATGCGCGGCCCTGCTCGGCGTAGGACAAGAAGTTCTCGGCCTGCTCGGCAATAAAGTTGAAGACCTCGTAACCGACGGACCAGCGGATGATCAAGAGACCGAGGATGTACTGCATGAAGATACCGGTCCAGACGATCTTCCAGGAGATGGCCTTGAAGTTCTGTTATGATGACCAAAGGAGTGGTAGGAGAAGCATGACACAATGAGTGATATTGTCACAACAATAGATAATAGGATGTTGATGAGTGGACTTGTGGATGTGGAGACGGCGTATGTGCACATATGAAAATGAAGGAACATCCAAACCAAAGTCAGCCCGTCCCAAATGTGAGACATTCGACCAAAAAAAGAAAGGAAAAAAAAACAAAACAAAAACAAAACAACAAACAGAGAAAACCATAAAAAAAGACTCGGCGCTCTTTTTTGAAGTTTCCCTGGCTTGCCCCTTTTGTTGGGCTGATCATTCTGCCATGGTTACACAAATGAAGAGAAGAAAAATAATTACACCCATGCGCAACGATGTGTCCATTATGTAAACAACTAGGGTGCAAATGCATTAAAAACGGAGAGAAGAAAGAGAGGGCGAAGTCTGAACGGTGTGCATAGAGTGGGTGTATGTGAGGAAAAAGGAGGGAGACGTTACCTTGGAGGAAGCAATAGTGAGTGACAACAAGACGACAAGACCCAAGCAAGAGATCAAGCGCTGGCCACGAGTGCCGTGGATGTCATCGGCACGGAGGGCAGCAGTCAGGACTAGGGCCACAGGGGGAACACCATAGCCAATGACGCGGACAACAATCTTGGGCAACTTTTCGACCACAGCAGCACCACCGTTCCAAATGGCAGCAACAGGACGGGTCAAGGTACCGTCGGGCACAATACGGGCAATCAACCACCACATGATGGCGGCATAGACAAGGGATATGACCAGGACATTGCCTTGCTTGCGCATGATGACGGCGGGAATGAAGAGACCAGTGCAGATGAGGAAGGTGAGGAGGTAGTGGAAGGTCGACTTGTTGTTGTGGTAGAAGCTGAAGCGACCGTGGTAGGACTCGGTGGACTGGGATCTGCTGTCGTCGTCGTGCATGTCGACCTGAGTGTGGTCCTCAGTGTAATCCATCTTTTCTGTTGACATGATGAAGGAGAGAGTGTCGGTGGGTGGATGGAAGGAGAGAGGACGAGGAAAGGGTGTTGTTAGGGATGAGGTCAGAGGGGAAAGGTGGATGGATAGATGGAGGGAAAGAATGAACCTGAACGTTAGACAGTTGAATGTGCTAGAGGTTCAAAGAACAACGGATGTGTTGGTATGGTTGTGTGTCGGCAACAGAGTGTGAAGAAACTGAAAGAACAAAAAAAACAACAAAAAAAAAAAAAAAAAAAAAAAAAAAAGGGACAAATAATGAGATGATGCTGAGTTTTATAAGAAAAAAAAAGGCCGACGAAGAGCGAGTAACGGTAACAAGGAGTAAACAATAGTACTTCGCTGTAACAAGCCTCTTCCAGTGTTCAAAGTCAGAATTAGCAAGGTCGCCACGATCAACTTCAAGGAGTTTCGACGGTTCCTCAACGGGAAAGTGGCCACGATGAACAACTGCCTCACCGCGATCATAACTCTCGATATATCTTGATTTGCAGCCAGTCCGCTATGCTACATCCAGCCGTACGCCGTCTTTCTACTCACCTGAGGGCGGCCATTCTCCCTCTGAAAACCTTGAACTGTAGCAGGGGTTCTATCTGAGCGCTCGCATCAGAATTGTGGACACCAAGTACTCTTTGTCACAACACTGGGCCATCGCAGACAAGGTAAGCGAGATGCATGAAGTATTGTAGTTACAAAGGACTGCCTCCATTTGGACTGTCCCATTTAGACTTTCTCATGGAGGACTTTCTCATGGAGGACTTTCTCATCAAGGACTAACTCATTTGAACTAACCTACTTGGGCGATCACTTCCGCTCAAAGGACAAAATCAGCACGGCCCCACACCTTTACAAAGGGTATTCAAAGGGCTCTTGTTCTCCAAGGACAAGAAGATGGTACACTTTCGAGGACACAACCATATATCCACTCGTGGACTCTGTCACTTTGTTATCATGCCCCCCAGGACTTTCATAAAAAAGACTCTTTATCTCAAGTGGACAAAACCTCCATCTATACTTTCCCTCAATAGACTCCATCACCATGGTCTCATACTCTTCCAATGAGCTTTAACCACAGGAAGTTACACTCCACAGGCATAAAACCCTGGTATGCTTTCAACGCACACAGCCCAGTTGGGCGCAGCGCGATGACTGTGAACAGTTGCTTCGAAATCCTTTGATGTACCATTTTGTCCTCGATGTCGCTCGTAGTATTGCATCCCTTTCGCATTTGCCCGTGTATGTAAGTATGTCTGCGTTAGTCGAATTTGCATTTTATGTAACTCCAAAAGGCGTTCAGAGTTAGAGGGGTTTGCAGGTTTCCTGAATCCATGTGGTCCCTCGGGGAACTTGAATCGAGCTCGAATGTTGTCCTTGAGACATGTAGTAGAAGACTGAGCCGAAAAGCAAGAGAGGGATGAAAAGCATGAAGAGAAGAAAATGTAAATTGAGTGACCTGTAAGTAACCTATCACAGTCACTAACGGATACTTAATACTTTTTTCAGCTCTTCGTTTGGTGGCGTCCTTGTTTTCATAGCCCAACGTTTTTCAGAGTCCACCTCCCACAGCTTTCACCACAGTCAGTACGATGGAAGACAAACATTTGTTTATCAAGTGTGGATTAATTTCCTGTGCGGTCCGTTGGATGTGCACGTCCACGCTACACTGACAACACAAATATTCACAGGCATACGCACCGAAAAAAAATACTACGCTAAAATATCTACATGGTTGGCAATCACGAGTACGAGCATGGATCAAAGGTTGGTGGCACTCTCATAAACAAGTTTACTGCAAGATCAAAGACATGGAGGCAGTCGGATTGTATTCCAAAGTAATAGCTAGTCCGTTCCGGAGCAGTCGTCCACATCTACCACTCCTCACCCCTCAACTTTGGCTTACAAAAGCCCGTCTTTTATTCGAGCGTGTGCTTCTGCACAATGCCCGGCTGCTCATGCCGCACAAAGCTTTCCATTAACTTGGCCGGCCCTATCACAGCCATACCTCGGATACCCCGCCTTCCTTTCCAGTCGCGGCCAGTGCGCCCGCATTCACTTGGCTTCCTCCATCCCCAGGTGGTGGCTTATTTGATCAAGTTCAAACTCGCGTAGCTCAGTCAGCTCAGCCAACTGACCGAACCCGCTCGCGAAAGTGTTTGCGTGTTGGGGTCGTTTATTTTTGTCTAGCGAGAAGTCTATACTACATAATGGATATTAGCTGTTTTTTAGTCTTGCTTTTTTCCTTGTCCAAGAACACCTTGTCCACTGATAGCTGACCGCTTCAGTGGCGTGGGTGGTCGTAATGGAGGCAAAGAATGCAGTGCGAGTCGTTCGAGCGTGGGCGGATCAAGTATGGTGCCGGCACCAACACCAGATGCAGAATCCGAACTTGAATAATGTGCTTCATGTCGTCGTGTCACATGTCCAAGGCCTCCTGGATGTCCAGTACTGCTCCCATGGTTACTGAAAGTCGCCTCCTCGCCCAAGGTCTGGTCACTGTTGTATCTTGAAGCGCTGGCTAGAACTGGATGGTAAATTTCCGAATCCTGGTCTTCATCGTCATAGGCATGGTCGCTCGTTGTCCTGCCTAGCGATAATCCCAAGAGCGGTTTCTCAATGGTGCGCTGTCTCTTGAGCTTGAGTCGAACCAGCGATGCGATGACAATCGCCCAGTATAAGATGTATCCCGACACGCTGAAATACGAGGCAACATTGCTCCACCCGAATAAGGCATTAAACAGTTGCCAGAACCCAGCGTCGGGCTGCTTTGGATCACAGCACTTGAGCGCCCAAACATTGATCCGAGGGTCATAGGTACCGGCGTCATCAGAGGCTGCACCAGTGACTCGACTCCAATGATCCGCCTCGAATGCCGCAATACCCTTGGAGACAAGTCCTGCAGCCAGCAGCAACAGCAGACAGGTCGATCCGACAAAGAAGGGGTGCAGTTGCATCTTGTTGCCACCGCTGTAAATGGCGAATCCGATCATAAGTCCCAAAGTCACTCCTGCGACGACTGCAATCGGGATTGCTTGAGTCTTTTCTGAGAAGGTCACCTGGATCGTGAAATAATGAAAGGATTAAGATGTCAGTCTCTTTGTCGTCGAGAGCTGTAAAAGACATCTAAATAATCAAAGTAGAGTTTACCCCGCCAATAAAAACAACCGCCTCCAGACCCTCGCGGAGTACTGTGATCAGTGGCAGGAGGAACAGCGCGTACTTTCGCGACTGGTTGCCGAGTCCTCGCGCGTTCTCGTCGTCCATGGCCTTGGCCAGCTTGACTTTCCACTTTTCCTGCATTTGGTTTGTGCGGAGCATGGCGATGCCCATGACTGTGATCATGAGGGCGGCCAGAAACGAAAACGTTCCAACCCAGATGCCTTCTGATGCCGCCCACAGATCCGTCGCGTACTTGTTCCTGTTGCATTTTTAAGAAAGGGTGTTCTGGTTGAGTGGTACGCCCACCATTGAAAGGAAGGAAATAGAAACGAGTATTTTCCTTGTGATCCTTGTGTTACCAAATGACAATAAAGGCAGCTCCAATGCCAATTGAGATTAGTAGTCCAAGTCCTGTCCCTGCCCAGACCTATACACAATCGAGTGTGCGAAACTGTGAGCAAACTCGTTATTGATTTTATTTCTCTGCGATATGAGATAGCGGTTATAGTATTCGTTTTACCTGCCGTGCGAGCCGCTTCCGCATAGGCGAGTCGTCCGTCAGCACTTGACTGAGGAACGAGAGCAGGACCGAGACGATGATGGCAGCTTCGGTAGTTTCTCGGAAAATAATGAAAAAGATGGGAATCGAAAAGTAATCACCGAACTCCATTGCTCCCAAGGAAATGCGAATGGAGGTAAGGTGTGAATAAAGGTTGTGATTGTTACTGATGGAGAAATGAAACGGTAAGAATCTTTGAAAACTCGGACTTTCTTTTTTGATCGTATCCGCAATTGGTTAGTGGCTTTGCGGAGGGTGGCCAGTGCTTCATTTTTTTGGTTCTTTATCTTTAACTCGCGACATTTGTGTCTACTCAGATCGATTGAAGAAGCAGACCTTGCATAGCTGTCTCTGTCCTCAGTCCTCGTCCGTCCTTCCTTCTAGTCAGAATGGTCTTGACATTCGGCACGTTCTGGATGGCTGAAACGGTGGGCCGGTTCTCGAACTGTGGTTGCATTAGTTCCTTGATCAGGTTGAGCATGCTGCTCGAGAACAATCGCATCTGCGGGCCAACCATGCTAGAATTCGTGGAAGCCGTCAGAGGGTCTGGGACCATGAGTGGTGACGACAGTACTGAGTCAGAGAGAGAGGATCCTGTTGATAGTAACGCCTCTGGTCCTTTTGATCCAAGCTTCGTCGATGACGGGGACACTGGGCGTGAAATTGATGTTGTGGATAGCGCGTCTTCTGGAGTCGCATAATCTTCCAGACCCAATTCCCCATCGCGGAGCCTGTGCCATTCAGCACCTTCGCCAGGAAGAGAATCTGTTCTGTTGGTTACCATCTCGTAGAGTATCACTCCAAGACTGAAGACGTCTGAGAATTTGCCACACTTCTGATTCAGTAGTTCCTGAGCCATATAGAACTTGTCCCCTTCGGCAATATCCTTCTCCTGCACTGGGTAGGTGATAGAGTGCCCAAAGTCGCCAATCTTGAGTGATCCCGTTGACGAGATGAATACGTTTCCTGGCTTCAGATCCATGTGAATAATATTGCTGTCATGGATTGCTCTCAAGCCCTAGGCATAGTAAAGAGACGCAAAAGGGGTAAAGATCCCGCACCAAGCCAATACATAGGCAAAAAAAAATCGAAATCGGTGCCTTACCATGGCCAGATCTGCCAAACATTTCCATATCCGCTTTTCGTCAAATCCACCGTACTTCTTTTGAGCTCTCAGGGCTGACCTCAGACTAGTAGATCAAGAAATAAAAAAAATAAAAAAATAAGTAAGAACCACAAAAAAAAAAGATATCAGAAAGAATTTCTTTCGAATCAAGAGACATACCTTCCAAGCTTGCAGAGCTCCATCTTCATATAAATCTGTCCTTTTTGCTCCCATGCCTCTAAAAGCTGTAGCACATGAGGGCTTTTCTCGATCTGCCACATGTTGCGAACTTCATTCAGGTACCGTTTTCTATCCGACAAAGTCAAAAACATGTCAGTTTCTTCAATCCAAAAAAAAAAAGGCATTTCTTCGACCAAATTTCTAAAATACCTGTCATGTGCGCCCTGGATTGTTTTGCGCAGTTTCTTGATGGCGTAGAACTCCTTGTTGGTTTTGCTCTGAACCTTCAGTACATCCGCAAACTCGCCTTGTCCAAGTGAGCTTGTATTTACGAAGTAGTTGGTCGTGAGGTAATCTGGGTAATTTCGCAGTCCCGACTTGATTGAAGTGAACATGACTGATGAATAGTAAGCAGATTAGAGGGCATGATCAAGAAGCTTGAGGTGATAGCGTGATATTCATCCTGCCATGATTTAGGCCTACCTCGCTTGTCCAGCTGAAAGAGCTCGTCGAGATACTCCTTTGTAATGTGGTGTGGGTAGTCCGAGTACCATTGACTCTCTACCAGGTAGTCCAGTGTGAAGTTGAGTTTTGGCTTGGACGATCCCAAGAAGGGGTTTTCGCTCTCATTCGATTCTATTGAACTCCGTCGAGAGGCTGATTGGAAGAGTGAGCTGAATCCCAGTGGTGCAGGTGGTGTTGGGAGTGGTACGAGATCGGGCCCTGCTGGTAGGGCGGTGAACGCTGGTTGTTTTCCCTTGGCCAGTGACTCTGTAAGCGTAAACTTTGGTGGTTTCGGAAAGTCTATTTTGCCAGTAGTATGAGGTTAGTATGTTATGCTATCAGCTCACATGAAAACGACTAAGCAGAGCCCAGAAACACATACTTGTGTAGTTGTTGGGTCCCTTGGATCGTAATCTGCCCTCTGCCAGACTGGGTGAGCTTGAGTGCGGGTGCTTTCCCAGAAGTGATCCGCTTTCTGGCGTTGGGCTTGACTCGTGGACCAGTGACTGTCCCAGAGTTCTTGCGACTCCAAATGACTTTGAAGGGGTTGCCGCAATGTCGTTACCACTGTGGTCCCACTGATCCAGGTCCAGAAATTTTCTCGGCTTTGGTGGTACTACCATGGGTTGGTGTTCTACAGGCGACTCGACTGCTGGAGTTGACACTCTGCGTCCTCCAAAAGCCCTTGGTGTGGAGAGGAACGATGTTGGTAGTGATGACGACATTGAAATGTCTTGGGTGTATTCCTCGTGGTCGATTTCCATGCCATCATCGGCAACTGCGCCATTGAGAGAAGGATCCATTGCTGCGGTGCTCTGGTATTGCGGGGTCATCGATTGCAAAGAAAATCTGGAATTCAAGAGCAGAGAAACAACAGTCTGAATGTTAGTTGCATGGCCAAGCATAATTCTATCCAATGGAAGCAATGGGAGTAGGAGTGTACCCATGTACATTTGATGAGGTCGTGTGGGAGTGGGAGTTGAGTAAAGAAATGAGATTAAAGTGAATGGAGAAAAAAAAAACTCAGATCATCAATCGATGCATGCGGGGAGCGTCAACTGTCTTTGACCGTCCCATTTGGTGGCGCGCATATCAGCTGACAATTTCATTTTTCTTTTAGTTGTGTTGGTAGATTCAAAAATTCAGGGGCGATATTCATGCAACATGGGCTGATGGTGGCATAGGAAACCTTTAATTTTCTCCCAGGGCTGCTGTTTGTTCGTGCGGCTCGGTCATTTCTATTCAGGAACGGGAATTGCCATTCTCTTCCTTTTGTTTCTTTTTTTTGGTATTATTGATGCACATAATGGCCATGTAGTTCATGCAAGGAGAGGGGGGAAAGTACTCGCAAGGCGAACAGGAATGCTCGAGCTCAGAGGGAGAAGACGTTTTTCTTTGGATTATATTCAGACAGTCTTGATCGCAAATGAACTTGGCGATAAGAATCGACAGTCCAAAAGGAAGGTGGCTGTAAATGTGGCTGCGCCTATCCCTATCCAGTGACCATGAGCCTTTGGTGCTTGGTCCTTGGCCCTTGATGCTTGGTCCTTGACCCTTGGTGCTTGGTCCTTGGTCCTTGGGAATATGTTGAGGGATCTGCCATGGATTAGGATGGGCCGGAACTTGAAGGGGGGGAAGAGAAGGAGGGAGGGAGAGAAGGAGGAAAAGGAGGGAGAGGGAGACATTCAAGTAGCCGGTTGGAGGCACTGTTTGAAAAAGATCTTTTTAATCTTGCAAGTTGTGCTGTCCGGGTTTCGAGAAGCATTAGTCTGCCCCTTTGCTCAATGCCTCATGCCCATGCCTGCATCTGCGCCTGCGCCTGGTTGTTGTTGTTCTCTCCCTCTTTCCACCCTTTTGTGTCTTTTGTGTCCCCTCCTGTCCATCTACCTTTCTACCCACTTAGTGCCCCTTGGTCGGCATCCATCTCCCGCACTTCTTCCGTCCGTTTCCACCTTGCGACTTTACATGGTTCATGTTTAACCGCCGTGACCATTGGGCATGCTGACGGTAATACATCTCATCTGTATCCTCTCCGTTCCGACCACACACAACGGACTCAGGGATGCCATGGCGCCAAACGCTAACCACAGTCGACCACGCCCCATTACTCTGAAGTCCAAGATCTTCCTTCAGGGTGCTTGCCTTTGTTTGTTTAGCAATCCAATCCCCCGAGACTGAAATTCCTGGATCCGGCTCTATGTGACCTTTGTAGATAGCTTTAAGGACCCCGTTTGCACTGATTGACATATTCTATTTCTTCGACTCGTTCGACAGCAACATTACGCACATCCTCTTTGACCCTGTCTCTCTCTCACACATACGCACTCCTACATCATATGTACGACGAGGGAGAGGTGACAAAATGCGAACGCGAAGCGCCAATCATCACGAAATAACGGGACATTGTCCATACGCTGACTGGACACTGACTATGAAGCAGTGAAGGGCCAAGGAGGTAGGTATCCTATCCAATTATCCAACCCGAACCTCCTCTCCTTTTCTCCCATCCGTCTCTGTCTTCTTTTCTTCTCTTTCCCTCTTTTATTCTTTTTTGTTTTTGTTTTTGTTTGTTTGTTTCCTTGCTCTTCTACGTCTTCTTCTTCTCTTCTTCTTTCTTCCACCTCTCTAATAATTAATTCGTAACACACATCCTCGCTCTCGCCTGTGCACTGTCAGCAGCTCTCATCTCGCACCACACCATTACACCATTGCGCATCGTCTCTTTCCTGCGCCTGTTCTACCTTTGCTCAAGGAACAGCAACTCTGACCTCCTCGTCTTCATCCTCCTACCTATCCTAATTCGCTGTATCGAAACGACATTTGCAAATCAACCACACCGCAACCAGGACCAACCACAGGTAGGCACGCACTGGAAACAAGAGCAGTGGTGGACACAGACCCATTCGAACATGCCTCGCAAGCAGACATGCGGCAATCAGATTGTTTCACACAGTCGCACAAAGGAAGGGCAGGGCAGCATGACATCTTGTTCTAATTCCCGTTCTTTTCTCTCTTTGTTCTAATTGTTCTTCTTTGATCCATATCCACATTGACGATCCAACCTCAACACCACCCTACCTTCTTCCTGTTCATCTTTCGGTCAACTCAATATTTGATATCTTTCTCTTGTGGCCCATTCCATCCCACGCAACACACGCAACACTCCAAACACACCAACACACCAATACACCAACACACCATCACACCAACTCAACACCACGGAACATGCGAGGCAGAGTCATGAGCAACTTGATAAAAATCACTTTCCAAGATGACGGCAAAAAACATGAACGCATCTTTGAGTTTGCTCCTGGAGCAACATGTAGACTCGCAGTGGAGCAGGTAAGTCCTCGTTTTTAATATCACTCCTCGCTGTGTGAATGTGCAAGTCAATGTGATTATGAATGCAAATGAATCTTAACTAATGCATATTTTTTTTGTTCCTGCACCCTAAATTGCCATTAATTTTTTGCTCCCGGATCAGGCATGCTCTACGTTTTCATATCCGGAAGACTGGACGGTAGCCATGTAAGGAGAAGATGCAATAGCTTAGCAGACGGTCTCCCTTCCACACTCGCACATGCGCACCTTCTTCGACTGAACTGGTGCACCCAACACCAGGTCGTCTTTCGACGGATTTGTTTTGAAGTTGCAACAAGGGGACGCTATTATCTCCACGTTCCTTGCGACGCCATGGTGTATAGTTATTAAATTGCGATCCTTTCTCCTTAATTACGTCTAACTCGGATCTTTTCTCCACTTTACTTTTTTTTTTTTTTTTTTTTTTTTTTTTTTTTTTTTGGAGTGTAGGTACAGCAAAAAGCATGGAGGGTGGATTCACGATGATACACGTCTTATGGACATTGTCTTCAAAGGACATGTAAGTGCACTTGGCGCCAACTGGGCGAAGATAGAATGCAGTCAAAACTTGATCCCGTGTCTTGTTTTCCTCGCGAGGTCGTGATATCTGTCCTAGCTAATAAGTGATTTCTATTATTCTACTGCAATTTGTGCTCCATGAGTTTAGAAGGCGCTGGAGATGAAGACAAAAACCCCTTCTTACTTTGAGTCACTGCCTATTTCGCTTCTTGAGCCATCAAGGGTAACGGTTTTCTTTTCTCCAGATGAAATTAATGACGTGATAACTTGTTCCCATTACTGACCAAACGGGCTGGAATTCTTGAATATACCTAAATTACACATTCTAGGCCTCCTTGCGGGACTCTACTCTTCTTAAAGGACCATCTTCACCACTGGATCACCACCGAATATTCAACTTCATGTTTCGATCGAGCGACGACCACTTTGTCTCGAAATTCCAAAGACGAGGCATCTACCTGTCGGTTGTCCTTGTGAACAGTGATAACAAAATCCTCCTTAGCTCGAATGGTGTGCTACCTACTGTGATGATCTCGACAGTAGAGATTGCAAACAACTATTACGCATTTGATACAGAGTCGCCTGATTTCGCTTGGATGTTCAAGACGACACTCGACTGGGCGGCCGAAAACCCTCCGTCTGTGACCATGACAGAGACAGTAGAATCCCCACGTCTGTCAATGGACTTTGGGAATCGATCCAGAGTCTCGACATCTATGTCACCACCGCCGTCAGGGAGAAGGCAATACAGTGCGTCAATAACACCTTTGGTCCTTAGTCCATCCCCAACAAAATCGTCAAACACATCGGCCACAGTCAGCAATCTCAGCAACATGAGCAACGTCAGCAACATCAGTATTATCAGCAATGGCGGGCAACGAAAATCAGCTGCAAGAACACTCTCTAACGCCTCTACAGAATTTGGCTCTGGAATGAGACCCATCTACGAGTATCGGGATCGAACGATGGAGTACAGGCGAGAGAACGGCGTTCGACAAGAGTTCGTGGCGGCGATTTCCCTTTTACAAAAACGGCTCGGTATCCCACCCATCCACCTGCTATATGACAAGGTTGTGGACTTACCACAAGTCGGGGCCAAGAACGTGATTGCAATCCAATACATCAAAGACTCGGAGAAGGACCAGCTTTCTCCGGAGGTTCTGCACATGGGAAATTTCCGATGGAAGAGCATTGACGCTGTCTCCAGCTCAATATATACCAAGAAAGAGGACATCTGGAACTGCCTCACTAGCTACTATGACAGTGTGCGAGGTAAGCACAGGGTTCTCTGAAGACACGTTTTGTATGGACAGCACAAACAGCTCATGTAATGTTGTTCTTGTACACTTTAGTATCGAGACCGTCACCTGGCCTTTACGTGGGACTTTACTACACTGAGAGCACCATGTCCGGCTTGCAGATTCTTGTTCCTTCTCAACGGCGGTCTTTTGTACCTGTCGTCAAACTTCGAAACGAGTCGTCACTGTCACCAGCGGAATGGGATTGGATTCGGTCAACAGCTTCGATGGACACTGCCGTGCTGGCCAAGAACTGTGCAGTCTCAAAAGATGATCCGCTCCACCATCTTAAAGTCGAGTTTGCTCATGCAACGGCGAAACTTTCAAAGATGACGAAGCTGAACTGGGATCCATCCGACATCTACACTCTTGACACCATGAAAATTTTTCTCCGCACATCGCCGGATTCCGCTCGGATAGTTCAGGAGAGGCAGAGCCAGGATGTCAACATGGATGGTGGTCATGGAGCCCAAGAAATACTTTTCGACAATTCATTGACGTCCAATAGCTCATCTCTTGGATTGGAAACGCGATCAATCCAGGAGCGACTTGCAGCCATGGATCTGGATCCAGTATGGAGTGGTCAAGAAGCTGGCCATGAGTCAAAAAATGGGAAGCAGGACGAGGATACGATCCGAGTGATCATGTTTATTAAACCAACACGGCATGCATCTCAACCACAGGAGCGCTTCAATGCCCAGCAGTTTGAGCTGTGCTCATTCCCGCTATTTGACGCCATTCACCACTCGGTTTTCAACACTGCAACGTACCATCGCTTGCGCAAGACCATGCACGAGCTCTCGAACGAGATTGAGGACCTGGAATGCGAACTGGAGATGAATGTGGAACGGGGCCGAGAAGACAAAGGCATCAAGGATATGATCTCAGAGCAGATGAACAAGGAGCACAAGCACTATGGAACAATCGTCGAGGACGTCATTAGCTCGCTCATGATCAACGACCTGGGCATCAAAGGCGAGGAAGATATGAGTTCTATCCGCTCACGATCTCCAAGGACACCATCTCGGTCACACTCTATTAACCGAAACAGTTTCGTGAGCGATAACGCTTTGCATGGTCCACGGTCCAGCCGACAATCGTCCATGTACTCTCTGCTCGAGTCCTTCCAGCAAGCAGGCCCGTCTGTCGGCTCTGTCATGTCGATAGCCACCTCGTATGCGTCGTTCAACGAGAATATTCCTCAGGCCCAAGGGAATAGTGGCAGTTTGAGTCATTCGATTTCAAGGCAAACTCTCTTGGAGGCAGCACAAGATAGAGAGCTTCCTGAGCTTCCCCCGGGTGCCGAGGCCAGACCGGAGATCGAATCGTCGAGTGCTTCCAGTGCAGAACCAGCACGAGCCGAGCTTATGCGTCATCGTAGCTCCAACGGCAGCCTGGGCTCTCATTCACGATCAGTCTCATCGTCGTCATCTCTGAAGGCGCTTCCTTTGAGAACCAGTTACTACGGCCAATCGTACCCAGGAGCCATCAACGGACTCCACCAGTCGCAACCGCAGCCACAGCCACAACATCAACAACAGGTGCAACAACAGCAACACCAGCGTGCGGAGAGCTTGTGCTTGACAAATGCTACATTTACACGCCACCGTCGCAGTTACAGCAACATCCAGGTGGAAAGCAGACCTCAGCCCACCAACGCCAGTCCCCAATCTAGAAGCCGCACAACGAGTCAAGCATCCTCTGTTCTGCAACAACATCCGCCTACACCAGGGTCGGTATCTGGATCAGTGCCAGGATCCGTGCCAGGAACAGCACCTGTGACCCCGCGAAGAAGGTTTATGTCTGCAAACAAGAGCGGGGTCGGTTCACCTCCACCTCAGTTCCTCCAGCTTCCTCACCACAACAGCTCCAACTTGCAAAGTCCCATCCACCTTCCTCTTCCCTACGGCACTGCGTCGAGCGTTGCCCCTCAGCTGGAGAGACTCGAAAAACAACAGCAACAGATCCAGCAGCAGTGGCGGATGGTGTCCTGGACGCGGCAACTGAACGAGTGGGACCACGCTCGAATGCTCAAGAATCAGGAACAGCTGCTCGGGTTCACCTCATCGGGATCTTCTTCGATGGCATCATCGCAGCCCTTGCCAGACCTTCCTTCGACAGTCTCGTAGCAAGACTGAGGGGACAAACTTTAGAATAGTATTAAATATATGAACGCATCCACCCTGGCGATGAATCGCCTTTTTTTTACAGCTCTTCAAAAATCGGATCCAGGCACCACTCTGTTTAGGGAGCTTCTGATTGGTTCAAATGGACTTGTACGCCCATGTGACGCATTTGCAACCCCGGCCCCCTCCACGCTGAAATAAGTTCCCAGCATGTCTTGCGGCAAAAGTGTCTGGATCCAAGTCCAAGATTGGATGGGGGGAGAAAGGCAACGATGTGACTCCATCTAACAGAAAGGTAACCACTTTTTCGATACAAGGCGCAAAGTATATGCCGTCCTGTGTAGACAATACCGTTGTCGAGACAGACAGACACAGGTGCGAAGCAATAAAAGTAGGCGGGTGAAGTGAGCACCCGATGGCAGGCACGCATCAAAGGCGAGAGGAAGAGGGGAAAAAAAGGTGGGGAGAAAGAGCAGAGGACCAAAAAAAAAAAAGCTTATTCGTGGTTGCTTTCCTGATTTGTATGTTTCCCACGTCGCCAAATATGGGCAACAGCGGAATACAGCCATGGAGTGAAGTGGCAGAGAGAGAGAGGGAGAAGAGTCATCGGCCTCTCTCGCTCGCTCTCGCTTCGTACACGAAATGAGTTTGCCCACGGGGGACACATAAAGTGGAGCCTCTCTTTTTCTCTTTTCCTTTTCCACTCTCTTTACTCTTCAAATATCCACCCCCCCAACTCTCCACTCTTTCACCCCACTCCACTCCCTCCTCCTCCACAATCCTCCATTCATAATCAACATGTCCCTTCGCGCTCTTACACAGGCCATCAAGCCCGCCGCCATGCGTGCTTCTCATGTCCGCACCATGGCCTCCCAATCAAAAGGTAAAAAAGAAAGCAGAGATGCATCTACACCCTCATCTCCTCGAATCATTCCCATTTCTAGACTGACAGGACTGCACTACGTGTGGCATATACACTCTACTAACCCGATCCACTTACCTTGCCTACCTCGTAGGATTCGTCAAGTACGACTGGACCGACCCATTGAACTTGAACTCTCAGCTTACTGAGGAGGAGATCGCCGTCAGGTAAGAAATTAGCAGTACATGATGACATGCGATCAGACGGCAGGGAAGTACTTGATATGAATATCTAACGATCCTCATACATGTCCCTGTTGCAATCATGATCCACCAAAGAGATGTCGCTCGCGACTACTGCCAAGAGCATTTGATGCGCCGTATCACTTTGGCCAACCGCAATGAGAGTAAGTCACGCCAAAGGACAAAATTTGTTTGAGACTTTGGGAAGAAAGGCTATGACAGACATGATCTAAACAATTGTCGTCTACTTTCTTTCTTCTAGACTTCGACAGAGACATCTTGAGCGAGATGGGTGAGCTCGGATTGCTCGGATCCACCATTGAGGGCTATGGATGCGCTGGTGTCTCTTCAGTTGCCTACGGTCTGACTGCTCGCGAAGTCGAGAGGTATTTAATTTGTCGCGTCCTCTTGGCTCCTTATTATGCCTGTTCCTCGAATGCAATAGCATGTACTAATTATCAACTATGATAATCCTCTACCAATCTAGAGTTGACAGCGGTTACCGCTCTGCCATGAGTGTCCAGTCTTCTTTGGTCATGCACCCCATCTACGCCTACGGTACCGACGAGCAGAAGGAGAAGTGGTTGCCCCGTCTCGGTAGGTTATCTAACCTTTCAACCACATCACGCTAATAACAACAACATGTTTTCTGAATGAAGCTCGTACTCATCCCATACTTTTGATCCGCTCTCTGCTACTTAATAGCCAAGGGTGAGATTGTCGGATGCTTCGGATTGACCGAGCCTAACCATGGTTCCGACCCTGGCTCGATGGAGACTGTCGCCCGCAAGGTTAACGGACACTACGTCTTGAGCGGCTCCAAGACTTGGATCACCAACTCGCCCATTGCCGACGTCTTTGTTGTCTGGGCTAAGGATCTCTCTGACGGTAGCAAGATCAAGGGCTTTGTCCTTGAAAAGGGTATGAAGGGTCTCTCTGCCCCCAAGATCGAAGGCAAGTTCTCGCTCCGTGCCTCGATCACCGGTATGATCATGATGGACGATGTTGAGGTCCCTGCCGAGAACCTCCTCCCCAAGGTCCACGGTCTCAAGGGACCTTTCGGATGCTTGAACAACGCCCGCTTCGGTATTGCCTGGGGTGCCCTCGGTGCTGCCGAGTTCTGCTTGGCCCAGGCCAGAGACTACACCTTGAACCGCAAGCAGTTCGGTGTCCCCCTGGCCCGCTTCCAGTTGATGCAGAAGAAGATGGCCGATGCCAACACTGAGATTGCTTTGGGTCTCCAGGCCTGCTTGCAAGTTGGCCGTCTGAAGGATGAGGGCAAGATCGCCCCCGAAATGATCTCCATGATCAAGCGCAACTCGTGCGGCAAGGCCTTGGATATCGCCCGCAACGCCCGTGACATGCTCGGAGGCAACGGTATCAGCGACGAGTACCACATCATCCGCCACGTCATGAACTTGGAGGCCGTCAACACCTACGAGGGTACCCATGACGTCCACGCATTGATCTTGGGACGTGCCATCACTGGCCTTGCTTCCTTCAGCGCCACCGATTAAAAAATGCAACAATATCATCAATTACATCTCATTCCTCCCAACAAGATTAACTCGTACATAGACACAACACCCCATTGGTTTTCATTTTATTCATAAAGCAAACAAATACCAGAAAACAAAAACCGAAAAAATGCCATCTCTTTGTATTTCCTTTTCTTTCAGACAGCTTGGGGATTGCCATGATTCGCGTTTCTCGAGATGAGACTAGGCTGTGGGGCAGGTTTAACCGAACCACGGTCCTTCACCAGGGGCAAGAAACTGATCTGGGGGCGGTACCCGTACATGCGCGCGAGGGCCTTGGTCCAGATCCAGTCGGGCATGTGGTTGATTCCAAAGCGAATCATGGCGTTGATCCAGGTCTTGCCGAGCACTTGGCTCATCTTGTGGCTGGTGTCCCATGAGACCTTGGCGAGCGGGTAGCGCTCGTCCCGATAAGCTTGGAAGGCGCGCGAAATGTCGTCAGCGTTCTTCGAAGGCAGATCGTGCAGGACATTGGCGAGCACGATGGCATCATGGATGGCGCTTACGGCACCTGTGGAGAGATGGACAAGTTGATTGCGAATTCACGTTAGCTGAACGAAAAAAAAAAAAAAAAAAAAAAAATGCACAGGTTGATATGTGTGCAGCGTTTACCTAATCCAGCTGAGGGGTGCATCTTGTGGCAAGCTTTTAGAAAGTAAACGTTAGCTTATAGCCAAGAAATTAGCGTTGGAAGTCATAGTCAGTTGTCTCGCTTACCATCGCCGAGAAGGACTGTTCGCTCTGAAAACCAAGTTTCAAAAAGCTTTTCCTCCAGCATGACCTTGGAGATGCGATCCTTGGGCGTCTGGTCGATCAAGTCTTTAATCTTCAAGCCCTTGGAGCCTCGACCATTATCGATCTTTGCGTACGAGGGCAAAACAAAGTCCTCTACCTCCTTACACATGGACTGAGCAGATTCGGGACCCCACTCGCTGTTCCGGAAGCTGTCGTGAGCGCGAGAGGACTCCTTGTCGAGATGCAGGATCACCATCCAGCAGATAGTTTGATGCCTTGTGCTGAATGTCACCCACTATTCTCAAGGGAGAGTTAGCACGATCAAACGAGACGCACGACAGTTTTGCGATTTGCGTGTAATAATTATGTTTATGCTCACCGTGTACGGCTTGTTGTCGCCAACAACGATATCGAATCTCGAGAACGTCTCACTGAGCTGTGGGAACTTTTCCAAGGCCTGCGGTGTAGTCTGCCCCACTAAACAGATGCTCTTGAAAGGTAGTTGTATTTCCTGGTCCTGGACAGGAAGCTTTCCTTGAGCATGGATTTGCTTGTAGAGTCCTTGTCGGACTGCACTATAGGCACCGTCAGCACCAACCAGAATGTCTGCGACGTATGAGGTTTTATCTGAGCAGCTGATGGTCACTTGGTTGTCCTTATGCTGAATCGACAGGACCTTCTTCGAGTAGTGGATCTTGTGAGCGGGGATACGCTTCAGCAAGATGTCATACAGGTCAGGGCGGGCAATGATGTGTGGAAGATAACCGGCACTGGCGAAAAGAAGAAAAGGAGGGTGAGTCGAGTATCCCAACTTCGCATGGTCAGTATCCATCGTAAGGTTAAAGCGTGCTTACATCTCATTCGCGGGACTGTAGTCACGGATGCGGATCTTGTCGTGGCTTTCGCCATAGGCGCGAGTCTGAGCAAAGGGCTTGGCCTTGGAGTAGAATTCTTCCAAGATACCTAACTGCTCAAAGGCCAGAAACACATTCGCTCCTAATGACAGCGCAGAGCCTATACAGATACGTCCGTGGACGTAAAGGGTTGTCAGATTGTACTTCTCTGTACATATTTCGATGAGAAGAGTATTGTGTCCTTACCCAAGGGCTTGACATCGGGTGCCCGTTCAAAGACCGAGTATTCGATAGAGGCCGTCTCCAAAAGTGCAGCCAGCATCAGTCCTCCAATGCCGGCACCGACAATCATGACCCTGAGAGTGTCCATAGGTTGAGGTTGTGGTTCCTCCTGAGTTTGAGAGTTTTCTTGTACCATTATTACTTCTGTGCGTTTTTTTTTAAAAAAAAAAAAATGAAAGGCGAGGTGGACAAAGAGTGAAGAGGAATGGGCTGAAAGAAATGTGAATGGATCAATGAAATTAAGACAATGCAATGTGCTCTCTCTCTCTCACTTCTCTCTCTAACCACCCACAGTGCACCACGCAAACGACAGGCATCGGATGAACTCATCGATTCGAATGCATCCACCAACAAGATAGTATTGGCCGAGAGCAATTTTTCAATGTCGCACCAACCACCAACAACAACAAACATTTGCTTCCTTGCGTGAGATCCTCATTCACCCATTATGTTTTTTATTTATTTATTTGTGTTGTAGTCCTGTAAACACACATATATGTCATACACGTCTGCTCAGGCTGTAAGAGCTGGGCTATCCTTGCTACCATTCGCAGCACCGCCAGCGGCAATGGTCGTCGATGTAGATCCCAAAATCTTTTGACGTTCCTCAGGACTTGGGATGGTCACTCCGCCTTGACGGGCACGGCTCAGGATTTTCTCTGCCCACTTGACGACAGGCAAGTCAATGCTGGAGGAGAATAAGAAAGTTAATATATACATGTCCACGAAATACATGGTTCCAAAGTGGTTTCTACACTTACACTTTGCCGTTATAGTTGAATGCTCCAACACCACGCTTCGAATGCTCCTGGTAGCCTTCACTGATGTCAGCCGCGCGTGCAATTTCTATTGTCCAAAGATCAGAAGTTAGTCCTTGTTGCCATGTTTGTCGCCTATTTTCAATCGCATTATGTCATTATTACCCTGGTCAGTGGGCAAGAAGCAGCGCTGAATGATCTCGAGCTGTCGAGGGTGCACAGCCTGCTTGCCTAGGAAACCCATCCTGCGGCCAAACTCGCACTCCTCCCTCAGAATATCGTCATTCTTGTAGTCCATGCAGACCTATTCATAGTAGTTTCAGATGTGGTCGAGTAATGTTAGCGATGGCAGCTTATCAACGCGAGAAATCCAGGCGAATTATAAGTCTAAAGCTCACAAGATCGATGGCCTGCAGTCCATATGCGTGTGCAGCTGTGACAATGGCAGATCGACCGTAAAGCATCTCTGTTCCTTCGCGTGTCCTGGTGAGCCCTAAATCAGCACAGTAATCCTCTGCTGCAAACTAGAGAAGTAGAAGATATGCTGTTAGTACGTCTTCCACTGGTTTCCAGCGTCAGGAATCGGAGATGTAAAGTGCTGCTTACAACAAGAGCATCCACGCGAGGATCTGAGGTTGCAATCTCCTTGAGGTTCATCACACCAAGGGCACTCTCAATAGAAGCGATGATCCTGACATTCTTTCGTCTATCGTCCCGTAAAAGATGAAAAAAGATCATATCAGCTCGCCTTTCGAAAGATCGGTATCTCTTGGAGCCAGCCTCGCAATTCGGTACGTTACGTGATAAATGGTGCCACGCTGTCCACCATCTGGCTGACAAACTGAACATCCTTAGCGGATTGAACCTTGGGAATGACAATGGCCTGGAGTCTGCTTGATCGAAGCTAAAGAGCATGGTCCAGTGTGTTTCCAGATTAGACACTTAAAAAAAAGCTATCAATATAAGTCACGCGTATTATGAAAACATATCATTACCACAACGTTGAGGTCATCGAATTCAAGTCCTGAACCGACTGCATTGATACGGACCGCCTTTTCTGCCTTACGATGCTCAGAAGCCTCAAGGGCATCAAACACCATCTCTCGGGCAATGTTCTTTCGGTTGTGCGCAACACCGTCCTCGAGATCGTAGACCAAACAGTCAGCTGCTAACGATAAGGATGACTTCAGTTTGCGCTCGTCGCTTCCAGGAACTATTGCCATTGGAAGTTTTTTTGATAAGGTTATGAGTCAACTTTGAAAGGTCGTTTTCCTTGAAGTCACTCCTTTGCCTGTCTTGGTCGAAATCCTCACCATAAAAGATGGATCTCCGAATGCGTTTCTCGGGCTCAGAGCCAAATATGTGGCTGTTTGCTCCACCAGCGCCTGACAATGACCCCGGGCTTGCTGAGGCTGAAGCAGATGTAGATGAAGACGGCGCAGTTGAGGACGATCCAGTTTCGGGTGTCCAGAGGGAGGGTGTTGTGCTTAACAACCGGCTGTTCCTGGAAACGACCTGAAGGAGACCGTGTGAATATCTGCCTATTAGTCAAGGGATGACAAGAGACGAACCAAAGGGTCAGCTATGAAGGGTATTTCGCGACAACTACCTTGTTTTCTATAGTTCCATCCTTTTTCCGTTGGTATCCTCGGGAAAGACGCTTCTCGTTTGAACATGAGCGTCATGAAGGTCGCGAGTCCTGGCTACTGAATGCTTGAATGCTGTACCTTTGGGAGCTGTGAGTGCATGTCTCATTGAGCTACGGGCTGCAGCGTTACGAAAAGTGGACATCATGTTGTGAAATGCTGCTTTTTGGCCAGAAGTGTGCCTTGTCGGATGGAGTGAATGGTGGGAAAAAAGAGTTGCCTCAAACCGAGTTGGGCGCAACCAAACGCGGTGTGAACCGAAAGAGCGCAAAAATCACGTTTTTTTGGTGGGCTGAAAAAAGCAGTCCGATGAGCATGTTGCTGTTTTTGGAAAAAAAAAAAGAAAGAGGTCCGAAAGCGCAAAAAAATCAACACACACTTTTCCGACCTTCCACCTCGCACACCCCTTGGCTATGACAACACCTCTCTGCCAGCTCAACAGGAAGTTGGCTACCGTCACTACTCCAGGAAGCGGCATTGTGAACCGATTGGCAGGATTGTCATTGCGCAATGGCACCACCATTCCTTCAACTTTCCGAGGTTACGCCCGAGCTGCTCGTGCTCGGCCTTTGACACCCAAGGCACCGCCATCATCATCCCAGACAGCTCAAGAAGCCAGCACTGAGCCATTGAAATCGAAATCGGTTGTAAAGGCTACCGGCACAAAGTCCGAGACTTCATCCAACATCAAACTGCCTTCGAACTTCAAACTGGCCAAGCTGGAACCCGTTCAGGAGTACGATCCAAACATGATCATCTTTTTGGACAAACAAGGCAAAGTCACCATGATCCCACACGACGGCAGGGTCACTGGACAGACCAAAGAAGAAAAAGACTCGATGGATCTGCTGGACAACTCTGCTGTGGAGGGATCGACCCACCAGCGCGGATCAAAGGAGATGGACTATGGCCGGAAACGCATCGGTCAAGTTGAGATGCCCAAACCGCTGCAGGATGCCATCCGATCTGTGCTTGATGGTAATGCGGACAAAATTCCTGAGTCTGTGGTTTTTGTCTTTGCGCATATGTGCTTTGATCTGACAAATGCTCATTATATTGCTACCCCGAATAGAGGAAGACAAGTCTCTCATCAGGACGGACGCCTTGAGATTATACGGATCATTGAGATCCACTGGATCCTTGGATGAAGACCACTATGTGGAAGCCTCAACCAAGAGTAAGGGCTGCGGATGAAATTGCTGCTACTATGACGACCACTCGGGACTATTGTAACTCATCTGAATCTCCGTCTACATTGTCTGCGTTTCTGCTTAGGGATAAAGAGCGGATCGGGAGACTTATCCAGCAAGGGAGACAGAGTAATCCCTGCTCATATCTTAGAGTATGGCCACCGCGAGTCGACAGCATATATCGCAGCAATGTCGCCAACTACATACAGTGCGGTCCGCAATGTCCTGGAAGAAGTGAACCGGCGCGTCCCGGATCTGGATCCTAAGACGATCTTAGACTTTGGAACTGGACCTGGAACGGCTATTTGGTATGTATTTGGCACCATGTCTATTGGAAACTGCGGCTTGATTGAAGCGACGGCTAAAATCTCTTTATTTGTTTTATTAGGGCCGCCAATGAAGTTTGGCAAAAGCCGATTCATTACACAGGAGTGGACACTTCCATGGCGATGTTGGAGACCGCAGAAGTGATTCTGGACTCACTTTCCACCAGTGGCGAGGCTATTGAGAATGTTACATTCAAGCCATTCATGTCCCACGGACCAAAGGTATATTCATTGTCAAAAGGTTCAGGATGGCACCTAACTCTGCCGGCACAAACTAAACAGTTCAATATGTCTTCAATTTAGGCTCAGAAGTTTGATGTCGTCATGAGCGCTTTTGTATTAAGCGAACTGACAACACCCGCATTGCGGAGATCGACCCTGGAGCACTTGTGGAACTCTACGAACGACATGCTGGTAACATTTCATTGACGTACTCGTCGAGCAAACCAGAGGAAGGAAATACGGCTATTCCGAACTAATGTTAATGTTTGATCCGCTCGCGCTGTTCGGATTTTCAGGTTCTTATTGATCGTGGAACACCCAGTGGATTCAAGACCCTTGCGGAAGCTCGCGAACAGATTTTGGGACTGGATGCCGATCTGTTCAAGCCCAAGCCCAAGTACGACAACTTTGGTAACATTCTTCCGGAGGAAAAGCCCACCCCTCCGGAACCAGCACATGTCTTGGCTCCCGTATGTATACTCTGCTTTCATAACATCCGCAAATAACAAGAGTAATTAGCATCGACTGATAACTAACATCGATCCGTACTGGCGATACAATAGTGCCCACACGACAAGATCTGTCCTATGTATGCTTCCCTGGCCAAGAACACGCAATGGTGCCACTTCTCGCAAAAAGTTCAAAGGCCAGATTTTTTGGTATGTAAAGAGCTGAACCGCACATGCACATGTAGATTACCAAAGTACAAAGCATGTCCGACTTAATGCTAATCGTCTTACATTGCCCACTTCACTCACCAGCGCAAGACCAAGCACTCGAAAGAAAACTTTGAGGATGCCAAATATACATACGTCGTTCTTCGCAAGGGATCTAGACCAGTTCCGACCGCAGCCCCACAACCAGTAGTCGCACCAACAAACCTCACGGAAGAGGCTCCCTCCAAGGGTGGAAAGCACAAGAGGCAACCACCACCGCCACCAGTGACCTACGACAACTTTGAGGATATGTTCAAGGCCTCTCACAGCTGGTCAAGGCTTGTTGTGCCACCTATCAAAAAGGATGGGCACGTTGTGATGGACACCTGTGGACCCGATGGTTTCTTGGAGCGCATGGTCATTCCAAGATCGCAAGGCAAGATTCCTTACCGCGATGCTCGCAAGGCTACCTGGGGCGATCTCTTCCCACACCAGCCCAAGAACAAACCAGTTCGCAAGGACACTGTACAGCAGCCCTTTGACGGATCAGAAGGAAGTGAAGTCGAGCCTAATACCACTAGGAGACGTCCACCAGGGATCAGCGCCGAGCAATTACTGAGACGGGCCAAGCAGAAGGAAAAGAAGCAGAACCGCCAGAAGCTCACGCCAGATGAGATTGATGGAAAGAAGGGTAGAGGTCGCAAGGACGATGGAGACATTATCATCGAGTTCTAGGAACCCGCCATTTAGTTTAATAAACAGACAAACTTGTACAATAGCTTTCGTCTATCCCCACTTTCCAATATCTCTTGCGTTAAAGAGGCAAGAAAAATATGTTTTCGCTTTATACTTTTTTTTTTTTTTTTTTTTTTTGCTGTGCCTTTGGTGGCCACCAAAACTAGGAAATGATTGGAAATAGCACTCTTACCTTGGATAAGTCCCTTGATGAGGGTGACTCAAAGAGATCTATTGGTGCCTGTGTATGCGTTGATTTGAACCCATGTTCTGACTACCATAGTCATGATGTGGCCTCATAGACGTAATGGTATGGTCGATCGTTGATTCGATCCGCTTTTTTGCACGGTCCGGACGGTTGTTCATCAAACAAACGGTTAAGATTATGTGTCCGAAAGGGTTACCATCAGCAACCGAACCCAGTCTCTTCTAGCCACCATCAAGCTCGAAGAGCGAAGGAGCTCTTGACGCCTCAGGAGCTCTTGACGCCTCAGGAGATAATCATACAATGGGCCCGATGGCGGCGTCCCTTTTGGACGAAACTTGACACCGAAGCATGTTTTGTTCTCGATGAGAGTCATACCGCTTGGGAGAGGAAGCCAACATAAAAAATCGTGGAGTAATCGTCGAATTCGGCGCTGCTGGTGGAGACGGGAAGAAGGAGATCCAAACCCGAACGTCCTTGTGGCATTCATTGACTAGGATCCTGCAGCGAAGGCACTTCGGCCCTTGCCTTGTTCAAACTCACTCGAGTATATCCCGATCTGTTACACCGACATCCCTTAAGCCGATTACGAGTATCTTTGGATTCAGCAGTGACTGTGCGAGAGACTCG
Source organism: Podila verticillata NRRL 6337 (assembly GCA_000739165.1). NCBI lineage: Eukaryota > Fungi > Mortierellomycota > Mortierellomycetes > Mortierellales > Mortierellaceae > Podila > Podila verticillata. The sequence goes on along the minus strand of KN042426.1, from coordinate 423,710 downwards.
GAGAGTTCGCCAACTTCAAGGCTCTCAAGATTGGTCGTCCACAACGTTCGTCCGAGTTGCCTGTGTGTGTGGCGTTGAGGTAGCATGGCTGAGGCTGAGTGGATCGTGGCACACTGGCCCAGACTTTCGGAGATTGATGGTTTGAGTCTCCAGGAAGTCGCATTACAATGACTCCGAGAACAATTTCCAAATCCAGTTGGTGTAGGCGTCTTTTTAGCAGAATCAGACTGATGTTGTTGTTCAAGTGGTTCGATCAAGTACGCCTATCGCATGCCAATTAGCTCCGATGTAGCACAGCGTTTCTTTTATTTCTTCCTCATTGCAGCGCTACGCGTTTCTTCCGATTACATCAAAGCACTATGGGAGCTCCACCAATTCTACTTAGATATATGCTAAATCGAAATGGTATATTGTGGTACTTTGTAGTTTTATCGTCTTCGCCTACGTGGGAATTTTTTTTTTTTTTTTGAACTATTTGTTCGTTTGCTGTTGCTACTAAAAAAAAAAAAAAAAAAAAAAAAAAAAAGCCATGAGTGTTTTGCCAAAGGTATGTGCTTGATGAGCGCCAACTGAGTGATTTTGGGCATTGTAAGGCAGCTGGTACTTGTCAGAGCGCAACGATCGCGTCAAAGATACGTCCACATGTTCACGTCGTTCATGCAAAAGAGGTAGTTGTCCATGACCCGCTGACCGCTGGACTTTCCGGCGGTTCGTTTACACCCTGCCCAGTGTGGAAATACATGACCTGAAGACTAACAACCCATAGGTTGGTCCACGTGGGTGTCGTTGCAAGCGGTCCATGCGGGTGCAAAGGTACATATTGCATTTTTTGTCTCTGTCCGCGTGAACAGCAATTTCGCTTAAGCGATTATTGCAACTGCATTCTGCAGGTGGGTATTTCCAAGCATGTCCTTATTTGTGCTTTCATCTCTGGATTTTGAGATATCATCGAGCGTGCCCGTTGGATTACGTTTTCTTTTGTATTTAGTAATGTGTTTCCGCGGGTAGATGGAAAGGGTAATCAGAGATGGACATGCCTCTGTGGAGAGTTTTCTGTAGTTGAGGTCCTCGTGGACAAACACTCGCATAGAATAAACGGGAGTTGCACTTCTCAAGCAGCAAACAAACGACTGGATCGGTTGCATCTGTGAACACCAAGCCCAAAAAAAGGCCTGGATCGTTGGAGTCGATGTCGACCGAGTAAACCCTATTCAGGATAAGGATTGGAAGATGACAGGGGAGGACCATGCATCTTACGGACCCCCTTTGCCAGAGAGCCACAAGGAAGCAAGCAAGAGGCCCTCCGATGCACGACTTTGTTCGTAAAAGAGAGTTCCACCGAAGCTAGCGTGGACGATGGCATCATAATTAGAGTTTTGAGCTGCTCGATCTCGTTCCAAAACAGAAACAAAAAACAGTGAGCGTCCAGACATTCCTTTTTTTTTTTTTTTTTTTTTTTTTGGCGCGGAATAAGGAAGCGAATGGTTCACAGGGCACCCCGTTCACGGTGCGGGTTTAAGCGATTTGTCGGATTTCGGATGGGTTTAGGCCTAGCTGGCACTGTGGGTAATGGCACAACCGCTCAATCACCTGCAAAGAAGCTTGGATCAAATGCGCGTTTCTTTCAAATGGAATCTTGGCAAGAGGTGCAAATCCACATTCATGTCAAGTTGTAACAACATGAAACCCCCGCGTTCGATGATTGGACATTGGGGACAATGAGTTGAACCAATGCTGATGATTGGACTCGGTGAACCAATGGCTTTTTTGTTTGTTGTTCAACACACTCGAGATCAAAACAAAAAGAAAACGAAAGGTGAGAAAGACAAGGTCAGACAAACAAAACAGATATGGCATCATATCGCTCTTCGAAGGCTAACATATATTTCGCCCCATTGTTGTGCATCCATCGGGCTTTTTTTGTTCTCTGCTCTTTCGACAAAAGAGAGAGAAAGAGTGACAAAGAGACATGCAAAGGCAACACTGTACTCTGTACGACTACATTCGCTTACATTCGAGAACCTTGTGAGTGGTTTGTTGTCGTGTCCCTGGGGTCACTTTTTCCTTATTCACTCACTCGTTTGGACCTCCTTTGGTGGGTCATGGCTCTCAACTTCCTTTATTTCAATGTCAACAGGATGGTCGAAACGAGGGACGGGATGGCGTATGTACTCCACAGCAGGTACTTTTCTTTGCTTCGTCGTATTGGGCACAAAACAAAACTAGTCTAGTCAAGAAGTGCACTAAAACCATGCAACGAAGCCCTGGATTTCCATCCAGGCAATATGTAACCCTCCTCGAGCGGTGGCATCACCATCTCTTGGCCTGTTCTGTCCCCCTTCTATTTTGTCGGATTCTCGACCCACCCGAAAAGAAGCATTCATCATCTCGCGTCATCCGTTAGATCATGTCGTGTTCTGCACAAAAAATGAAGCATACTAATGTATGAAAGCATGAACCCCTTCTTTTTTCCACATCCCTACTGAGAATGGATTGCGGAACAAAAAAAGAGGATTGTTACCGAACTTTGATAGAAATTCGACGGTTTGCATTCAACGGCACAATCCAAAATGGCGTGAACTGGAATTCATGTATGAATCAAACGCGCTGTGCAAGAGAATGAAAACATATACAATCCATGCTTATTCATCGTTGTCTTGTGTAGTAGCATTTGTCTGTTGACATCCACGCATGCTAGACAACAGATCGGAGAAGGGAGACGGAGGTTGACTACATGAACAAGAGTTTAGCTCTTCGTGACTGTTGTCTGGATCAGGGGTGGAGAAATGGGGAGGTGGAAGGACGGACAGGCCGAGAACTGTTGAGAAATGAGTGAGTGCATGAGTTTGGGTGGATTGTATATGAGGGAGTACGATTATGGATCATCTCATGAACAATACACTGAAGAATGAAGCCACGCACACCTCTTTTTTTTTTCTCGTCCGTGTTCCTTCCGATGGCAATTGTTGATCGAGTCTGTCTAGTCTTTTCCTTGCTCTACCCATGTATGTACATAGGATGACGATTCTTGTTTTATGTGTTGTTTACTTACTTCTTTCCTTCAGTCTCCTATTCTCTCGTTTTGACCACCTCTCTCTCTCTTCTCTCTGAGTCTGGCTTTGTTTTTTTTTTTTTTTTTTGTCTTTCCGTCCGAACTTTGGTAACAAACACAAACATACACACATAATCGCGAGAGTCGCACTCGAAATGTCGCCATTTCTGCTCTCGGCCTTGAACTCGAACAGCGACATGTGCAGGAGAACAAGTAATGTCAGTCACGATGGTTGCACAATTCAATGCGGATATTCAAATAAAAAATCAAGGTTTCTTCTTTCCTCCTTTTTTCGATGAGGAACCTTCGCACACAGAAACTCCCTGTGATTGGTTACCCAGCCAGATCATGGATTTTGGAACGAGTAGACGAACAAGGAGAAAATAAGCTCCTGGCAGCAGACACACTAGGTAGGTGTGGCGTCATCCTGGCACCGAGCAGCGAGACAGAGAGAATGATCGCAATGGACTATTCATCATGGCTCCAACATTGGAAAAATCAGTCTACTCACTCACCAGCTTGCATGAACGGCTCCAATGCATGGCATTTCTCATGGTCTTTGCTCTCCATCTCTTCCATTCCTATTTTTCCGCTCGCTCCTGGCACCGCACAGTGCTTGTGCATAATAATTAAAGCTCACCCCGTGCATGGACAAGACAGCACTGACAGAGTATGTTATGTAGGAAGGGTAGTACACCGAGACGGCAGGGACCGTGGAGGAGGGACATAGAACAGGGCAAGAAGAAAAAAAAAAAAAAAAAAAAAAGAGAGCAAAGCAGATATGGTGCGATTGCCCTCGATGGCGAATTCTTTTAAATTTTTTTCTGATGTGGGCGATAGATAACACAACGCCCTCTCTCGCAATACAATTGGCTCTCACTCTTCTCGTATTCATTCGTTCACTCCACGAGCACGCCAACAGGCCTGTTCCTGGATACTTTTTGTGTACACTTTCGATGCGAATGCGGAGAGTGTGCGTGTGCGTGTGCGTGCACCTGACATAACACACATTGAATGTACGCTGTTGCTGTCCAGATCGAGCTCAACACCCACTGTTCATCTCTTTTTGTATAAATGAGATCGATTCTTCCTCCTCTTTTTTTTCTTTTTTTTGTTCTGATCTGTGTCTTTCCCTGGCTAGTTGTCCCCTCTCCATCGAAATACCCTCCCTTCTCTCACTTTGGTCGACCATTCTCACATCGTATCTTCAATTCCGACTTGATACATTCACTCGCACATCTGAACATATCCACACACTTTCTCTTCATCCACACATCACACTTCTCCTCTTCTTCTTCCTCCTCCATCCATGGCTGACCAAGAATTGAGAGAAATCGGCCGTGGCGTCGGACGCTGGTTCAAGGCCTTCCCCAAAAACATTCCTCGCTATGTTACCGAGCGTCTTCCCATTATCAAATGGTAAATAACGCATCTATCTTTCATTTCCTCCTTTTCCCCTTTTCATTTCTACATCTTCACATTCTCACGATCTATGGTCTTTTCCCGTTTCGTTCCTTTAGGATGCCAAAGTACAACAGAACATGGGCCCTCAGAGATATCATTGCCGGTGTCTCGGTCGGTCTGATTGTCGTTCCTCAGGGAATGTCGTACGCCAAGGTCGCAGGCTTGCCTGTTCAAAACGGTCTTTACTCTGCTTACATTGGTGCCATCTTCTACTGTTTCATGGGAACTTCCAAGGATTTGACCATCGGACCTACTGCTGTTATTTCTCTGATTACTGGTGAACTTGTTGCTGAATTGACTGGACGCATGACTCCCCAAGAGACCGCTGCTATCTCTTGCCTTCTCGTTGGCGCCCTCACTCTTATCCTCGGTGTCCTCCGTCTCGGAATCATTCTCGACTTTTTCCCCCACACTGTCTTGGTCGGCTACACCACCGGTGCTGCTGCAACCATTATTATTCAGCAGATCCCCAAGTGGCTCGGAGTTCCCAACATCAACAACCGTGCGCCCATCTACACCATCCTGATCACCATGTTCAAAGCCTTTGGCACTCTTTCGTGGCTGGATCTGGTCTTTGGTCTGGTCGCCTTCTTCTTGTTGATCGTCATTGGATTGGTAGTTGACCGTTGGGGCCGCGGCAAGTTCTCGATCCAGTTGATCAAAATCTCCCGCTTCTTCATTGTCACTGTCCTCGCCACTGCCATCTCCTACGCTGTCAACCAAGATGCTCCCCGTGATGCCAAGGGCAAGATTATTCCCCGCATCTCAATCTTGAAGGATGTCCCCTCTGGTCTGCCCCACCCCGAGATTCCCTCGATCACCAGTGACATCTTCTCTGAGATTGTGCCCAAGCTGTTCGCCATTGCTCTCGCCACTATTCTTGAGCACATTGCCATCTCCAAGGCCTTTGCTCGCAAGAACCGTTACCAGATCGACACCAACCAGGAGCTTCTTGCCCTTGGTGCCGCCAACGTCACTGCCTCGTTTTTTGGTGCCTACACTGTCACTGGTTCGTTCTCTCGCTCGGCCGTCAAGTTCCAGTGCGGTGTCAAGTCTCCCTTTGCTGGTTTCGTCACAGGTGCCCTCGTTCTCCTCGCATTGTTCTTCTTGACCCCTGCGTAAGTGTTTTTCTTCTTCTGTACACCTGATGAATGTGCACGGGGGTGGGGGTGATGGTCCCCATTGGTGCTCTTCGGGTGTGGATATTAGGTTGCTCGCCAGGACGTGAGAGCTCATTTTTTATCGCCACCAAATCGACTGGACATCCAACCCAGCAATACCCGCATGATCAGGAACAAAAAAAAACTCTGACACCAATAGGGTTTGCACATTTGAAACAGGTTATTTTGCATGGCTTACTCCATTAGACAGCAATACTCACCCACGACACGACAAGTGCACAACCTATGAGCACGAGACACACGACGCGACACAGGCACAGCCTAACCTTATCTCTTTTCTATCTTTCCTTACTTCTCTTCAATAGCTTCTACTACATCCCCGATGCTGCTCTCTCCGCTGTCATCATGGTTGCCGTCTCCACTCTGATCTCGCCCCCCAGCGTCTTCATCGGCTTCTTCAAGGTCAACCTGTGGGACTTTTTGTCAAGCCAGGTTGCCCTGTGGGTCACCCTCTTCGTCTCAGTCGAGACCGGTATCGCCTCCGGTGTCGGCTTCTCCCTCCTCGTCCTCCTCTTCCGCATTGCCCGCCCCAACTTCCACCAGTTGCGCCAGCTCAAGGACCGCCCTGAGGTTTTCATTGATGCTTCTGTTGACAACTCCTTCGAGACCGTCTCTGCCCCCCATGGTGTCCTTGTATTCCGCATTGAGGAGTCCACCACCTTCCCTAACACCGAGGCTTTCCAGAACTGGGTCGTTGATGAGGCTCAAAAGTACACTCGTTTCGGTGGCAAGGTCAAGTCTGCCAAGGAGAGGTTGTGGTCCGATGACCAGGAGGTCCACGTCCGCAATATCCGCAAGGTTGCCCACGGTGCCGACTCGAACATCACTGACGACGATCTTCCCAGACTGCGTGCTATCATCTTTGACTTTGCTGCCGTCAACAACATTGATTCGACCGGTCTGCAGGGCCTGTTTGACTTGCGCGAGATCTTGAGAGATTATGCTGGCTCGACTGACTACCCCGAGGTCTTCTTTGAGATCCACTTTGTTGGTATCCAGGCCAACGTCCTCCGCATCCTCGAGTCCTCCGGCATCACCCGCGCCAGTAACCCAATTGCGCTCCAGAGACTCGAGAACGTTGAGGTGTTGGAGAACGACGACAGCCACGATATTCAGGCTGTCGAAATCAAAGGTACCGTTCCTGCTCCCTCAATCGGTGGCACCAGTCCCTTCTTGAAGGAGCAGGGTCTCGTCCACTTGACCATTCGCGACGCTGTCGACTCGGTTTTGCTCCGTGCCCAGGCCTGGGAGAGGGATGTTGGTGTCGCTGAGGAGACCAGCCCTGCCTCCGACTCAGACTCAAGCACCCACAAGGACAAGACCACCATCCATTACGTTTAAATCTCTCTTCATGTAACTCTTAATTATCCATTATGTCTATCTATTTCATCGCTACAAAAAGAACTCTGTACAATAGGTTCCTTATACCCCATGTCTCCCAAATAAAAAGCTCAAAAGAAAAAGAAAAAAATATTATTATGTGTTCCTTTCTGTGGTGCTGATTTTTTTTTCTTCTATTGCGCTTCCTCAGTTATGATTTTCTGCGGTGTTATGTTTAATCAGTTTATTACGGTGGTATGAGTGTAGTACTACAATGCGACTCCCTTGCAACTGAAGTCTCCCACTGAATATAGCTGTACAAGGAACAGAAGCCAAAAATACAGATGGTAAACGTAAAAATAAAATCCTGCGCTAAAGGGGTTCTACTGGGGATGGTTCCGGTGCCGGATCGGGTGGGTCTGGAGCCTTCTTCTCCTGGAGTCTCGCTTTCTCTTCATATTGGGCAATGAGAAACTTGACTTCGCTGTAAATGATACCGAGTATGCGAGCAGAACCAAACTCACCGCCATCTATGCTAGATCGCCAGCGATATCTCCAGATCATGGCCCACCAAATCCTCCTTCCAATCATAATTTATATAGAGTGCCACCAATTTTTCAGTGCCTGGGCATAAGCCACAGGCCCGCGATCCTCCTTTCCTTCGTGATCAACGAAACACATCGGCATGATTCAAACACATCCATCCCATCAAAGACTAAGGGCAATCCAAATCTCAAGGACAGCTGTCACATCGGACTAAGAAGCAGCTACAAAAAGGGCATGTCAACACTATCCATCCATGGCTCTGACGAGTCCTCATCACCAATGGTGTCCATTCCTCTCAGTACAGAGTCGTCTTCGGCACACCCTCAGCCTCAAATAATTTATGTCAATACCCGCCCCACTGCTGACTCAACACAACCACCCTCACCAGTAAAATCAAAATTCACGCCTACACCAATCCAGTCTGGATCACCCTCTGGATCGCCGTCTGGATCCACTCCCAACACTGACGAAGACAAGGGCTTGTTCAAGACCATCCTCGACTCGAACCCATACTTCTCTGCTGGATTTGGCTTAATGGCTGTAGGCGCAGGTCTGACCATACTCCGCAAGGGCACTACCACAGGTGCCAGCATCCTGCACCGCCAACTACTCGTTACTCTCGAAATCCCAAGCAAGGACAAGTCCTACCTCTGGTTCTTGCACTGGATGTCCTCCCAGGCCAGGCGCCAGGGTGGAGCCTCCTCCACAGTGGCGAACCAAACCAAAAACATCAAATGGACCGATCGTCTCGCCAACAAGATTAACCAGCGATCACAGTTCCTGGCGGTGCAGACCGAGTTCAAGCAGCACGACAATGGCTCAGTGTCGACACGGTTCAACCTTGTCCCAGGAAACGGCAAACATCTGATCCGATACAATGGCGCATGGATTCAAGTCGAGAGGACACGAGACGCCAAGATGATGGATCTGTCAACGGGCGCACCGTGGGAGACAGTGACACTGACGACATTGTCACGGGACCGACAAGTGTTCACAGAGCTTCTGCAGGAGGCTCAGCGGATGGCGCTTGCGAACCAGGAGGGCAAGACTGTGATCTACACCAGCTGGGGTCCTGAATGGAGGCCGTTTGGCCCGCCACGCAAGAGGCGTCTGTTGTCATCTGTGATCTTGGACGACGGCATTGGCGAGAGGATTGTTCGGGACGTTCAGGAGTTTGTCAAGAACGAAAAGTGGTATGCCGATCGAGGTACCGTCACGATTTTCCTTTGCGGATGAAATTCTTGAGACTATATCTGACTCGGACTCGATTATGAGAGGATGAAAGGAAACTAATACCCTTTTTTTTTCCTGGGCCATATAGGAATCCCATATCGTCGTGGCTACTTGATGTATGGACCACCAGGAAGTGGAAAGACTAGTTTCATTCAAGCACTAGCAGGAGAGCTGGAGTACAACATCTGCATCTTGAACCTGAGTGAGCGTGGCTTGACCAACGACCGCCTGAACCACCTGTTGACCAACTTGCCCGAGCGAAGCATCATGTTGCTGGAAGATATCGATGCAGCCTTTGCCAAGCGTGAAAAGACCCAGGAGGGGTAAGTATTCGTGCTCTTATTATCACAACTCCTCAACGAGTTCGGTTCTTCCCTCTAACTATTATGGACAACACATAGATTCCAATCGATGGTGACGTTCAGTGGACTACTCAATGCACTGGATGGCGTAGCGTCTTCTGAGGGCCGAATTATCTTTATGACCACCAACCACGTCGAACTCTTGGACCCAGCCCTGGTCCGCCCTGGACGTGTCGATCTCCGCGAGTATGTTGGCGACGCCACCCCAACACAGATTTACAGGATGTTCAAGCGCTTTTACGAAAAGGAGGATGCGCTGGCAGATAAGTTTGTGAAACTGCTCGAGGGACAGAAAGTCAGTACAGCAGCGCTACAGGGACACTTTGTGCACTTCAAGGATCGCCCCCAAGACGCATGCGACCAAGTCGAATACCTCTTCATGAAAGATCGTGTCGACTGAAGTAAAACATGATTTATTAAAAAATACATGGAACACTACGCTTACTTCTGGATCTCATGCGAAAAAAAACATCTATGCTTCCACGTTTTAACTCCATTCCAAAACTATGTATCGTTGAGGATATGTGATCAAATCATGGGACCAGATCCTGGTTCCTTATGCGAAATGAGTTTGAGAAGCATGGGTTATGGCACTATGCAATTTGTTCTTGTCGAGGGCGACGTCGGCGTGGTGCCGTTGAGTGTGTGCTTCGAGGATGAAAATTTACGGAAATTTTTGAAGAATCACCTTAATTTCACTGCGCTGAGAAACGATATCCTTTTCCGAACATTTCTCTCTTTTTTTATTTTTTTTATTCTTCGAACAGCTATCCGTCATTCAACTCCTTCTTTGACATCCAGGTCGCGCACTATCCAGCTTTCTCTGCTTTTCTTGACTCGCGCAACGCTTGGGTGAGTCGATGCATCAGAGTTCACAGTCCCTTTCAAATCCATCTGGACACCATCCGCACTTTGGTCACTAAGACGGGCGTCACAGTCAACACTCGCTTCTTGTCGGATTTCCTTTGACGCCAATGGCAGCTTGCCCATGGGTGCAGTCAAGCAAGCCAGACCAAGTCCTTTTGAACGAAGAGAGGTCATCCGGACAAGTGCACCTTCGCGCTTCAGAAGCGGTTCTTTGACAAAGCTTGGCTCCGCCTCTGTATCTGGATTGTTCGTGTCCTGGTAAGAAAACGATGCCTCATAAGCGCTTTGATCATGATCCATTGCGAGAAGAGTTTGGCTGTCCCGTAATGCCAAAAGGTGAATGGCCATCGGCTCCTGAATGCTGCTCTTGTTGCGTGATCCATCTGAAGATGCGCTTTTGGATTCCACTACTCTTTGCTGGTGCGGGTATTGGAGTACAGAGGAAGAGGAGGAGGACGACGACGACGATTCAACGGGCTTAAAGGTCACATAGTCCATCTTTGCGCTATTGCACCTGCCCACCATAGTCGACAACGACGGGGTCTCTCCAGAGGCTGAGTTCGGGGTCAATACGGACCCAAACGAGGATCTCGAGTCCATGGCCCGCATCGTGAACGGCGTATAAGGCTGCGGCGACTCTGAGAACCGACATCCGCTCAAAACAGTGGCAGTGTTGTTGTCGCCACCTAGGACAACACCTTCTTGGGCTGAAGGAGTGTCAACAGCGGAAGATGTCGAGGACGAGTGCGACATGGACGAAGTGTTTGTCTCGGAGCTCGACATGGCCAGAGAACAAGATGATTCAGGGTTGGTGAGAGAAATTTCCCCTGGCGTTACCAACGCAACTATATCACGAGGTTCCCTTGATGGAGTGGAGACTCTTCTAGTGCCCAAAGATGCCTCCATGGACGGCGACCCAGCACGCAAAGCCATGTCTCTGGATCCAAGCATCCTTGTCGATTGTGAAGGCGGGTCACCCGTCATTGGAGTGGCAAGCATCATGCTCGTCCCAGCGCTGCTCAGTCCGGTGCTGTGAGATCGCATGGATGACGGTCCAGATGAAGATGTTGCAGATGGCAAAGAGCTGACTCCTGAGGAAGAGGGCGTGTTTGACGTCAGTGGCACGGAGGACCTGGGCGGCATTACCTTGTTGGTGTTGATGTGGATCGGCTGCTTTGCTTTGTATCCATCCTTGAACTTGATAGGGCCTGTGGAGACTGGGTGCTCTAAATTTGTCTGGAGTGGAAGCGAGACTTGCTGTTGTACAGTCTCTATTGACAGCCGTTCGGGCTGCGAATGGCCTTGGTGGAATGGTTGATGCAGGCATCCAGAAGCGCTGCCGTATCCATGTTGATGATGTTGGTGACAGTTGTGTTGATTATCAAATGAACAACTGTCGGCGCTACTCCAATTAACCAGTGGCGAAGATATCATTCCTTTGATAGACCCTGTCATATGCGGGTGAACAGACGGTCCGAGGCTATGATGGTCATTTGAGCTGACTCTTCGTCGGACCAGGATCGTCAAGAAGTTATGAGCCCGGCCTTTCATGGTTGAAGTATTTTGGGCTGACCCATGATTATGCCCTGCAGCAGTACCTGAAGGCCCTGGTGACACCATGGTGCCGTGTCCATGATGGTGGTGATGTTGGTGGTGGTGGAGGTGGTTGTGGTAGTGGTGAGGATGAATCGAGGGCTGCTGAATGCTGTACAGAGCTGGTGCGGTCGCTCCGCTTGAGGAGTCCCGAGGGATGGATATGCCAGATGGGAAGGAGGATATGAGAGGCACAGACGCACGCTTGGCTGCTGTTGACGGGGGGCTCTCTTGGATCGGTGCAAGAAGATCAAGCTCTGACTTTGATCTGCCCTTATTGTGACCTGCAGTATGAGTAGGAAAACGTAAGTGTTTTGTTTCGAGAAGTTTGGGGCCAATTACAATGAGAGACATATGTGAACTTACTGATCGTCATCCCAGGGCTATGTACTTCTGGTGCCTCATGAGATACAGTTGGCAAATGGAATGGGCCGTCGTAAGCTCCACTGCCATGTCGATTGATTGCAAAATGAAATTCCGTTGGTGAAGAGGGATTGGAGGGAGGCCGCTGCAGGGGGAGTCCACCTGTACCTACGCCGCCCACTCCACCGACAGAGTGATGGTACGATCCAGAGCTCATGACTCGGTCTGCCTGCAGTGCCGTTGTGGACGTTCCCGGCGAACACTCTCCTTGATTGTAGTTGGTTGGACAGCATGATGCTGAGGCAGTTTGGCAGGAGTTGGTCTGACTGCAACAGCAACAGCAAGTCGTGGAACAGCAGCCATGTTCCTGAGCTGCACCACTTGATAAGCTCTTGAAACTGAGGTCGTTCTCAAGGTTACATTCTGAAACAGGAAGATGGCCAGGAGAAGGCAGGAGCATTGGAGACGGTTGCGATGGAGCTGAGCATGGATCGACTGCTTGTTGAAGCAACAGGGGAGACGCGTGTGGCTGAGAATGGTTCTCCGCACTCGCTGGGTTGCCCTGGCGATCCTTGTCCTTGTCCTTATCTTTTCCGATGAGAAGACTGGCATCTATTTTGGAGCTATCGGCATTGGAGCTACGTCTTCTAGTCTTGAACAGAGATGCGGCTGTCTCGGACCCAAGATGGACAAGTGAACTTCTTGTTCCTGTTTTCATTCCAGTAAGTGTGCTGACCTTCCTGCTGGAAAGTACTCCGTGCTGAAGGCCTGTGTGTCCGGAGTTGGGAGTTGAGGTGGTAGTACTGGGAAACGAAGAGCCCCACTCACTCATCACAGTTGATGGTGTCACCTTCGATTTGGTGGAGTAGCATACTGGATGTCCATCCTTATCAAGAGAAAGCCGGGGAAGGCTCTGAGACGGATGATGGTGATAGTGGCACTGGTGCTGGCAATAGTGTTGATAGGGCTGATTACAATAGCAGGCGCCGATCGAAGCAACACTAGGCGATGCTGTAACGCTTGATGAAATAGTGGAATTGGGCACCATGGGCAACGAGTATCCTGCTGTGCTTGTGGCTGCAGATATGCTCGCCTGAGATACTGCCTTCTGCTTCTTGCTTGAATCCTTGGCCAGGGTGTTGGCCTTTGCCACCAGATTCTCCAAGAGTCCCGAGCGCGCTCTCTGATGCGGCTTGATGAGCCGAGGTGCCTTGTAGGCCGCATTTTCGCCATTAATCATCTTGCAGAGCAAGAAAGCACGCAACTCAACCGGGTTCCGGAAGATGGGTGGGTCGGGCAAAGGCGGACCAAACTCTGGCACCTGCTCGTCGCACGCAATCGTCGCGCTGTAGCCTCTTGTACCATCGGGCAAAGTGATCGGATGGACGATGACAAAGATGTGCAGGAACTGGGACTTGATGGCGTTGGGGACGAATGGCTGATCACCATCTACAAAGACAATACACACAATGTCGTTTCCGATATGGCGTTTTCTTTGGATTTGTTGTGGGTCCAGAGTGTTGAAGGGGAGCATGGTCGACACATGGTACATGATCTCAAAGCCATCGCCCCAGGTGTCAAAGTACGAGTGTTCGCCTGTCTCGCCAACTAGAGAAAGAGAAAGATCCAGGTAAGTAATAATCCTGACAATAACAACCTCCGTTATCATCAAATACTCACGTCGGGTGTCAAGACCAGCAGAGAACCTCTCGAACCCCTTTAATGCGACTTTCTGACCCAGAGTCCCACTTTCCAGAAACTCTTGGAAGCGAGCACTTGCGCCTGTCTGGTTACCAAACCAGTCCTCCTCGTGTTTTTGACCCGGCTGAACCAGCAGTACTCCAAACTTGTAGTTGAATCGCAGCATCGTCTCATCAAACGTGGCCAGCTCCTTTTCAAAGTGCTGGTTGTTCTGGACCTTCTTCAATTTCGAGGCCACCTGCTGGGTGATAGCTGGGTGGATGGACTGCAGAATAGTCTTCCATTGTGGCTTTCCTGTGCGTCGAGTCAGGTTGTTCAGTGGCGAGGGCTCAGGCTCAGGGAGGGTAATGCGAAGACTGTCAACATCCTTTTGCCGTAAGATACAACGATATTGCCACCTGGCTGGAGAGGTAGAGGTTCCATGACTCGCAAAGTAGTTCGCAGACGAGGCTAAAGTTGATGGTGTCGACCCGGCTGTGTTTTGTGCGGATGAAGTGGATGACGAAGCTCCAGCCTCACCCGAAACAGCGCTAAAATTCAAAGGAGGCAATGGTTAGGTTACGGTCCCTTAATCCATTGTAGCGATGAGAAAGCGCAAAATGTTTAGTACCTTCCAGATGCGGACGAATTATTTGCTGAGGACGACAATATAACTCTCATTGCTTCGGAGCTTGTTCGTGGGGTCGCTGTCAGTCCACCTGAGCGGCCTGTGATACTACCAACGGGCGAAAAGCTTTGTCCTCCTCGACCAGGGTAGTAGCTTTGGGCAGAGTGCACTAGCTCTGGTCGAGGGTGTCCTGCAGAGACGCCGTTAAAAGGTCCCGAGATAGCAGCTCCAAATGCGGTTGGTGTCGAGGAGTGTGAGATCGCTCCTGGGCCTGTATTGGATCGAAACACTGGGATTGTCTGCCGTGCCTCAGTAGGGACGACCATGTCCTTGATAATGGATATAATTACGGTACCAAGTCCTTCAACCTGACCCACAAACGTTCGGTGCTCTGTAACAAAACGCAATAGCTTGGTCAGTACGAGAGCTTTCAGCTCGCGCAGTACACTGCAAAGCATAATAAATACCTTTTCCCAAAAACCAGTTCCGATAATAGTACGCCTCATGGCCCATGTGTTCCTTGGAGTAGTCTCCCATCATGGACAAATCACTCGGAAGGATGCGGCCGCCCATATCACCAACACCTACAGCTCCGATCGGGCCAATGCCACCAGCGCCTCCACCGATTCCTATGGGGCTAGGCCCTGATGTAACGCTAGGCGTAGGCGCCATTCCCATGGCGATGGCTTCTCCCACACCTGCTCCACTGCCCATCTCCTTCCGCTTCTGAAGGGCTGCCCACTCATCCTTGCTCTCGGGGAGGCTTTTCACTCGGACCATAGCATGCCCTCCACCAAATTGTGACTGAGTTAATGCCAAGTCGGAAGACGACTGGGACGCCATTGAAGTCATTGACACGCGCGTTTCTGAAGCATCGGTCCTCGAAGAGTCTGTCCCTTCAACTTCTGTAGGCTCTTGATATCCACGGCCAGACATTTTGGTCAAAAGCGATTGCTGAAGCAGGCTCGGTGGCGAGGTTGTGGATGATGGCATGAAGAGCGACGATCTCCTTCCTCGTGAGAGTCCCGATAGGGCAGCGGCAGCTCGTTCAATCTTTTTGTTGTCATTGCACCCCTCGATCCTGTATCCGGCTGTAGGGACGATGAGGAACTAACGGAATAGGGCATACGACAAAAATTAGGGTTGAAGAACGCAATACTCTCTTTTCGCTAATGTTTTCAGGGAGGTTTTCTTCCTTACCCGATTGTATGTTCTCATATATTCAGCCACACTGATCTCGGCCATCTCCAGCAACGTACGTATCTATGTCCAAGAAATTGAGAGAATGTATGTGTTTGTACCAGCGATCAGTCATACGACCAGGAATGAGACATAGATGTGGAAAGAAGGGTCAAGGGCTTACGTAATCTCGGACGATATCCTGCTTCCCTTCCAAGGAAGAGCTCTCGTCCTTGACCGTTTCATCCTGTGGTCGACAAAATGGTTCCACGCGAACGTGATCCCTGCTTCGACGATGCCGGATCCGGTTGGTAATCCCGGTTGTGGTACCCTTCGTGTCTCCAAAATGCAATGGTAAATGGCTGTGCCCTTGTTCAGCGTGGTTGCCGTTGCCACTGCGGTTTGCTCCATTGATTTGGTCCGAAGTCTGCGCAAGGTGGTCGTTGGCATGCAGTGCTCTCCTTGGACGTTCGGTGGGGTGAATCGAAGATGCTTCTCTAGCTTGCCCATTGAACGCCCCTGATCTGTTGGAATCATCCACGCTGTCCTCAGTCCGATGAGCCCCAATCTTGGACTCAATCTCCTGATCTAGCTGTTGCTCTATCCAGCGCTCGCGTCGGTCCATTTCAGCTCGGAAGATCTGCTGAGAGAGCTCTCCCATCTCGTCCGATTCCTGCAACAACTTGGCAAACTGGTCCGTTGCAATGTACTTCTTGAGGATATTAAGCATTTTAATCACCACTTGCTCAAGATCGTCGAAGAGGATCCAGATCGTCTCCACAAGATCCTGTTGGTCGAAATTTGGAAACATGTTGGATGAAGCCAAGGAGCCGTGCTCCTGAGTAGCGTGTTGGAGCATCGTTGGCTTCTTGATCGCAATGGGCTGAGTGCGATGTCTTGGGATATCGCTGGCCCTACCCTCGTTATTGGAGGCTGCTGTGTCGGACTGTCCATGCTCTCCGTCTTCAACGTCGCTAGTGGCTTCCACTCGGATGAGTATCTTGGGTTGCACCTGCTCTCTGTTTGAGCTTGGCGCTGTCTCCCGTTCACTGCGATTCGATTCTGGGGTGGTCGAGACTTCGGACGACAATGAGTTGGATGAAGGTGGCGTTGTCGAGAATGTTGTGGTTGAAGTCGACGAAGGGACAGAGCCGTTGGAGAGCGGCGCCAAAACCGTCGCCAGCTGGTCGAGTATATTCCCACAAGTGACTTTGAGCGTGCTCATAAGGGAGTGGAGGGTGGTTGCCGGATCTGGTGTTGTTACTCTCTTGGCGGTCGCATGCCATGTATTCTCTCCAGGCTAAATAAGGAAAAAGAGCGAATCCAAAGATATTAATTTTCTATATACTTCACACGTACGAAACACATTAAGTGAATACGCACCTTCTCCTCAGAGCTGAATCGACGCTTTGCTGTTATTTCGTCCGGCATCAGTGCGATGAACTGGTCGGCAGTCAATAGGTCGGCGTCCTGCAAAGACATACTACGCTGCTTCTTGTAGACAATGCTTGAACACGAGGAGGTGTACTCAGCAACAGCGCTTCGAGGCTCCAGATACGGTAATTGGGGTCGTTGTTTGGATGAGTACTTGAGGCTGGAGCTGTTGCTCGTGCTGGTCGATTGGCGATCATTCGGTGGAGAAGACGGTCGCTGTGGAGCTGAGGATGATAAATATGGAGAAGGAATGTATGACGAAGGCGAAGTTGAGAACGTTGTTGTAGATCCGATTGTTGGCGTGGCTCCTGAGAAGACTTGGTGGTGAAATATCGATGGCCGGCTTGACGACGAGGAAGTTGAAGAGATGGACGATCCAGGAAAAGAAAATTTCGACCGCGTCGAACCAAATGAGGAAGCTGTTTTTGGCTGTGATCCCTTCGCGCCATCCTTCGAGTGGTCTCCTGTTGTTAGTGGTAACAGTTTCCCATCTCCATGTTTGAGTCCTTTGGAGATGAGTGATCTTTGAGCGGCAAGAGAAGAGGCGATAGACTGGGGCGTGATGGTTTTGTTGGAAGATGTAGATGTTGCCGATGAGGCCGATGTAGAGGAGGAAATCGAAGAAGGCGGTGTAGAATCCATCGATGACGTACGAGGTCCGATTTCCTTCCTGGTTGAGACAATCAGAGTTGGCATTGATACCTGCTTTCCCAAATTCGGCGCTGCCATTGATGCCACGTTTAAAATAACTGGCTCGAGTGTGACTGAAGAATCGTCCAAGGTGGTAGTCTCCTCGAGAGGTACCGATGTCAGGACCTCCATGCTCATCTGGTTTTGTGAGTCAGGCTCCTTGGAATCGCCGAAAGACATGTTGCTGAGCTCATTCCCAAATAGATACCGCCCAACCCTTCCCTCTCCTTCGTCTGTACCAGTTTCCTCAGTGTCCATGTCCTGTGCCATGAGCGCCTGCAGGCGTGCTGCAGTCTGGATGTCCCTCTCGCTGCAGAAATGCTTGACTGCCTGGCCACAGTTGCATCGTCCTGTTTTATGAGTGCCACTGGAACAAGTCGCCATAGGAGCATCAGATCCCTTGACGGGGGCGAAGATATTGCTGGGCGAGATGTGACTTGCGCTGACAGTCCTCCTTGAAGATCGCTTCAATATTCCGGAACGGAATACGCCATGTCCATTCGTCACTCTCTCGGACCCAAAGATGCTCCTGCGGGACTCTCTTTCATTGCTCCTGTCTTTGGATCCCGACATGGGTGCACTGTCGTGTGATGCTGGGTTTAAGGCTCCTTCTGTTAAAGTCCTTGGCGCGACCGTTGACGAAATAGACGGCTGTCTTGTTCCTCCAGATCCCTCCATGTGCTTATGTTGTTCTAGAAATACCGCCAAGGACTGCCTAGGTTTGCGTCCAAAGCCCACTTCAAAGGTATTGTAGTTGCTGCTAATACTGCTGTTACTACTGCTCCCTGAAGATGCTGCAATCATCATGTTGACTGTTCCAACAGAGGCGAATGTGGAGGCGGATCCTGATATTGACATGGCAGCTCCTAGTCGTGTGCTTTCAGTTTCTTCAGCATCAACATCTGGATCGGGTAGTGATGCTCCTGTACTCTCTTCCAATGTCGGAGAAATCGGGGAAATTGAGATATTCCCGGGTTGAGACGAGTCATCCGCGCTTGCTGTCGACATTTGGTGTGAGTCCCTGCTGACAGCCGATGACGATGGCTGAGTAAGAGTACCTGTAGACGACTTGCTCTTGTGAATGCTGCCCATCGACAATGAAGGAAACAACTTGAATCGTCCCAACTTTCCCAGCCTCGAACCTTTCGCCGTTGGTCCCGAACTGCCAGAAGACATGGACGGTGAGGATGTCGAGTTGCTGATTTGTGGGATCGCAGTTAAGATGGTCGGCTGTGGACGTTCATTTCGGTGGAGCTGTTGAGTGATCGAGTCTGAAGAGTCGTTCAGGCTGTTGTAGTGCATCTCTTGCATTCCCAGATGGCTGTACAAGTTGACTCGCTCTATGTCTTCTCCAGTATGATGCGGATGAATTTCTCCTGACGTTTCCACAATGTCAGCAAAGTTTGGCGGAACTTCAGCCAGATATTGCTGTGTGCGGACACCTCTCCTGTGTATCCGTTCAACAAACGGCCTTCCGCTATTGCCGCTGTTTCCCCGGTTATGGAGCATCTTTTGGCTGTCGCTACTACCGTTGCTCTCGTTTCTGGCTCCATGACCGATCCAACTCTGACGAGAATGTGGGCGACTCTGGCGACGACCATCTTCGTCTTGCTCTGTACTTGCATGACTTTCCGCGCTGACATCGCTATTAGTGGCGCTCGCAGAGGTACCTCCCGTGGTGGCCACTGAGCTTGCGATGGTAGCAAACTTGCTCTGACTTTTGCTCCCTCGATGACCAAGAAAGGAGCCCTTGTGTCCTGTTGGAGATTCGCTGGCGCTAAAGACTCTTGGCCGGGTCCATAAATGATTGATGATTCCACCTCCACCCCTGCGGTTACCGGAAGCAGGCGATGATGGCAATGCGGGTCGTACGGAATCCTCGGACACTGCTTGACGGTGGGTTGCAATTGTGGAGAGACTGTCAACCGACTCCTGCATGTCTCTTCTGCGACTAGCCTGCCTCCTGAGCTTGGATTCTGAAGACAAACCCATGGCGATAGAGAGTCGTTGGCCGAGATTGGACCGGAAGCTGGTTTCGCGGCTTTCTGTCATTTCTGTTGATCCCTTCTGTGGTGAGCTGGCGCTTGACGAGGAATTGGAGTGACCGTGGCGAAATAACCGCCCTGGGCTCCCTGATGAGGTTGCCTCAGAGGCCAGTGTGTCGACTGGTGATGAGCTTGACGATGTGGAGGTGGCGAAAAGGCACTGTGGGGAGCCAGGTAAGGAAGCATGTTTTTGGTGTCCTTGTGCTTGCTTCAGCTTTTGTCTGCTGCTCTTTGGGCTTAATGATCCCAAAAATCCAAATGCTTTGCCAGAGTTGAATGTTTTGTGCGGGCTATTATTAGTGACATTATGTTCTGGTGTGGTTGTGGGAATGGATGGGTGTAGTTTGGTGTCCGGTGTAGTATTATTCGTGCTATGTACAGGTGCTTTGGACGATGAGGGTGCAGGAGTTGGAGGCGGCGTTGTAGTGTTGGGCGCATTGGTTGTTGGTAGTGGTTGGGAAGGTGAATCGGGTGGGGGTTCTGTTGAGAATGTGTTCATGGTGTCTTTGAATATTGAACTGGGACCGGAGACTGGCCCTGATTCTGTTGGTGGCTGTAAGGAAGATGAAGATGAGGCGTCCATGTGAGGGTATATAAGCTGTAGAGCTGAAAAGAGGAAGAGAATAGTTGCTAAATAAGTTTTTTTTTATGGAGTCGCAATTCAGTCCCAAGTATCGACGATGATAAGAATACGGTTCTTTGATACCTTTGGTCGAGTGGATGGAGGATTAGGTTGATGAAAATAGCCGTCTAGTTCGGGGTATTAAGGTTGGGGACGCGTTGTTGATAACGGTGGGGAAGGCTGCTGTGTGCGGTGGCTATGTCGCGTTGTTTGTGGAGGAGGACCAATAAGAAGTCAGCATGAGGATGAAAGTGCGGGTATGAGTGCGAGTTCGAGTGCGAGTGCGAGCAAGAGTGAGAGTGAGGGTGCAGGCGAAGGCGAAGGGAGGCAGAGTGCAGCAACAAACGTCGTCATTGGAGTACATGAAATGAATTACTTGAGGGAGATGGGTATAGACTAATGCAGCGATGACATACAGAAGTTGAGATTGAATTGAATGGAGAAAAGAAGAGAGAAAAACCTTTGTGTGTTTTGGTAATTGCTGGATGGGGTGATGGGCAAATGAGGCGTATGTGCATGCGTTTGTGCGTGTGCCTTTAGTTGGCGTGAGTTGTTGTGTTGTTTGTAAAAAGACAGAAAGTGCCATCGCCATTCTTTGGTTCTCTGTCTCCTTCTTTCCAGGTCCCACCGCACCCCGTCCACTCCCTTCTTTCTTTTTTTCCTCCTCTTAGCGCTGTCTCCTTGTTGTTCGGGTTCCCTCGCCCAAATTTATATTGTCGCCATTCAGTATGTCATGTTCCGCCAATATAGTACAAAGTATGATGGCCATCTGGAACTGTACATCTTTGCCAACCAACTATCTCCACACCCCTTTCAAGAAGGAGGACCATCGAAAGTGAGAAAAAAACCAAGTCTGATCGGCTGTTGACCTTTTTTCTCTCTCTCGCTCTCTCTCTCTCTCTCTCTTGTTGTTGTTGTTGCTGTTGCGCACTGGCAACAAATTGATGATGATCAACATCAACTTCCATAACCAAATGATGGCCCAGCCCAGAAAGGAGGTATAATTGGTGAAAGGGGTACGTGTTGGAGTTGTCAACAAGGGTCAATGATTGAAAGGATGGACGGATGGACGGGCCATGAGTGTGGTTTAGCAAGGACTTTTGAGTCCTGCCCATTGACCTGTTCTATTCCTACAACCAACAAGCCGTGTGTATGTGTTTTATGTGTAATGTAAGGATTCTTTTTTTTTTGCTGGTCCATATACTTGATTGTCTTTTTGACCAGGACCCTGACCCATGGGGAAATAAATGATGAATGAACTTTGTTATTAAAATGTAGTAAGTGCCTAGGTGATGATGATCTGATGCATCGACACACACGAGAAAGTAAAGCCAGGAGGCGTGTGTAGGAGAGATCTAATGCAGAGGATATGTTCAATGAGGGCATTGTTGTCGAAGGAAGAAAAAGAAAAGAAGAAACAAGAAGCGGGGCTGCCTTGTCCGCTTTCGTCTTTCGAATGCAATGCGTGCACTTGATCCACAAACCGTGTTCCCCCTCCCCCATGTCACTTTTCCAGCAAAGCCTGGACAAAAAGACAGAAAAAAAAGAGGAGCCCATGCTATGCTACGTCTCCTAGGGCAGCAATAGCATACATAGGCCAGGAATGAAAAAGGGACCCCATGTGAGAAGAAAAAGGACATTGCATGCATTGAACTATCGATATGTGAAGGAGAGTGTGGATTGATTGAGTGGATCCACGAGACACAACACACGATACATGAAGCTTAGACATCAATGTCGAGGCACATAGTCTGTCTTGGAGCAGTAACATTCACAAGCACTCAGATGTGCAAGGGCAGGAACTTGACCATTAAAGAAGGTGAACCCATCCAAACGGGCAAAAGGACTCGAGTGAGTGCGAGAGTGAATGCGTTGTCGCATTTGCCACGGAAATGGAAAGGACGGTTCATGGACCAAAAAACCGGACATGACGCACACAGGACGTTAAAGGGGTCACAGGCATTGAGTGAACTTCATGCTCAACATTTGTCCAAAAAAAAACGTGGTGTTGAACGGCGTTACTCTTCGTTTAGAAAAAGAGAAAAAAAAAGGCGAAAGGACAAGATGGATATGTTGGTCATTGGAGAGAGAGAGAGAGAGAGAGAGAGAGAGAGAGAGAGAGAGAGAGAGAGAGAGAGAGAGTGTGTGTGTGTGTGTATGAAGAGTGTTAGAACTTGGAGGACATGGCATAGCTACTTTTTTTTTTTTTTTTTTTTTTTTTTTTTTTTTTTTTTTTTCAATGGATTGGAAAAGGAGTGTATGGGGTCGTGTGGCAACAGAGAATGACTTTTGATAGAAGAAAAAAGAACAAGGTAAGGAGAGGATATGAAAGCAAAGCAGAGCAAAAAAAGAACATAAACGAGTGATGGTCGAGTTACGTTATTTTTGCGATGTAGGTAACTTTGGCATGAGGAAACAAGGTCGGTGTCGAGGATTGGATCGAGCAAAAAGAAAAGGAACGTTAAGAACAACAAAAAAACAAAAACAAAAAAAAAGCACCTCAACTCAAGGCATGCACGAAAAAGGATGGCAAAGAAAGGTTGAAATAAATGAATAAATACAGGAATACAGCAAGGAAAGAAGTAAGCAAAGCTAGGACCATTGGAAATACCGCTGGGGAGGAAGGGGGTTGGTGAATTGGGAGGGGGGAAGAGAAGAAGGAGGGGGAAGGACGACGATGGATGGCAGAATGGATGGATGGAGAGAACGAACGAGAGACGTGGATAGGTGCATCGTGAAGGGAAGGGACGAGAACGGAAGGGAAGCAAAGAAGAGCTCTCCCCTTCTTTGCATGGATGTATGGATGGAGTGTGCATTGTGCGGATTGTATGGATTTGTATGGCTTTGTGTGGATTGGATTGGACTGATGCAAATGGACGGCACGGCATGGCATGGATGGATAGACAAACGGGAAGGACTGCGAAAACAACGAACGAATTATGATATTAAAAGAAATGGCCATCAACAAGAGGAAAAGGACAAAGGCGATGCTACCTTCCTTGGTTCCTTGAAATAAATAATGAAAGATGCGTCTTGTTTGTTTCTGTCATCCCACCCTGCCTATCGTCGAGTGAGGTACATTGTGAACATTAGAACAACAAGGGGGGATGGCCATTTGAACAAGTTGTTTCTTGTTTTTTTTTTTCTTTTTGCCTGCTTATTTGTTTGTTTGTGTTTGTAATGAAGTGGTGTGTGGAGTGCATTCTGCACAATTGATAGGTCCTTTTGTTCATTTCGCGAAAAATGAACGATACAACCCAGGGCATGCACATGCTCAACAAGGCAACAAACACGACCGAACATCGTGAACCCTTGATACGAGACAAGGGTGATCGCCGTGGTTGTTGCGTGTGTGGATTACCGTGTGTATGATACTAACAGGTAGTGATTGGAAGTCTCCCCCTTCGGCAATTGCCGAAGAATGAAGGGAAAGGAATCGGTGTGCGATGTGCGAGAGCCCTTTTCCATTTGCGCCAGAATGGCTCGTGTGTGGAGAAGAACAGCAAGCGAGCGGAGCAAAAAAAAAACACATTGATATTGGGCCCCTTCTCTATGGGGGATCAAACTCGCATGGGTCCATTCATGCAAAAGGAAAAAAAAACGAGGGACAGACAAGAAGAGCGTGTGGCGAGTGAGTTCAAGGAAGGAAGAGGTGGTCCCCAGTTGTGTTGAACAGACCATCACCCAATGCACATGCCTTGATGAATGCTTATTCAAGCAACATTTCCAACAAGGAGGGCATCTTTACCGTATCTTGTTATCTTTCGAATTGGCGTCTTGGTCATCAAAGAGCGGCGTTCAGGAAATGATAGAGTAGAAATGTAAGGAAGAAAAGTTGGATGAATAAGCAATATAAAGAAGCTAGGGTAAGAGGAGAGTGGGGCAGGGCAATGTTCGACATTCCATCGAGGTGCAGTGCTCGGCTGGAAGTGTCGTTGCCCTTTTTTTCAACAGCCAAGAGTGCACAGAGAAATGAACAATGGAAAAGAAAAAGAATTGAGATGAAAGGAGAGAAACGCAACAACAACAAAACAAGAAAAACACTCTCAGAAGTTTACTAATGGTCGGCAGAAATACGGACCTTTCCCTCTCTCGATATGAACGCGTGGAGGAATTGGGGGAGGGGTCATGTCGAGCATGGTAATAGGGGGAGAAGGAGAAGGACGTATTGCAAGGGCAGTTGCATTTGCATTGAGATGTACGGTGTCAGTGAGTGCAAGTGTGATCGTGAGTGTGAAGAAAGGAGTAGAGAGTCAGAGATAGACGAAGGATATGAATGATGTTTGGTGGATATTTTCTATTCTCTCCACATAAGCACAACATGAATGCTGCTCTCGAAGTGGTTCCCCAGCAAATATCCATCGGTCAAGGACCAAGAATAGGCGTATAGTGTTTTTACCCGCGCTTTTCCGTTCGTGAGACTGAGATTGAGGTTCTGAGTCCATGACAAGAGTCAAAGACGACGGGTCGTTAGGTCAAGATTAGCGGATGCAAAAAAAATGCGCAAGCATGGAAACCCTGGGGAACATCCAACTGTTAACCTGACAAAATTGAGAAGGTCAGTGCCATCCTTCCCATTCCTTCCCATCGTGTCCCGCTTACTGACTGTTATTTTACAGCACAGCACAATGATTAGACATAATAACCATGGGCGGCAACAAAAAAAAAAAATGCGCTACTCTAATGACACAAATCGACTCTCAAAAACCGGTGTTGTTGCACAGATTTGTCGAAACAACAATTTGCGCCTTGGCCCACTCCTGTTCATGGCCATTATTGCAATTAGCGCTGCACTGCACGTTGTCAGACCGACACCCTTCTCCTTCATTCCCTGTCTCCAAAAAGTCGCTTAACCCAAGAGGTGTGTGTGTTAAACTTCACAGCACATGTACCAACCAAATGTCAGGGTATCTTGAAGAGAATTTTAGTATTTATGTTTAATATTTACACTCGGCAACACAGAACATCATCAATACTCATCTAAAGCTTGAGCTCGCCATGCCTCTTTAACAAAGGACGGATGTACTCCTCATACCCATCACACACCTCGCGCCGGTTCAGTGGCTCCATCTGCGCCTTGTCCCACAGTCTCTTGTATGCATCGCCGTCCGAGGCTCCCAGTGCCGAGTTAAGCAAGAAATCGGGGTGATCAAACGCATCCACCAGCCCGACCGCTTCATCTGCCAGTCCGGCCACCAGGGTCTTGACCTGCGCGCGGAGCGACTGGCACTGTACAGGTGAGAAGTACCCATCCTCGACAAAGTCGGCCAGGTTGGTCTGGATCGTATGCAGCGCATGCAGGTGTGACAGGCGCTCAAGAACCTTGACCGAGGGACCCTGGGCGCGACGCTCCTCATCTGTCTCTGAGTTCTGGGCGTCTTTGACAGACTGGATGAACCAGAGGACCATGACATACTGAGCGTGGGCGTGCGAGATGCGATAGCATTCGATGTTGTGGTCTGACCAGGTCTTAGGGTTGGCGTGATTGAGTCCGCCCAGCTCAACGGCGTCACTGAGTTCAAAGGCGAGACGGGCGCAGCGGTGCTCAAAAGCAGCGAGCTGGATATCTGGGTTCATCCAATCTTCGGCAACTCTCACCGCGCAGGTCGTGCGGGCAAAAGTCGTCTTGTTCAGGGCTAGGAGCAAATACTTTGAGAAAGGAGTAACCTTTTCGGGAGTGGCCTTGGCGGTCTTGACCTCCTTGAGGAGATAGCGGGCCATCTGCTGGGTGAGGACATAGTTGTCGCCCTCATAAGTGTTGGAGGGCACGATCGACGCGAACAAGTGTGCAATGCCGGTAAAGTACGAGAATCCGTGTCCTCCCATCAGCTTACGACACTCTTCTGTGCCAGCAGCACCGATTGTCGTGCAGTAAGACTTGAGCGCTGAGGACATGGCGTGGACCTCGGCCAGGGCATCAATGTTGCCCGAGGAAAGACCGGTCATCAGACCAATGTACATCTCCATCATGACATGACCAGCGGTAAAGAGGGCGTAGGACTGAGCGATCATGGGGAAGAGGCGATTCTGGACCATGGGGTAGTTGATGACTTGGGTCTCGAGGCCAGGGTTCAGATCAGAGTCGTTGCGAGATGTGGGGTTATTGAACTGACGACGAACAGTCAAGTAACGTGTGGCAACGGTAGTTGCGCGAGAGAGGTACAATGCCATCTGGCGAATGAGAACCGATCGCAGAAGAACCATGGATCCGTAAGCGAGCTATTGTGCCGTTGTAATAAAGTAATTAATAAGCGTGATGCAAAAATTCGTTCCCTCTACTTCATTGTGCGTCGAGGCTTACTTTGGCATGAGGGGGCTTGGTGTAGACACCGTCCTTGGACACCTTGGAGAAACGCATCAGCATGTTTTCGCGAGGGATACGGTACTTGTTGAAGCGGGCAACTATTCGAAAGAGATTGGGAAAATTTTGCTCAACATAACGCCCTAGCGATATTTCTCTGGGACACTATAAACAAGGCAAGCACATCGAGGTACTTACATCCATTGTCCATTTTATTGAATCCGTTGAACGCCTTGGGGCCGATATCACCGATTTCGACTCCAGGGAAAGGCTTGTGATCCTCCAAGGAGCGAAGAGGAATCACAAAGACGTGGGCGCCATAGTCTTTGCCGTCGATGAACAACCTTGCCTGGACCACGGCATGAGTTGATAAAGCACCCAGGCCACCGATCCACCACCTGTATTATTTTCGAGATATAATGAAGTAAGCGATTTGGAGCGCTCATTCACTGAGAAAAGAAAAAAATGCTAGTAGTATGATAAGCTTACTTGGAGGCTGTGAATGAGGTGCTGTTGATCTCCCACTCGTCAGTCTCTTTGACAAAAGAGGCCGTTGTCTCGAGCTGCGACAGGTTGGATCCATGGCCGAGCTCTGTCTGGGCATAGCATCCAAGAATCTGGAACTTTTCGGCAAGAGGGATCCATTTTTCGATCTGCTCCTCTGTTCCCTGCGAGTTAATGACAGGAATGAAGGCTGTGTTTGTGGTTGTTTGTATGAAAGTGGTTATCAGTGGCGAATTATTTTTTTTGCGAAGCGAAGCGAAGAAAAAATTAAGGAAGACCGCCCCACCAAAAAAAAAAAAAAAAAAAAAAAATCGCTTACCGCCGTTGTGCAGGACAATGGGAAGGGTGTCGTCGATGGCCTCCATCATGGTGGCAAAGTCCAGATCATTGAGATCGTGCTCCATCTTAATCTCGGCAAGGCGCGTAGACATGGCAATACCACGCTTGACAGCATCAGTGTGGTTCAACCAACCCCTGTTGGACCGACATTGGTTACTTTCACGATCTAATATTTACTTTGACGGTTCGACACTGAGAATGAGGCGTCATATTACCAGTCGTCCTTGTTGAAGATGGGTTCACGGGCGATGAGATCAATGATGTATCGTCGTTGCTCAACGTTGGCGGCTCCGCCATGGAGGTAGTTGGTCATGTCTTGGACATCGAAACTGACTTTTGTTCTTGCATAGGCCAGATCCTTCTTATTTTGTGATTCTGTCATGTTGACGGTATGCGTGAGATGTAGACGATGTCGGTTGGGTTGGAAGTGGTGACGGTTGGACAGATAGACAGATGCGACTGGGAACAAGAAAAGCTCCACTGGTATTTATAGGCAAGATAGCCCATTCTAGCCATGCTATCACTTGCTCTTCCCCCTCCACACGACCACAGCACAACAGCGGGTTGTTCTTTTTCATGTGCTCGGCTGTCGAAGTGGAGCCTCTGTGCAACGTAAAATAGACACTGCACAAAGCAGCGCGCCAACTTGTCGCTATAAAGGGACAACCTTATTCGTACGCAACTCCACCACTGCACTTCTCCACGGCTCAGAGCAAAAAACACCAAGCCCGTCCAACCGTCGGCTGGCGTACATCGATAGAACTCCCTTCGTCGTGGCAAACCATCCCCAAAATTACTTCCCGATACATTCACTACACTACATCTCAATTCGCGACAAGTGTGATCTGTGCCTGAACGGATCAACGAGACGCGTTGGATGATGAGCAACAGGGAGTGGAATGCCATGGAATGCCAAACGTACCTGTCAGGCTTTGCGTCCGATATTGTTACACTCACGCTGTACACTCTTTTGACGTATGATCCTCGAGATAGACAACACAGTACTACGAAGAAAAAAAAAAGATGTTGGACGGCTTGGCATCTCCCATGCCAACCTATTTTTTTTTTTTTTTTTTTTTTTTTTTGGAAAAGATTATTTTAATATCTATGCGGGCGAGGCCGAGAGAGAGAAAGAGAGAGAGAGAGAGAGATATTGACTTTTCTTTTGAGGAATTCTCTCTGTTGTGTGCATGTCAATTCTTCACTTGAACAATGTGAATGGGGTGAGAATGCTCTTGCTTGCATCTAATTCTCTCCATTCAGTCTCAATTCTCAGATCCAGCACAAACTTGGGCTTTGGGCTTAGCTCTCCTCCTAGAGTCGTGCCTGTGGCCCTCTCTCCCCTCTTTCCTTCCCTCTGAAAGCCTGACACTGTCAGTCTCTTGCGATTATGGCTCGCCGAAAGCTTTACATACTTGCCGTCCCTCAAAGCTCAAACTCATTCGCCTATGTTGGTGTGGTCTTTGGAACGACCGCGTGCTTTGGAAGTTTTAGACAGCAACCCCATTATGAAAAATTGGGATGCTCCAACCATATCTCGGCTTGCAGAATGCAGTCCAAAGTGAACGAGAGGCTATTATAATCAGGAGGTGGTTTTTGTCTTTGCTCGTTTCTAGCGTGTTTAATATGGTACAAATGCAAGTCATTGCATTGGGGATGCGTCGAGATGTGGTCATAAATATACGTTTCAAGTTGCGTATGGCTGGTCTTCAGCCATCTTTGAGCACAAGTCTAGCTTATACAGGGCCTCCAGCTTCAGGGCGTCAATGGCGTCGGTTTCTTGGTAGTGTGCACGATCCACGATCTCGTCAAGCATAGGCTAATTGAGCGGTGGAGCACAATTTGAAGCATTAGTCCACTACTTTGTTGTTCAAGCACTGTAGACGACCAGATAGAACAAAAATCTTATAACTTACAAAGGTCAGTTGCCATGAGTTCATACGGCGGA
Source organism: Podila verticillata NRRL 6337 (assembly GCA_000739165.1). Taxonomy (NCBI): domain Eukaryota; kingdom Fungi; phylum Mortierellomycota; class Mortierellomycetes; order Mortierellales; family Mortierellaceae; genus Podila; species Podila verticillata. Next base: position 394,359 of record KN042426.1, on the reverse strand, counting down.
ACCAACCTCCTTCCTTCTGCGAAATCGTCTCAATCCAGTCGTCCCAGTATCCAAGGCGGGCGTTCGTGCGCCAATCGCCCTTCACCCGGATCTGAGGATCTGTCCTCATGGGGAAAGCATTCTGGCCAGCCCAGATCACGCGAGACGATGAGCCCGTATCCTTCAAAACCGCAGCACGCGCAGAGGTCGGGTCCTGTGCCCGTTCCTTACGCGACGCCTTCCAGCGGTTCAAACGTGTGATCACCATTTCCCACCGCTCCAAGAATTGAGCCGTGCTCCACTGTCCACCCGCCACGGGTCCACTAGCCGGCCACTGTCCCAGGTTGATGTAGATGGTGTCGAACTTGTCCAGCTCGTCATCCGTGGACGCCAGAATATCGTCCAGGAACTGGTCGGCCTTATACATCATCTCGATCTTAGTGTCGTCCGCGGCGGGTTTTCCCTTGCCGATGAAAGTGCGGTTCAGGGCCAACGTCAATTCATTAGGCAGAACCTCGCTGTGGGTGGAGAATTTTTGGCGAGTGGGGTCGGCAGGGCGGTAGTGGTTCAGGATAGCGTTGTAGGTGGCACGGACCTGAGAGTCACCGGTGAAGAGGATGCGACGATGAGGGAAATCGGCAATGCTGTCTTTCTCTGGCGTGCGGAGCTCGGAGGCAGGCGAGGCAATCGAGTTACAAGTTGGGTGGAAGGGGTTGGTGGAGGCCGCTGTTGGGAGATGGGGTGTGGCGGTCATGGTGCATCCGCTGGGAACAAAGCGCCAGCCCTTGGTGAACTTTTGTTTATCAGTCTTGGCTGCGGCTGTTGCTGCGATTCCGCCTGCACCAGGCGCTTTGTTCACAACATCCTGTTCAGGGTAAAGCTTCAGAGCAAGATCTTCGCGCCAGTAGGCACCACGGACAGGAGCCATACGGTCACACTGCTCAAAAAGGTTGTCACGATAGGTCTTGACCTGGTCCACGAATAGTTCCATCTCGCATGCAGGGCAGATTGTAAATCTTGTTGAAGGTCCGGAGACTGGAAGTTCGTCCATGGCGTCGATCTCTGTCTCTGGCTGAATCAAAGCCTCATGTCTCCACTGTGGCCAAATACCAGGGCGATCCTCACGAATCGATCGGAATTTGTCGTATGCCAACCACCCAGAGAGCTGGACAGGTCCTGGGAGCGTCATTCGGAAATCGGATCTATATACTAGGAGAGTTTTTTCTTCCTTTGGTACCACCTCAGATCCAGGAACACTCACCAGAAGGTCCTTGGAAACGAGGTGTGCACCCAAGGCCAGTTTCTGTGCACCCTGGATCACAAAGTAAAAGTCGTCGGGTCCTGCGACATCTCGAAAGTATTGGGTATGGGCCTGGTTCTTGGAGGGCTTGATTTTCCACACTGAATCATCTGCTGGGACAGTATGAACAATTTGGATAAATCCCTGGCTGCAATCTTGGCTCGATATGCAGAAAGCGAGACTGTACTCCTTAAGAAGTGAGGGGATTGGGCGACAGGTCACTTGGTCTGGCTGAAGAGCTGGAGTGGTCGGAGAGGAGGACGCCGTTGAAGCAGATGTGAAGGATGGTGAGTCGAAGGAGGTTGATGTTGACAGCACGAGACTTGGGCAGTGTAGAGAAACGACACCAGGAGGAGCAGTATAGTTGTTGGGGTTTTTGGATAAAGAAGATGATTGCGGTTGCTCCTCTTCTTGAACGAACTCGTCGCTCTCGTCGCTTTCTTCGCTTTCATCATTTTCGTCACCATCCCCATTCTCGTTTGTGGTGTTGTCGGCGAACTGCCACCGTTCATCGTCGTCGTCGTCTTCACTGGGTGCTGGTTCGTCATACTCTTCTTCATTGTATGGGTGTATCTGTGCATTTTCAGGGGTATAGTTCACGTTGGGTTGAGAGATAGCTGAAGGCGGTGAGGTTGATGGCGAAGTAGCGGTCTGAGTCGATGTCGGAGAGGACGCCGAGAACTGGATACTGAAGGTGTTGACAAGCAGCAGTGCAGAGGTAATGGCTACGAGGAGAAAAGCGGTTTTCTTGTAGGAGAGAGAGGTGGATCCTCGGGCGGGTGATGATGAGGGTTGCTGAAGCGGGAGTAGCGGTTTTTTTCCAACATTGCTGTACTGTCTTACGACCATTGTTGCTGATGTAAGGTATTATGGAGTGTTTTGTGGAGTGCAGGGTATCGTGTAGCGTTTTGTTCCGGTATTTATGGAAAATAAGTATGGTCGATGACGAGGACTTGAAGACTAGAAGATGGAGAAGGAGTAAAAGAAGAAAAAACCAAGCAGTGTTAGTCCCTTCTTTTTCCATCCATCCTTCCGTCGGCTGCTTGATGGCGAAAGTGTGAATATGATGAATATGATGTAACAATAATCCCATCCATGACCACCCCACGCGACTCAGGGGGCTGAAAAGTGGCTGGATGAGAGATCAAGGGGGAAAAGATTAATTAATGCCCCACGGACATTGGAAAGTTGCGTTTACCTGGTAAAATGAAGGAAATGAAGTCGTTATGTGATGAGTGGATGAAGGTGACAAACGGAAGAAGAGGAAGAAATTGACAAAGATCGAGAGTAGGAGAGAGGAGTGTATGGAAGTGCAATGTATGCGGGAAAGGAGCGAAGGTGTTTTTTTTTTTTTTTTTTTTGGTATTTGTTGTGTTTGTTGATCTTGAATGGATATAAAATGGTAATCGGGGTAAATGATATGTATGCGAACACAAGTTTTAACTGTAGCGGGATAGAGGTGGGATAGAGATGAGTGAGATAGGAGGTGAGATAGAGGTGAGCAGGCGCGTAGGATGAGGATGAGGATGACTCGGACAAAGAGGTGACAGTGAGTGAGAAAAAAAAAAAGAAAAAGAGAAAGGTGTAACGAAGCCAAACAAGATGAACAAAAGGAAACTGCAGCGAACGAAAATATCTATACATGGGACTCTAGAAGGGTACTTGCAATCCAATAGAAAGGTTTGTCTTTGCGTTGCTCCGACCCAAGTTCCTTCTTTGGCACCCATTTCTGGAAGAATGGACAACCAGTAGTGAGTAATGACCAACGGAAAGCGTTGTTTTCGATGGTGTATTCTCTTTGTTTTGCTTGACTGAACGAGATGAGAGTGACATGGTGCTCAATGATTACACTAACCGAAATTTAATTGCTTTTTGCTTTGGGGAGTTGTTTGTTTCTCACACACAAGGCAACAAACACAACAATCTGTCCTTACTCGCTGGTATCGTTGGCCCTTGATCGTTGTTGTTATTGTTGTTGTTGTTGTTGTTTGTTGCGTGTACATGCTCACTTGCAAACAAAAATCTATTCTTTCTCAGATTTAAGGGCCCTGACTGCTGAGTGGTGGGATAGCCTCCCCGGGTTATGAACTGCTTCTCTCGTCTTCGTCTTCTTCATGTGGAGGAGAGAAGAGAGTCAGTGGCTTTTCGAAAAGAACTGTTCTTCGTGTTCCATTTCAATTTACAGGCAAATACTAAACTTTAGAGTTGCAACTACGCTCAAAAAGGGTTGGTGCAGTAGAGGGAGCAGAGGAGGGCGGTGCGATTGAAACCCAGGGAATAATGGAAACTTGTATGTCACCATCGAAAGACCCACTCTGTAGTTGAGTGATTCACCAACTCCAAATCCGCCGCCTTCTGGGCCATGGTTCCCTGTTTGCAGCAACACAGTTAGAATAAAAAAGTAAAAACTCGACAATGCGTAGTCATTGCAAACAACAAAGGGTACAGCCCTATTTTTGGGCGAAGCTCTCTACCAACGAAGGTCGCCAGTTCCATGTATTGACCTAAAACCCTTAGCACGAAACTAGTTCATTGAGAGAGAGAGAAAGTACCCCTGATGGCCCACCTTTTGGTTTATTTGCTGGATAAACCTCACTTGAGGAAGAAGAAAAAAGAAAAGAGGTGTGGTTTAACGGAGAAATATCCTTGCGCTAGGGGTGTAAAGGTACCATACAAAGTATATTTCTGCACGATCTCAATAGTGATGGACTGTGTGGTCCATTCTGTTTTCTCGTCCATGATCGGTAACTGAGATACTCTGGGTAAAACTCTGCATTTATGCGTTCTGATGTGGAAAAGAAAGTCAAGAAGTATAAAATAGAGCCCCGATGGTGGGGTATCACTTAAACTTCATGTAGGGCTAGCTGGACTGAGGTGTGAGTAGGCCTCTGGGTTGAATGATGTGATGAACGAGGCATCTTCTTTTTCTCGAGTGTGGAGCGAATGTTTAGGTGGCCATCAATCCATGCTTAGGCAGGATGTCCTTTTACCTCGGACTGATCAGCCAGGTCGTGTGCCTGAATTAATTAATTTAAAAAATCTTTGGCTTGACTCTGTGACCGCCGTCAGCTCTTGGTGCCTGGTTCCTGGATTTTGGTTCCATTCCGGAGCGTCAGTCTGACGAATTTCCCAAATCAGACTACGCTATTGAAATAGTGAGAGATAACATCGAACTGTTCAACTTCTTTTTTAAGGTTTTCATTGATACGGGTCACGTGCAAAAGCGTAACAAATGCGCGAATCGTCTTCGAAAAGGGGTTTATCAAGGCCACATTAAAAGGAACACAGAATTGAATCAGTGTGTTGACTTCGGATAGTTGGTTTATTCCGTAAGGTTTAGGCCCTTTACCTTAATTGGTGCATGGGTTCGAATCCCATAGTCAACAACCTTTAAAGCACTGAACTTAGGATCATACCTCTTTTTTTTTTTTTGCTTGTTCCTCTTTACGAACAAAAGAGTCAAATATCTATATTTTTTTTTTTTTTTTTTGGCCACTGATACTTTCTGAGGAATGTGTCGTTGTTCTAAATGAAATCAGTTTTATTTTCACGTTGTGGTTTGTTCAACGGGGTGGGATGGAGAGGTGGTGGGAGGAATCATAACTACAATTTTTTTTGACGAGACAAGGATATTTACTTGGTGACACGGTCAACAACGCCCTTGCCAATGATCAGACGCTGGACCTGAGAAGTACCCTCGTAGATCTGGAAGATCTTGGAGTCACGGTACAACTTCTCAACAGGGTACTCTGTGTTGAAACCAGCGCCGCCAAAGACCTGGACGGCATCGCAAGCAGACTTGACAGCGACATCAGAGGCAAGAGCCTTGGCGATCGAAGCCTCCCAGGTGTTGCGGTGGCCGTTATCCTTGAGCCATCCAGCCTTCCAGACCATGGCGCGGGCAGCCTCAATACCAATGGCCATATCGGCGATCATGAACTGGACAGCCTGATGGTCGATGATGGCCTTGCCCATAGTCTTACGGTCAACAGCGTACTTGGTAGCCTCAACCATGGCGCGGCGAGCCAAACCAACGGCACCGGCAGCGACCAAGGGACGGGTGATGTCGAAGGCACCCATGGCGATCTTAAAACCTTGACCAACAGCTCCCAAACTAAGATGTAAAAGAAGCAAGAAAGAAAGCGATGTGCATGTATTATGCGTTAGTCACGGATACAAAGTAGGACGAAAATAAGATTTGACCTCCCCCCGCATTCCTCCTTTGAAGACACAAACAAAAACACAAGCAGAGTTTTCTGAAAATCATCACATGCTTGCTTGCTTGATTTGGATCATGGTGAGTACTTTTTGTGTGTCTCTCTCTGTCTTCTCTGCGAAACAACAAGGTCGCAGTGCACCAACTTACATGTTCTCCTCGGGAACCTCAACATCCTCGAATGTGATTCCACGGGTGTCCGAGGCACGCTGGCCCATGTTCTGCTCTTTGCGACCAACAGTGATGCCCTTGGAGTTACCGTCAACAATGAAACCAGTGAATGCAGAGCCAGTCCTGGCATTGGCATCAGTCTAGTTTGATTATTATGAAGGGAAGCAATATTGGATGGCATTAGGATCAGCAATGAACAAGAAAAGAAAAGAAAAAAGACCCTGCGTGTCTCCCAGCGAATAAAAAATTAGCCGAGAAAAATTCGCTCTTGGATTTGACTGGATGGGTGACAAGCTTTTTCTGTCCCCTTTGACACCGTCCCCCTCATCTCATACTGTCGGTCCTTGCTACACGTTTATACTCTTCGAAATACCACGGATCGCTGTCTCCACGTCCCTCCAATTAAGAAACATGCAAGGTTGGATGTGTATTCCATTGTGTAGGTTGCGTCCAGGCTGTCATGTCATGCTTCTTTTGTGATCAAAAGGCAATAATAAGGAAGAGGTGACGGTCCAAGCAGAAGAATCCTGAGATAACCACAAAGAACAAAAAAAAGATGGCCAAAACTTGTTATTTTTCGTACCTTGGCGAGGACAAAGAACCAGTTAGCCTTGCCTCCGTTGGTGATCCACATCTTCTGTCCGTTAATCACCCACTTGTCGCCCTTCTTGACAGCCTTGGTCTGGAGACCAGCAACATCCGATCCTGCACCGGGCTCGGTGACACAGTACGCAGCCATCAGGGGCTCCTCAGTCATGCGTCCCAGGTACTTCTTCTTCTGGAAGTCATTAGCAGCGACCATCAAAGGTGCCTCGGCGAGACCGTTGGCCTCGATCGCAGTCTGGATACCAGAGCATCCGTAAGCCAACTCCTCAGAGACGAGCGAGCCGTCAAAGACACCGAGACCCAAACCACCATAGGCCTGGGGGATGTGGGTGTTGACGAGGCCGAGCTCCCAGGCCTTGCGGATAAGCTCGGTGGGGTACTCGCCGGTGCGGTCGTGGTGGGCGGCGACGGGGATGATCTCATCCTCGGTGAACTTGCGCGCAAGTTCCTGGATAGCGAGCTGCTCCTCGCTCAGGCCAAAGGAGACGTTATGGCTGACCATGGAGCTCGAGAACGAGCGAGCCATCATCTTAGGGGCGGAAGTGGCGACCTTGGAGGCGCGGACAAGAGTTGAGCGGAGCATTATGTGAGGTGTGTCTGGGTAAGTGGTAGGATAGGGTGGAGGGAGAGGTGAGTGGGGAGTGATGGAGAAGAAAAAGAAAGAAAGGAAAAAAGAAAATGAAGGGCGAGTGAAGAATGGACAATTGATGTTTCTTTCTTTTGCTCATCACGTCGTGTCTCTCTCTTTGTAAGAAGCACGTGAAATTGACATCTCGCGTGTCCGTGTTCGAAATGGAAATTGTGTATCGCTCTTGCATAGCAAACTTCAATCGTTTTTTAATCAGGGCCTGCTAATGGGGTCACAGTGCTATGCGCAGACACTGTCCAGTCTACAGCTCTTGTCTATCAAGAGCCATACTGCTTCGGCGACGGGCAATCTTGCCTCCACGGATCACAAACCCAGACTCGCGCGTGAACTCGTTGTCTACGCCTGTGGAGAAGCTGGGAGTTTGAGACTTGCCATTGGACCCAGCGCTTCCTCCAGAGGTCGTCCTGGATCGCTGGCGCAGCTGCTCTTCCTCCTCAGAGTCCTCATCCGATGACTCGAGCATGTGTCCATCGTCCTCATCTGAGTCGATCAAAGAACCGTGTGTAGAGAGCTAGAAAAAACATCAAAAGGAAAGAGAATGTGCTGGTAAGTCTTCTTACAGTTTTTGGACAAAAGAAGGTAATAATAACGAAAGAAAAAGAAACAGGTACTTACAGCATTGTATGGGTCGTAGTACTCTTCGCCCTTCTCGGCGGTCCAGTGGCGAGGTTTCTTGCCCAGTAACTCTTTCCAGTTCCATTCAATCCTGTAGTTGGAGAATCCAGTGTCCTGTTGCGTCTGTTCCTTCTCTGCGAAAGTGGAAGAGGCGCCAATGGCACTCTGCTTCAGTTCAACTCCGCGCTTAGAGACAAATCCCTTGGGAGTGCTTGATCCAAATCGAGAAGGTGTTGAAGGCCCAGGGGTAGTGGGTCGACTTCCGGCTCTGCTCGAGAACCCAGACGCAGAAGCACCGTAGCGATGCGAAGAAGGCACAATGGGTGTTGATGGCAGGTAGGGCGATCCTAGAGGCAGCGCGGCATGCGTGTGTTTCTCCCCAAAGTACTCCAGTTCGTCATAATCCTCGTCTTGGTCAAGCATGTGCAAGTACTCTTTATCGCCTGAGCTTTCCGAGTAGACAGCCTTCACTTTCAGATTCTTTCCTTCGGAAACAGACTGTGCTTGATGAGGCAGGTTTGGATCTGCCGCATAAAGGCCGGTGGTTGCCATCTTGCTGCTTCCACCACTGCTCGATGTCGACGTCGAGTGTCGGGCATACCTGCTCGTGGCTTGTGGATACTTGGATAGCACCTCCATCGCTTCAGCGGCAGCTTGAGCAGATGCTTCCTTCTCACGGATATCACTCCTCCTCTGGCGCTCGAGAAAGTCTTCCGCCTCATCGATGTCCTGATCCAGCACTGGGCTCGTGGTGTCGATTTGCAATGCCAGACCCATCAACTTTTTCCCTCCTTGGGTCGAAAAAGTAGTTCCAGATTGCACGCTCTCCGAGGTCCTAGATTCAGTCGTAGTAACGTGGCCGCTCTTCTTGGTTGCAGTCTTTGTAGTTGTCGTTGTGTCCGTTGTTGATCCAATCAAGCGAACAGACGAAGATTCCTTCCCGGCCGAAATATGCGTGTCCCTGGATCTGGCACCAGTTTGAGCAACTTCACTTGGTTGAGAGCTCTCGTTAGTCTGGCTAATAGATCTTTGAGTGTTGGCACTCGTAGTGGCTCTCGGCATGGTCGGTCTCGATCCAAGTCTGCTTGCCTCTTGAGTGTTGGTCATGGAAACAGTCCGTCGACCACCAGTAAAGTAGGGAAGAGTGCGCTCTCCGGCAGGAATCTCAAACATGGTTTCGCCTCCAGTGGAGCTCGTGCTGGATTCTGAGCTCACTTCAACACCGTTCTTGAACTTGCGACGGATAATAGTCGTGGTGACGGTTGTCCTAACAAAACGATGTGAACCAGGAGTGGTGATCTTGGTTGTTGTAGCCGAAGAGGCTCTCGACTGAGCAGCACCAGAACGCTCCAAGTTCACAAGGGCCATGGATCCAGTTCCGGCAGCACCAGCACCCACCACCTGAGAAACACTGAAAGAAGATTTGCCTTCTTGCTCAGCACGACTCTCAGCTTTAGTGGTAGCGATCCTGCTTTGAGACTTTGACCCAGCATGCCTTGCCTCGTGAACCTCATTCTTGTTACTCTCTCCAAAGGCGCCAGCACCTGAGGAAAAGATCATGTCCTTAGAGCGTCGGTCTTGTCGCAAGGGCAAGGCTAGTTCGATTTCGTCGTCTTCGATTCGGAGCTTCTTCTTGTTGAGGGCCAAGTTTGGTGGATCCCATGCATTTCTGAACACATACAGGGAGCCTTCCTCCTGCTGCTTGAGACGTTTCTGGGTCCGGATCTTGGCAAGCTTGGCCAACCGCAGCTTTTCGAGACGTGCCTCCTCCTCCTTGATACGAGCCTCCTCTTGCTCTTTTGCCCAACGCTCTTCTTCTTCGAGACGCTTCTGAACAAGCTCCGCTTCGTACTGCTCCTGGCGCTGCTTGGCCTCGTAGGCCAACATGTCCTCAAGGCCGTATCCCTTGCGGATGGCTCCTGCACTACTTTTGCGACTGCGGGGCCGCCTCTTCTCGGTCTTTTGCAAGATCGACATCTGGACACCAAGATCAACATCCCATGCATTGACCAGCCTAAAGTTCTCAAAGGCCTGGCTGCCTGTCACCTTCTCGTGGGCTTCCTCCTTGAGACGATCGCGCTCATACCGTGCGTGTTCTTGAAGTCTGATCTTTTCCAGCACAGCCTCCTCATACTCGAGTCTTTTGGCAGTCTCAGCTTCCTTCTGTCGGCGTTGCTCCTCAGCGTTGGCCGCAAAGTTGTAATAAGTTCTAGTGGGGGTTCTTGGCGATTTGGCTGAGCTAGAGCCGTTGGTCTCCCACGGGAATACTGGGCGACCTTTACCTGAAGGGACTGAGGAATTCTCTTTAGTGACTTCTTCAATGATCAGAGGCGTCAGTGCTAGGGTCGGGTGAGTCTTGCGCGGATCATCAGGCAAATCCCATGCATTAGGGTAGTACATGTCTGGCAGACCGATGGGCTCAGGGATAATTGCAGTAAATGAGGGTACTGAGGCAGTGTCGGGCGAATCAATGGCAGGGGGCAGGCGATATCGGTAGTCCGTCAGATGGTGTGGGTTGATCTCACGGTCTATCGAGCTGTGGCTGGAGCCGGATCGGTGATGCGTTTGGCGCTCGTCGGGATGGCGCGTTGCCTCGTCGCAATCATTAGGGTCATACTTGTGAGACCCTGGTTCTGGGAGCAGAGGTATTTTCGGCGGAGAAGGCGTAGGATGGTAGTGGTAGTCGGTCAAGTGATGAGGATTTAAGGTATAATGGGCTGGCTCCTGGTGGTGATGTTCTTGGTGACCGGTTTCCTGATGAAGGTGTTCATGGTGGTGCTCATGATGGTGCTCCTGATGATGCTCCTGGTGGTGGTGCTGCTCCTGCTGCCAGGTCCCATGGTGATGATGTTCTTGATGATGTTGTTCATGGTGTCCATTGCCAGGGTGGTGATGTTCCTGGTGACGGTTCTCATGATGATGGTGGTTATGTTCTTGGTGGTGATGCTCCTGGTGATGATGATGAGGCTCTTGATGATGTTGTTCATGGCGGTGGTGCTCGATATGGTGCTGATTATGATGGTAGTGTTGCTCGTGTTGCTCGTGATGCTGGTGCTCGTGATGCTGGTGGCTATGATGATGGTGTCCCTGGAGCCAGTTTATTCGTTCCGCTAAGCGCGGTGGGATTGGAGGACGCCATTGGTACTCCTGATGACCTGACTCATGGTGGCCTTGATCGCCCTCACGGATTATCGAAGGCTGCTGCACTTGGTTCTGGTGATCGTAAGCTTGGAACCAGCCATCGTAGTGAGGCTTCTTCTCCACTTCTGGTTCTTGCAGGTTGCCATCAAGTCCAACGCGGTCCCATTGGCTGTGCGGAGGCAGATCATAATCATGGACCACTTCGTGTAGATCGGAAGGCTTATATCAGAGATAAAGAAAAAAAATATTTAGATTCTAACCACGTTCATTAATGCTAGAGCAGGTAAACTACCAAGTCCTTCTTCCTTGAGTCGTGTTGCTCCTTCATCTTTGCCTGCCAAGGAAGGAAGGAAGGTTGGCCTCACCAAACTAAGATAACGAACACCCTCTCGCCATTTTCAGCTCCGACAGGAAAAGAAAGAAAGGCGTGTGGAGAACGACAATCTCGCCATTTCGGCATCCTTAAATCTGGTCAAAGTCATAATCGGTTAAGATCGCATCCACTCACTCCCAGCAAATGCCATCCATGTTCAAGTGGCCCTTCACTGACCCATTCCAGTCAATATTGGCGCCATTTTTTCCACATCCTACCCCCCTGTGCATCTTTCGTCGCTGTTTACCCCCAGTCGAACCTGATAATCATCCAAACGCAAAAGCTCAGACCACTCTTCACTCTCTTCCCCCCTCCTTCACCCAAAATTCCGCTGATACACAGAGCCCGAACTAAAAGTCGGTATAATAGCCACTGATAGTAGGGAAAGGGCAGGGCAAGATAAAGAAAAGAAAGGAAAGAAGAGAAGAAAAAAAAGGCAAGCCAAAAGAAAGAGGGGGGGACACAACAAAATGCCGTTTTCCTTTTCCCACCCATCCGACTCGTCCACAATCAACAGGGCTGGGAAAAAACAATGACCTCGATAAGCCAAAGAAGTGGAAGTAGGGGTTTTTTTTACCTTGCCGCCAATATGCATGTCGTAGATATTCCACCACTTTTGCACAAGATCGATCGAGTCCTTGGAAGAAGTGTTGCGAGGAAACACGGCGCCGTCGGCGAAGCGGAGCCATTGCCAGGGTTTAAAGGACCCTACAAAGTGGACAACAGCGAGTCTTTCTCGGTATTGTTGGAACGCAGGCGCGTAACTATTTGGACATTTGGAAGGATAAGATGTCGATACCGTCAGTTCCATGTCGTCCGTTGTCCTTGCTCACTCTCTCACATACTGAGGCGACTTCTTGTAAAATATAAAAAAAAAGAGGACACTGAGCAAAATAAAGACTGGAGAGTCATGGCGGATGTGGTTTCGTTGATAGGCTGGCGGTGCGAGCAAAGCGGAGAGACTGTGTTGTGTTGTTGACGTGTTTGCCGGCCCAACAAAATGAAAAAAAAAAAAAAATCACCCACGCTCTTTCAATAACAAGTTGGACGTGCTAAACCATCGGCATGAATCGTTTTTTGTTCCTATGTGCGACCATTTGAACATTGATAAACGGCGTCCTCGGTCGTACTCCAGGTTGTGTATAGTTGATGGGGTGTTTTTTCCCTTATTTTTTTCTCCCACCCCCCCCAACCAACCGCCACGCTTTGTTTTTATCCACCGTCCTTTGGCATTTGACAATATTACACTTTCCCCCCCAAGGTTGATAGATTCTAACCGCGTAGAGTCATTGCCCTGGTTTTTTTTTTTGGTCTTTCATGTGTGTCTTTGATCAACAAACAAGCAAAAGAGCAAAAGGGGGCGTTTGAAAGAGTCGTTCGTTCACTCATTGCAGAAAGTGGTGTTCTGTTCCATACCTGTAAACGGATGAGGGCGTGGTATTGTAGACAAAGGGCAGTCGGTTGTCGGAATGGCCCCTTGACCATCCGCTGAAATAGCTGTTCAGCAAGCCCTGATCACCACCTATCACCAACATATAAAAGTATCTTGTCAGTGTCCACGCAAAGAAGAAGGCGACATTTTTTTTAAGCTCCAGGAACCATGGGGCTCAGCCAAGGCAGAAGAAGAGGTCACACACATATGTATGACGATGCGTGTATCCGCTGTTACGTACCATCAAAGGTGCCTTCCTGGTTGGCCATCTCGATCAGTCCTGTGTAGTCCTCATAAGACGGCCGGCACACAAACACGCCTGAGTTGAAGCAGTCTGGCCATCCTGCATCGGGTGAGGCGGCAAATCGAGTGTTACGGTCCTTGTCGTCCAGGGAGCCGTTCGCTGCAAAGTCAAACAGGTCGTCAATATTACGGAGGACAAGCGTGTCTGCATCTAGGAAGACGACCTTAGAGTACTGTGTCTGGTTAAAGACGTGGATCTTGGTCAGAGTAACGCCGAGCTCGGGGCGACCCAGGAGGGCCAGGTTTTTTGTGGAATGAGAATCAATCTCGCCAATCTCAATGACGGCATCGTAGACCTCTGCGAGCTTGTCGCGAATGGAGTGAGAGACAGCGGCTGTAATGAGTATGGCGAGCTGCTTTGTGGTCTGTGCAGCACGGAGCGAGTGGCCCAGGACCAGGGCTCCGCTGGCATAGTTGTTGTTGGTGAGGAGGGTGATGTATGCCTCCATTGCGAGTCCGGTCTGTTGGAGAGGGGAATCCCAGTTCCTGTGTGTAGGTAATGGAGGGTGTGAATGAAATGTAAATAAGTAAAAGAAAGAAAGGGAGAAAGGGGGCGTGGAAGTGAGAAAAAAAGAGTATGGGGAAGAGAGACAGGCGAAGGCAAAGGTGGGAAACAGCGCACAAGTGAGGTGAAAGGCCTTGCCATTTTTTTTTTTTTGGTCTTGGCCTATTGCTCTATCTGACTTTGGTCTCCGATCCCATCCTCCTCCCACCACCAATCCCACCCACATCCATAATGAGTTGCTTTGTTCTTCGAGGACATCATTCAACATGGCCAAGTTGTTCACTTACATGGTTCCCAATGCAACTTGAGAACACTATTACGTCTAGGGATCGAAGATACCCTCCAGTTCCTGCCATCTCTGCCTCTGTTTGTGGACCCGTCCAAGACTACGAACACGCGTTTCACTCGAAAGCCAAACCATGTTCTGGAGATACAATTCCGCACGTTTTTCAATTCCCTCCGATCCTAAGGCGTCCTTTCTTTCTCGCATTGTCCTCCCCGCCTCTCTATTCACGCGTTGACCACAGTCCTGCTCTCCTTCCGATGGACAACTTGTGACAGACTTGGACAAATGGCAACGTCCTCGAAGTAGATAGTTATCGCTTTGTCGCTTGTTGACTCTCAGTGGCGACACATGATGAGGACATGGACATGGACGTGAACATGGGATGAATAAAATGTCGACAGACGAAAACAGGAAAAAAAAAAAAAAAAGACGGCAAGCACTGACAGCACGTCCCAATTTTCTTTCCGCTGACACACCATTTTTATTTTATTTTATTCTGTCTCGAAGACGCAAGGGTCAAGGGAAAAAAGAGGACTGAGAGTCCACACGCGTCAGAACGCATGATGCGACAGAGATAACGAAACCCATTACAAAAAAAGAAAAAGCTGCACTCCAAAACGCACGTCCCATTGCTTCGGCTATCGCTGTTTGACAGACAGACAGGCGGACAGGCTGCACCTAGCCTTTTTATCACACCTTGTTGTGAGCACGCACATCATTCCTTATCTTCCTTTTCATATCCTCTTTCCCCCAGTTGAGCATCCCCAAGAAAAAATGAAAATGCACTGGCCATGAAAGGCATCAAGTCACGGTTCATGCTCCAAGGTCTATTGCGAGACTAATGTGTGCGTTCGAAACTCATAGTCTGGTCTTCCTCTCTGTTAATTCTTTAGAACTTTCTCATGTTGGAGTTTTTTCTGCTTGCCACGGATCTATTCCCAGTCGAATAAAAAAAAAAAGGCATTTTGTGGCAATTTAGTATGAAAAACTCGACAAAGACAACGCGAGTTCACCGGGTTCCATTTTCCCACAATCCTAACTCACCATTGCGTATTTCAGTCCGAGTCGGTGTCTATAATTCAATGAGTGAAGCAAACAATGAACCATGTCAGCCAATGATACATTCCACAATGTGAAATGGAAAGAGGTCCTCAAAAACAAAAACTTGCGTACCTGCTGGTTTGGGAGTGTTTCGATCGGTGCTAAGCCATTCCAAGTGGCGTTGACGACGACGTACCTCCTGCGCCTTGAGCTCATTGCGGCTCTTCTTCTTTTTCTTGTTCACCACCACTATGGGCTTCTCGGCATCCTCAAAGTTGCCCTCTTCCACGGCCGTCTTGCCATTGATAGTGACCCGCCCTTCGCTCGCCGACCAGGTCTCGGGACACAAAGCTCCTACAAACTCCTTGTTGTGCGAGATCATAATCACCGCTCCTCCCCAGTTTCGGATTGCGACAGCAAGGCCTCCAAGAGACTCTCGATCCAAGTAGTTGGTAGGCTCGTCCAGTACAAGCATGTGAGGGTTGTTCCACATGGCGGCAGCGATCACCACCTTGACCTTCTGACCACCAGACAGACCAGAGATCATGTTGTGGTCGGCAATGTCTCCGTCCAGTCCAACATCTTCCAAGTGGCGTCGAATACTCGCTGGAGACAGATCACGGTATCCAAGCCCCTCACGGGAAGCTTCCCGGTCGTCGAACTGTCGGACCAACTTCTCGAACCCAAGATCCAGTAACCGTTCGCGAGGCATCCATGTGTTAAACTTGTGGACGTGGTTCTTCCACTTGATCTCGTACTGGTACGACTTTTTGAGCTTTTGTCGTCCCATGATGGCTTCCACCTGGCGCTTGCTGCCATCTCCACCCGTGACCCAGGTCTCCATCTGCTTCATCTCCTCCTCTGACATCGCCACAGTTGGCTTTTCCAATACTTCGCGATCGGCGCCTCCTTGATATCGCCACTGGATATAGGCGTTGGGGGTCTTTTCCAGATGCATCTCCAGATGGTGGAAGGCGTGCTGGGCAACGTATCCGATACGAAGGTTGGGGTGACGCCATGCTGTTCCTTCCTGAGGGATAGCCTCTCCTGTCAGCAGCTTGATCATTGTTGACTTGCCTGCTCCGTTGGGCCCGATGACTCCGACACGCGAGGATAGCGAAAGCTGGACCGAGACATTATAGAGCGAGGGCTTGGTGTTGCCAGGGTAAGTGTATGTGCAGTGGTTCATTTTCATGATCGCTTTGGTGTTGGACTTGACTCCAACCAAGAACGAGGGCTTGGGGAACTCGAACTTGACCGAAGTGGCTGCTAGCGTATAGTACGATTTGGCTTCCGGCTTGATCTTAACAAACTCGGAGAGGTTGCCCTTGTACATCTTGAGCTTCTTGCGTTCATAGTGCAAGATATTTGTGCAGATGTTGTCGAGGAAGCTCGAGTCGTGGGATACAATGATCGAGGTGACGTTGGTCTGTGAGATCAGATAATCCTCAAGCCATTTGACATTGGTGACGTCCAAGTGATTGGTGGGTTCGTCTAGCAGGAGGATATCCGCGTTCATCAGCATAGCTCGAGCCAGCTCCAGCTTCATTTTCCATCCTCCAGAAAGTGACGAGACCGTGTTCTTTTGCATCTCCTCCGTGAATCCAACCTTCAGCAGCGCGTCCACAATATCTGACCGTGGTGTCTTGGCTAGCTTGTCATCCGAGGCGACAAAATCGGCGATACCCATCTCTCCCTGTTCTCCTTGAAGGGCATGTTCCACAAACACGGTACGCAGGATATCTGGAGAAGGAAAGCCATCCAGCTTGCCCAATGAAATAGATCGCATGAGTGTCGACTTTCCAGCGCCGTTGGGACCGCAGAGACCATAGCGATGTCCTCGATGGAGCTTGAGCTTTGTGTGATTCAACAACATCATGCCACCATACGCCAACGAAAAGTCGATATTGCAAAGCTCCTCACCGTCCTCATTGTCTTCGACCGATCCGTCGCCGTTCATCTTGCGATCCAGCTCCACGTAGTGGTTAAGAATGGTCTTGGTAATTGCATTGGCATCGGCTTCGGGCACAAAGGCAGTGAAATAAGGAGCAACGATCTGGCTCCATTCACGTGGTGACAAGTTCTCTTCCTCAATCAGAATCGCAATCAGGCTGGCAACATGCGCCTTGCAGACATCAAAGAACGATGGAAAGAATCCAAACTTGCTGACAGCGCGGTTCACCAGTGTGCGAGATTCTGCTGGAGTTGGAATGATGGAATCGGGCTTGTCCGAAGGGTCAATCTTGGTGGCGCCTCCTGCCCTGATAAGAGTGTTCCTGGCCGCAGTTGCAAGGGCACGAATCTCTGGATCAGCAGCAACATCAATGATACGATCCAATCCTGGCAAAAGGTCAGGCAGGAACTGTCCAGCCTCGGCAGGGTCCTTCACAAGCTTGCATAAGTTGTCGACAATGATGGTTGTCTGTCGCTGAACGTGGGCTCCACGTTCGTTCAAGGCACGGACCAGAAGGGGGACCATGATGGCCAGGGCGGGTCCGTTCATATCGGCGACAAAGGTGGTAGCAGAGAGCTTTTCCATGACCACGGTGACCTTCTCGGGGTGAGCCATACAGTCGCAGAGGTCCTTGAGATGACGGGCGATATCTGGGTTACCGCCAACGTTACAGACTCGCAGCATTGTCTTCATAGCCTGGTCTGCAACCTATAATGAGGGATAAGGTCAAGTAAGTCAATATGGGTCGTTCTTGAACATAGTTTGAGAAGGGTGAGAGATAGATGGCATGAAGGATGTAGCATTGTTGGAGGGGGCGAGGAAGGCGCATTTGTTTGTATTCAACCATCGTACTTGTCCTCTCATCAGCGAGACAAACATGCATGTACATAATCAGGAAGTGAAAAAGAAAGGGAAAAATAGGGAGCTGATCTGAACAGCTCCCTCTTGGGGTTCAGGTACGCTACCTCTTGCTTGGTGTCAGACAGGCAGTCCTTGACGATGGGAATGATCTCTGGCAAGGCGATACCGACTTGGATAGGCGAAACGTTCGAGAGATCAGCAAGCAGCTGCAAGGCGCCGACTTTGGTCTGCCACTTCTTGCCTGGACCACTGATGCACTGAAAGAGGATAGGAAGGACGATGGGGGCTGACTGGGAGGGCATGATTCCCATAATGGCGACTGCGGCTCTGGCAGCTGCGTCTTGGACAACGGCTCCCTTGTCGGCGTACAGCTCGAGAATCAAGGGCAAGAGTGGGAGCATAAACGGCTCTGAAGGTCGACCGATGACTTCTGCGAGAGCACAGAGACCGATGAGGGCGCCTTCGCGAGCCAGACCCGACTTTTTGTTCTTGGCCTCCTGCTCGAGGTTGCCCAGGATATTGTTAGTCTTGATAGAGATAAGACCTTCCTTGACGACCTTGGCGGCCATCTCTCGAGCAATGTCGTCACACTCCTCACTGGTGGGCGCAGTATACAGCTGGCTGAGCATCTCAGTGAGGTCGCTAATGTCACTCGGCGTGCCGGTAGTGGGGCCCGAATTCAACATTTCTGAGAAGGGGGCGATCGAGGGGATGAAAGAATGAGAATGAATGGAGAGAAGAGAAGTGAATCGTTTCCCTCACACCAACTTCTCTCACGCATAAAAGGCCCAAAAAATAGCGCTTGCAGGGGGGGGGGGGGTTGGCCACAAAAGGAAGAAGCACCCAAATACAAACCAGGACAGAAAAGCAGACAAACAACAAACGCACAAACAGACACCCAAACAAAGCTGAGTGAGTGAGTGAGTATGCAACTCACTCACTCAAAACGTTGCGTGCATCTGTTCGCAATGGGTTTTCATGAGATGCAATGGGCCAAAAAAGACCCCTCCTAAAGTAAAATTACCTATCCTCTTTATTATAGAACGCCACTAACCATCCGTAGGCACGAACAATGTACCTGATTCGGTGATGCCGATGAAAATTTGTCGAGGTTGAAGTTTGAAAGTCCAAAAAACAGACATCGCCGACATCGCACTCGCGGAAAATAAATTACATGGAACGATGCTTATTGGCAGGAAAATTCTTTTGGCATTAGCAACTGGGGTCTGATTCGATGCTTTTCAAGCTCATTCAACGATGCTTTTTCTTTTTTTTTTTTTTTTTTATGGTCTCTATATTTTATTTCTTAAGGGTTAAAATAAGCATTATTCGCGTTGTATCTTGGCGCTATTGGATATGATGTTATAAAGAGCAGTCGAGGGTAGGAAAGTGTTTTCTAAAAAAAACTTTGAGGAAGTAAGACCAGATCCCATGGAGGCCACTGGCAACAAGTTGGTGGGCTTTGATCGAGTGTTTCTTCTGGATAAGTGTTTGGAGGCCAGGGCAAGATGGCTTGAAGAGGTTTTCCAGTTCTAGATCTGTCCAATAGACTTTGTCTGTGTAGTTGTGCAGTAGATCCGTCCATGCTTCTCTCTTTGTGGGACAATGGAAAATATAGTGGTTAGGTGATCTTGTAGAGCGTGGCAGTCTGGGCATTCTGGGGATGGAGTTGTGTGATATTTTTCAAAACGGAAGGCAGCAGTGGGAATTGCATGGTGAATAGTGCGCCACCATAGGTTTCTACTCGAGGCCTGGATATTTGCCTTCCAAAAGGCACGCCAGTGCGATTTTTTGGCAGTAGATCGGCCTTGGTCAGGAGGAAGTAGGAAAGATCGAAGTTGCTGTGTGCTTGCCTGTGCAAAGGAGATGGTGTCTTTCTTGCCAACTGGTAGCTTGATGGCACCAAGGATTTTGTGGAGGCTCAAATCGGGTATATCAACGGTATCCTTAGCTTGCAGGCAAAAACGAGTGGACTTTTTCTGGAGCCGACGGATAAGTTTTTTGGTGGGTCCTGAACGCGGTCCTGTTATGGGAAGAGGCGCCTGAGGAGTGATGGTGCCCTTGACTACTTGGAGGAGCTCCTCTGTCCAGAAGCCATAATGGATTCAACTTTTTTTTTTTTTTTTTTTTTTTTTGTATAAAAAATTACATGAAATCAAAGATATCTGTGCCCATCCTTGTCATCGTGTTTAATCTCTTCCACAGATGTGGTTGCAACACATAAGCCATCGATTATACTAGGCAAAGACTTCCATGTAATTTTTATGCATCCATCCTCTGTCAAAGGTCCATATAGAGTATGTACTCTTCTCTTTTTGGGATACACATCCTTCACATACGCCGAAAACGGGTTGTTTGTCGTCGTTATGCAACCATTGCCTGTACGTGTTTTCGTCCGCATCAAGGTCAACATAAAGAACATTCATGTCATAGCTGTCCTTAAACATCTGCGGCTCGTTCGTCCACAATAGGTTTCTAGAGAAACACAACAAAAGTATCTTCATCCATCATGTCCATAATGGATTCAACGATGCATTAATCGATCGAATATGCCAAGGTGGATATTCAGGGGCCCCCTTAATACATATTTTTGCTGGAGGATTTCTTTGCTTCCTTGACTTCCCCGCCCTATTGAATGGCGAATCTTTTGCATCAACTTTCCGCTTCGCACTTGTCCAATGACAGCAGGAACCCCGCAGCTCATCTTTCTCGGAACAGGAACCTCCAGCCAAGTTGTATGCACATGTCGGATGGAGGAACCCATCGATGATTCTGGAACAGGAGGAACACCAACCGCCCACTCACCCCTCCCTTTCCCTGTGCTTCCGATAATAGCCTTCCATCCCATGCTTGACCGATCCCAAAGCAGACTGTAAGGTATGTCTGTCAACACTCAAGCCTGAGGGTGTAAGGAACATCAAGCGGAACACCAGCGCCATGGTCCACTTTATGCACAAGGACGGCCGAGAAAGGTTCGTCTTTCCGCCTGCGTGTTGGCTCTTCCCCTCACAAAGACCATGTTACAAATTGAACTGACTTAACGGTTGAACCTTTTACTTATGTACTAGAAATATCCTGATCGACTGTGGCAAGAGCTTCTACGATTCTTCCCATCAGTGGTTCCCTATTCACAATCTACGATGCATTGATGCTCTGGTAAGAAAACAAATCCTCACTTGCTTAGTCACACTAAAGAAACCGAAAAAATGATCGGGACCTGACATTTTTATTTCTTGGTTGGGAAAAAATAGGTCATCACACACGGACATGCGGATGCATTTTTTGGACTGGACGATTTGCGATCTTGGTGTCTGTTGGATAAGAAGAACCCCTATAGCATTCCCGTGTATCTGGACCAGGCAACTATGGACATCATTACCTTGACTTTTCCTTACATGGTCGATGCGTCTAAGGCAACGGGCGGTGGCGACATCCCTTCTTTCACTTACAACATTATTGACCACGACAAGGACTTTTTCGTCGAGGGCGTCAGGTTCACCCCATTGCCAGGTAAAGAGAAAACGATGCCTCATTGCATCAGACACAACTTTTGCGTCACTGAGTCTGACAAATGATTGATCTTCATATTCTTTGCAATAGTGCACCATGGAAAGTACATGTCAACAGGGGAGCCCTTCTGGTCACTAGGATTCCGGTTTAACGATGTCAGCTGGGTGTCGGATTGCTCAAGTATACCCGATAGCACCACTGCAAAGATCAACGGCTCCAAAGTGCTTGTCATTGACGGCCTCAAGGAGTCCACTCACCCATCTCACTTTAGCATCTCGGAAGCCATCCAGTATACCAACAGCTTGGAGAACAAGCCCGAGCGTGCCTTTATTGTCGGGTTCTGCCACTCGGTGGATCACTACATCGAGGACGAAAAGATGCAAGCCATGGATGGGAAGAACTCGACCGTGTTTAGAGTAGCGTATGATGGACAAAAAATTGAGATCTGAGTCTCGTAGTTTGTCATAGATCAAGAAAATATACGACCTTCCTGGTCCATAGATCAAGTGGCTCTTGGTGAAAATAGTTTCTTCGTTTTATTGACTTCCGCTGATGACCGATAAAGGTATCCAAATCCAAAAATATTGTTGTCAGAGCTTTTTAGAACATGGATCCGGCCATTCGTGTAATGCCTCTGCTCATCAGTCCGCCCATGATACCACCAGCACCTGAGCCGCCCAGCATGTTGGAGGCAAATCCTGTGGCCCACTTCTGCTTGGCGTCCTTGTCGCACTGTGTGTAGCCAATGACGTTGGCGAAGTTGAGAGAGAGAGCCACGGCCACGATCAGGAGCCACTTGAGCTTGAAGGTCAAGACGCACAGCACGCCAAACACGACCCAGATAGCTGGCGCCACATACAATCCTGTCCAGAACAATCTCGAATCGACAGGGTTCAATGGGCGGCTTGGCTAAAAAATAATAGCAGACGCAAATTAGGGGGTCGATTTGACATTCCAAGCAAGTGGTCTTGCTTTTCCTTCCTGAGATATAATAGCTTACGTCGCGAGACTCAAAGAGCCAGGTGGTTGTGCCGTCTTCCTTGTTCTCGCTCCACCAACGCAATCCAACGAGCAGACGTCCCGACACGTTCTTGACGGTCCAAAAGTCGAATACGAGCATCAGTACGCAAAGGACAAAGATCAACACAAAGTTATCAGTGAACCAGGTGCCGAAAAAGTAGGTACAGATGGCTCCAACTCGGAAAAGATAGTGGAAGATGAGGCACACAGGATGACTAAAAAAAGCAATCAGAAACATAAAATATAGCGGTTTGGAGTTAGTGTTATATCAGCGACACTGTTCCCATGGAGATCTCCGCGAATTCCTCAATGGATCCTGGCTGAGATCTTGCTCCAAAAAAGTCGGGTGCGTGCCAAGGTTGACGTATTTGTCCTATTCGCGAGCTCCTGTTCTTCAGCGTGCTTGCCTACTTCTGTGTGTCCAGCTCAGCTGTTCCTGAATCTGCATAAAACGATCGTGTTCCTCTTTCTTTTGGCTTGGGCGTGAATATGCACCATACCGCTCTAAAGCTGAATGAATCCCTTCTTTGGTTTTTTCAGGCGTACTTGTTTGTCGTTTCTTCTCTTTGTAGTTATCCAAATTTGCTTGGCGAAAAATAAGAGAGTATCTCGAAGGCAGGAGGGTCGACATAGAGTGAGAGCTTAATACCTCGACTGCTTCAGAATGGAGTCCTGCTGGCCGGCCTCGAGATCAGGCTCGAGAGTATTGTTGGTGCCCATGGGTTGTGCATCGGACAGCAAGTTCTGTCGATCGATTGTCGCCTATTTCATTGCCCATGATATAAATAGATACAGTTAATATTGCGCGCAATGAAGCCCAAGGATTCAGAGCAAGAGATATCAGGTCAATGCCAAGGGTAAGAATGCGTCGTTCAGTGCCTGATTGTGAGCCGTACCATTTCGAGTAATTATGTGTATATTCGTGTGTCTGTGCAGTGTGTTCCTGGGTCTGTGATGGGGATGAGAAAGACGGCTGGTTGAGGGTAATGAAGAGGGTGTTGGCAAGGCGAGCGAAAAGAGATGAGGATGAAAGGGACCTCGCTCTCGCTACGTGTCCACGAAACTGACAGAAAAACCGAGTCACTCAAATTCAAAATTTATTGCAATGACCTGGATAAATAAGTGGGTAGCGGAAGTAACAGTTTGTGTTTAAGGCTCTATGCCTGCTGCCCAGGAACTTTATCCTGTGTAGGGACGGGAGCGCCAACAGAGGTAGGAGGAGTGCTAGCGGGTGAGGCGGTCATAGTAGACGCTTGGTTGGCCTTCTTGGCACTGTCCACGACTCCCGAGAGGCTTGCGGCGTTTGTGTTGGAGCGCGTCATACTGCGGAGACGGTTGGCAGCGGCAACAGCGCGGACCGACTTCTTGAACACACGTCTATGAAATTGCAACCAAGAATGGATCGATTAGCAGCTTGGCATGCCAATGAGAAATATCGCTGATCATATGGTGGATCCTGTAAAGGACAGCATCATACTTGGCGTTGAAGCCCTCCTTGACGTTGTCCAAAAGATCGATATCAGTGCCGGTCTCTGTTGTGATCCACTTGTGCTGGAGCGCCTCCGTTGCTGTCAGTCTCTTATCTGGGTGTGCACGAAGCAAGCATTTGATAAAATCGCGAGCTATTAACCGCAGCAATAGATCGGGTTAGATTGTGGCGACATTCAATGAAGACAAGAGAGACAGCTACCTGGTTAGTTACCTTCTACAGAGACATCTCTCCAGTAGCGCTCATGGAACACAACGTTGCATCGGGCAATCTCCGCAACAAGCTGCTGGTCGTTCTCGGCTTGGAAAGGGGCATATCCGCAGAGCCTAATGAAAAAAAATACCAGACATGAGGACGTAGTATCAGCATGTGCCCAACCCTTGTTTCCTCAAGCCTGTGATCCTCTTGATCGCTGAACCTACAGAGTGTATGTGATGATTCTGAGGAAGAAGAAATGATTACAGCAAACTGTTAGATTTGCACATTTTCCTCTCCTGGACTGTCGCCTTCGTATAGATTTTCTGTGGTTCAACTAACCCAATGCTCCACATGTCGACTGGCTTTCCATGGCCTTTGCGCAAGAGAACCTCGGGCGCAGCATAGCTAAGGAAATTGCGAAAGTGGGAAAAGGAAAGAGAGATGTTAGCTGCTGTAATCTTGGTGACTTCCTCACTGCCCTTGGGATAGGCTGTACGTCGGAGAAAACACAAAAAAGAAGGTTCTCGGTATTCCCACGAAATGCCCAAAAGACACAGAAACGAAAAGAGAGCGTGTTCATCATCACTCACCCGTAGCTGCCGCACATGGTAGTCAGCACTTGGTCCTCAGAGTCCATGGTCTTCGAAATGCTATTGGTGCAAGCATGCGAGTAAAGAAAAAAAGTCAGAGTCATGGCACAATGACCTTCGGGCTTCCTCTCAAGGTCAGGCAGTAGAGTGATCGTTGTCAAAAAACAAGGAATCGCAAGCTTACCCAAAATCGACAATCATCAACTTAGACTCGGGAGTGTTATCCTTGTAGAGCAAGTTCTCGGGCTTCAGGTCTTCGTTGAGAAAAAGCGAATACAAAACAGAGGACGGATTAGCTGAGACATTCAAAAATAGACAGAAAACAATATAGCCCCCGTACTGTGAGCAATAAGAAGGGGTAAGGCATCACGGATGGATATCGTTACCTCGATGGACGACGTTCTTGCTGTGTAGATACTCGATGGCGCTGATGACCTCCTTCATGATGGTCGCAGCATTGTTCTCGGTAAACCGACCCTGCTCGCAAATCCTGTCGAACAACTCTCCGCCTGCAGCCCTGGAAGAAAAAAAGTTTGGAGAAAGGGACAAAAATTGTTCATTCCCATTATCTCATTACTGCGTTTGACTGCGTTTGTCAGCACGGTCTAGACTTTAAGTAGTTGGTACGCATCGCCCACTTACAAGTCAAAAACAAGGTAGTACTTGTCGCGACTCTCGAACCTGTCGAAGGGTGAAGATAAATAGAAAAAAAATGCAAGAATGTGTCAGCAATTGCAGTTTCCAATACAGGGCTGTGTTATTTTGTGCTCTTGAGCAGAACTCCATGCCCCAACATACCAGTCCAAAAAGTTGACAATGTTGGGATGGCTCAAGTTCTTGAGGACGCCAATCTCCTTCTCGACCATGTCCTCGTGGCCCTTCACGGTCTTCTTGAGGATAATCTTGACAGCCACATCGTTGCCAGAGTCGAGAGACTTTGCCTTCTTGACAGTACCATAAGTGCCGGTGCCTATTGCATTGTGTTTTCATATTCGTATGAGAGAGAGACAGGGAGTGTACATATGTACATGAGTGTGTGCTTTTGGGTCTGGTCATGAACCTCGAATTCTCAGAACCATTATTGAAGAGTTGCATGCAAGACAAGAAGACGCAGCATTACCCAAGTCCCGCCCGAACTCGTAGTGCTTCTTGCGCTCGTATGTTGGAGGCTGCAAATGGAGGATGCTGGAGAGATTCATTTGATGTAGTGGGCGATGGTTGAGTGGGTGGATGTAAGAGATGGGTGAGGAGAGAAGTGTCTTTTCGCGCGCAGGCTGGACTCCAAAATTGCGAAAAAAGTCTACGTGACTGTCGCGGGTTACCCCGTGACAGCAGCGCCACAGATGTGGCCGTGCTCTCAGGCGAGATGGCCGAGATCTGGTTTGTTGTGCACGCAGGCCTAAACGATGACCAAAGAACCGAGACGCGATCGATCGACAGCCTGTAGTCTATACCCCCGTGCTCGACGCCCTTCCTCCTTACCAGCGTCAACGTTTTGCATGTTTTGTTTGTTTAGCTGGATGGGGACAACCACAGTTTGTTGCCGTGTCACAACCGTAGGGTTGACACGCCCTATGGCGCATGCATGCATAAGTCATGGCAGAGGTTTATTTTCTTCTCAAACAGCGCTTACGCGATTTTCTATAATGGTGTTTTGGTATTCCCGAGCGAGACGTGCGTGTTTCCCGAGAGGTTCTCTTTCCTCCTCCCCGTGGGTTGAGAAGGCAGAGGGTTTCGGAAATAAAACCGACTTGTGCACCGAGACGATGCCCCCTGTTCCTACTTGGTTAGTAAGCGTATTTTACTTGAAAAGGTGAGTGCAGGTTCTGCCAAGTTCTTTGTTGAATCAATCATTGTAAACCTTGCAAAACTTTGTAAAGTATAGAAAGGCAATGAAAAATAAGCCCTAGCCCTCATGCAGGACTTATTGATGTGGTTCTGGGAAATTACTCCAGCTTCTCTCCCACTCACAGTAACAAACAACAGTGTTTCTTGCATGCTGCGTATCCTTGTCGTGTTCCTCGGCACGGGAAGGCATCAGGGAAGCGGGAAATGCCTGAAGAGGGAGCAAGGAGATGGGTGGAGTAGCAAAGGTAGCCTATTTCTCTCGCTTGTATCGTAGACAGTTCGCCAAGTTCACTCCTCTTTAGTTCTTCCCACTCAAGTCTAAGCAGAAATGAGGGATCGCAATCTTCCCAACATCTTCCATCCTTGTCCAGCCCCCTATTTTTTTTCTGTTTGTGCTCCCATCCCACTTGAACCTCGCGCAAGGGGACGGGGAAAGAGGGCCCGAGGGTTAGTGCATCCTCGCTTTCACTTCATCATCACCATCATCATCATCATACTCTTCTTCTTTCAGGAGGACAGGGCCATGGAAATGTTGCACAAAGGCTGACACTCAAAGCCCTTTTCCTTCCCTCTTGGTTGATGGCTGGGAGTTAGAAAAGCAATCAAAGTCAGGCCATCAATAATCCTGGCCCTTCCTCGGAGTAATGTACTGCAATGCGCTGTACTGTAAAGCACTGAAAAAATGTCTTTTGTTCCGTCAAGATGTAGAGTCCTGCACATACAAGGAGGATTGTTAAGGTACTTCAATGGAAGTATGTAAAAGTCGTGTCCTTGTTTGAAGGGGTGGATAACATTCTTGAAAGGAAGGCAAGAAAGAAGCAAGCTTGATCTGCACATGAGTTAAGGAACTAGGAGAAATAATTCCGCCCGACAGGCCAAAAGGGCCGTACCATCCACCGCAACATGGTCTTATGTCAATTTGTGTGTGTGTAGTTGCCAAACAAGAACAATTGGGACAAGTACAGTGTAGAGCACAACAGAAGAGCAGAAAGTGGGCTCCTCGAATTACAGAGTTGAGGTGGGTTGAGATGGATTGGGTTGGGGAAGACAGATCAGTGGAGGCGAGAGTCAAAGTATGGACAAACATCCATCCAGACATCCATCCTCACATCCAATCCAGACATCCAGACAAAGGACGATGAGCAAAGAAGCGGGAAACCGTTTCAGGGGGTGAGGTACAATCGCTCGCGGTTTGTTGTGCATGGTTTGCATGTTTGGTGGTGGGACACAGTTGGAACAGTCGATACAAATGTGCATGCGAGTGTACCACGGGCGGATTGGCATTTCCGCTGTGTAACATTGCACGCAGCGGTGGATATTTTCCACTTCCTTTCCTTCCCAGTTGTGCACTCGCGCAGAATTGCGTTCCTGACTGAGCATCCTCACCGAAACCCTCTTGTGTCCAAAACCACCAACTCCTTGATCCATGCTGCTGTTAGCTCGACTCCTTGGATACTCAACCCCCTCCTCCTGGATACAAGCGAGAGGAGGAGATGGTTACTGAAGCAACGAGAAGCACATGCGTACTACATTCGACACGAAACATGCCAAGGAAGCTACGAGGGTTAGCACCTGAATAAGAAAAAAAATCTGACACGTTCAAATTTGACCCCTTGACTCCCCAGTAACCACCGTTTGGGGTGGAAATGGGATCATTGCAGTGATCCATTCCTGTACTTCCGACCTTCCGACCTTCCGTCCGTCTGTCGTTAGCACTGTTTTTTTTGTGTTCTTTTCTTTGTTGGTCAAGAATGGCGCGAGTAGCAGTTCTAATGCGAGAAGAGTGGAGACGTGTTTTCATTGTTTAATTGATCCATACTAAATGCATTACAGCTGATGAGCCAAATGATCCTTCAAGAAGGATAAAGCAAAAAAAAAAAACAATTACCCCCAAAATAAGCAATCAAACAAAGATCAAAAAGCGGGAAGAACGGGATTCTCTGTGTGAAAATGGGCGACGTGTTGATGGTGCATACTCGACCACAAACAACAAAAAATAAAATAAAAAATGTCAGTTGGCATGTCACCCTCCATCTCACCATCTACACATAGTCTGCCACCCCATTTATCATCCTTTTGAGAGGGGGGGAAAAAAGTAGTAAAGTGTGGGCTAATCCAAGAATGTCAACATTCAAAACTGGGTTGGGCGAGCAAAGAACCAGGAAAGAGTGTTCGTATTGACCTGCGTTTCGTTGAAACGGGTCTATCGTCAAGGACGAAACTTGTCTGAATAATTGTTTTTTTTGTTTGGGTCAGCCCTTGCTCTCACTAGCTCAGGTTGGACAATGGATCAAGGGCCATGGCCTATGCTGAAGCAGGGAAACTTATTTCCCTTTTGAAAATCATACCCAATAGGTATTTTTTTTGTGCAAAAGGGGTGGGGCGATGGATGTATGGGTGGGTAGACGGCTGGAGCGTGCAGGACAAAACGAACTCTTGAGGGATAGAACAATCGACCATCGAAGTAAAAAAAAAAAAAAAAGGGTCGCAAAAGGGAACTCGACGCAACACGACGCAACACGACGCAATATAGAGTGAATGATCAACAACGCCAAAGCCAAAAAAAAGCAAAGCAAAAGCAAAGGACACATTCAAAACCTCGAGGACGTGCCATCGCATTGCTTACCCTCCGTTCAACGTGTGGCTCTAAACTGCCAACAGCTATATAAACAAGGCCTTGGACCCTCCTTGATCTTACTTTTTTTTGTTCTCCTTTCTGCTTTCCCGTCTCTTTCTTTCCTTCCTTTCTTCTTTTTCTTCACACTCTCATAGTTCTCTTTTTCTCCACCTTGTTCTTCGCTCTCCTTTCACCTTCTCCATTCAGTCCCCTGCACCTGTCTTTGCTCCAGGCTCACACTCCTTCCTGATTTTCTCATTGTTTTTTTTTTGTTTCCTTCATTTGCGCCATTCTATTTCTATTTTCAATTTATTTTTCATTTCTCATTTCTCTTACCAATTCGTTGACATTCTTCAAGACCCAAAAAAAAGGACACCCCTACTTTAATACCAATCATAAGCCCTCACTTGCTCTGCCTGTAAACGACATCGTACACTGTACATATACCCCTCATTCACACTTTCATTCAAAAAAAAAAGTTAAAACACAAAACGCACATATATAATGGCCCCTTTACCCACAGTACTTGTCCTTGGTGGCGTTGGATTCATTGGCCGCAACTTTGTTGCCCACCTGGTTGAGAACGGCCTTGCTGCCGAGATTCGCGTCATTGACAAGGTGATCCTCCAGACCGCGTACCTCAACAAGCGCTTCCAGGCCGCGTTCGAAAAGGTTGAATTCCAACAAGGCGATCTCTCCAACACGAGTAAGTACTAAAAAAAAAAAAAAAAAAAAGTGTGTGTGATGGTTGTACATGTCTGCGGGTGTGGTTTTTTGTTGTGTGCACAGGGACGTTTTTAGTTGGGGGGTCTGTTGAACATTGCACACTGCAGACAATACACAACAAAAACAGACAGGAAATCAGCGAACGTGCACTCATGTTCGGCAGGGCACTTAAACAAACAACGAACAAACAAACCTCCTTCCATCTCATCGCTTTGAAACTAACGTTGACAACTCTACTTTGTCCTTCCATTCATTCATGCATTCATTCAGTTCCTCCTGAAAAGTTTGACCGGATCTTCTCCCGCGCGGATGGCTCCTCGTTCGACTACGTTATCAACTTTGCTTCCGAGACCAAGTTCTCGCAATTGGCAGAGGTAAGCAGAAGCACTCTTCACTATTGACAATACGAAAATGAAGTCTCTTCAATATGATTATTCCCGAGGTTATTCCAAAGGGTCAGGGGAGCAGAGCAGAAAAAAAAAAAAGTTTCGAGACAGAAAAAGGGGGGGAAGGACGAACAATGAACAGGCATTTACGATTTTGCATTATGTGCAGATGTAAAAACAAATACCAGCCACATAACTCTCTGTCTCTGTCTCGTGTCGATGGCGCATGGAGGGTCCAAAATATGAAAAGAAGGAAGGATCACTCTATAGTACACACACATGCACACACACACAAACGAGGGACATGGACCACGGATCATTGATCGACTCCTCATGCGAATGGAGAAGAGAGAGACAAAGAGAGAGACAGAGAGAGAGAGAGAGAGAGAGGAGAAGGAGACTGGGCTTTGGCCATGCTGAGTGACGACGTGATAGTTCTTACTTCCTCGTGCGTTGGCAGAAAAAAAAGGGGGAGGAGAGAGAGAGAGAGAGAGAGAGAGAGAGAGAGAGAGACAAACAGAAAGAGAAAGGATTGTTGAGATGGATGGTCTAAGAGTCCATCATCTAATGGTCTATGGTCTATGGTTCATGGTCTACTCTCTGGAAGTACTTGAATGTTTGTCTGCATGCCTGCGATGTGCTGTCCGTTTGCAATGCAAATAAGGAGAAATAACGAAGGTTCGGACAGTCATTGGCGTCGAGGAGAGGGAAAAGGATGGATGGCACGATGGGAGAAGGAGAACAGGAACAAGACAAAATGCGTCAATTGGATGTCGATAGCATGGCATAGGTATTGCCATAGGCATAGGCATAGGCATGAGCATGAGTATGAGCATGGGTATGAGCATGGTTGTTTTTGTCTGTCTGCCTGTTTGTCTGTATTTTTCCTTCCACTCCCCTTTTCTCCACCCCCCGTTTCAACCTGACATGTTGAACTGCCCAAATATCTTTCGAGATACTTCAACGATCTGTCACTCCACATTATTCTCCCCATTGTGTGGACCATACACGTATGCATACTACACTTCACTCCTCTTGAAGTACCTGAACACGAGCGCAAACAACAATTGTTGTTTACCATTCGCTAAAGAACACCCGCTCCTTTCTTCTGCCAACGAAGGACAAGCACATTCTTCATTGGCCTGAAACACTCTTTCACGCACACGCATGGTCCTCCTCTCCAATCTACACTCCACTGTGCTGTCTGGACCATGTATCCAAAGAAATACCTCTACCTAGGAACTCTGAAAGCTCATCCATCCATTCAGTCACTAACATGATACCCCCTCTGTTTAACCACATCTAGATCTACGAGGATCGCATCTACAAGCTGTCCATTAATTGCGCCAAGGAGGCGGTCAAGCGCAACGTCAAAGTGTTTGTCCAAGTCTCAACAGCAGATGTTTACGAAAGCACTGGAGTAAGTCATCAATGCGAGACATGTAGCAGGACGAAGCAAGATACTATTCAGACTAAAGGAACAGAGGACCCAAAAAAAAAAAAAAAAAAAAAAAAAAAACTAATGGGCCAAAAAACCAACAAAAAAACCCACCTGCTTTATTCAATAATCTAGACTGCCAGCAAGGAAGGCTCCAAGACGAAGCCATGGAATGTACCCGCAGAATACAAACTAAAGGTCGACAAGGAGCTCGAGAACATGCCTGGGTAAGGACCGATCGTATGTTTTTGCATTTTGTATACTTTTTTTTGGATCAGGAGTGAGAATAGGGAATCGTGCATTCATGCACTATGTTTGCTGTTTACATGTACACACACATACACACAAAATGCTGTTTGAATGCATGCATGCATGTGTGGACTGTTTGGGCGTGTCTGTGACGTGAACTTGGTCGATGCGTAAAAAAAAAGCAATTAAAGTCCTTTGCCACTAATCTTTTTTTTTCTTCTTTGATCCCGCTACTGCGTTGTCACTTTTGCATTTCGTCCTCATCTCTCATCTTTCTTCCCTCCCATTTTACTTTTTTTTGTTTGTTTGTATAGGCTGAATCTTGTAATCCTTCGACCCGCTGTTGTTTACGGTATCGGCTCTATGGCTGGCTTGAGTATGTGATCGTTGTGCATGAAGTTCCCACAACCACAACTATGCTTTTTTTTTGTTAACAGATGAACTTTGCCTGTGCTTGGCCAATTATTGCTAATTGATATTTGTGGTTCAATTCCATCTCATCTCACATTCCAACTTCAACTTTTTTTTTTTTTTTTTTTTTTTTCCATTTAGCCCCTCGATTGATCTGTGGGCGAGTGTACAAGCAACTGAACGAGCAGATGGACTTTTTATGGGGAGGCGACCTTAGGATCAACACCGTCCATGTCAATGACGTTGTTCGTGCAGTGTGGCACTCGGCAAACTGGTATGTAAGCAGCGACAACACCACCCCAGGCGCGCCCGTCATCTTCAACCTGGCAGATGAGAACGACACCAGTAAGTGAGAGGGACATAAATGCTTGTGTTTACGTCAGATCTGGATGGTGTACTCGCTATTGACTCTATTTTTACTCCTCTGATCTCGTAGCTCAAGAAGCCGTCAACACACATATCCGCGAGATCTTTGGCATCAAGACAGGCTTCAAGGGTGACCTGACCACAAAACTCGCCAGTGCTGTGGTAAGCTTTTAAACACTGACAAAAGCGGATGAACGAGATGCACATGATACTTTGGCGAACCGTCACGTTAACGTCGTCAAATTGTGTGTGTTTGTATTTTTTCTAGATCACTATGAAGGAGATCACCGACGACATCAACGACATTCATATGGAAACATGGTCACATCTGCTGAAGGCCAACAACATCAAGAACTCGCCGTTGACGCCATATCTGGACATGGAGTTGCTATCCAATAACGCCATCTCGGTAGACGGCACCAAGATCAGTTCTACAACAGGATTCAACTACGACCACCCAAAGGTGACAACCGCCAGTTTGGAGGATATCATTGCAGACTTTGAGAACTTGAACATCTGGCCGAAAAAGCAGGTCTCGTAAAAACCTCCAGTTGGAATCGAAAGGGAATTGAATGGAGTCGCCAAGTTTTGGAAGATGGGAGGAGTCAGGGATGTAGATGCTGATTTTTTTTTAAAAGAAGGATTGACTCCCACAACTATTGTTATTAAAACAAGAAACAAAAACCTATTTCACATCTTACATTACCTACTGCAACTTGTACTCGACATGGTTGAGAGTGATTCCTACCATCTTGCCCAGCGACTCCAAGTGCAGAAACAATAGACCTGGGAACATGGATGGATCCTTTTCGCCTTTGGTTAGATTGTCTGAAACCTTTGTCCACGCTCCTCTCGTCGCCTTTCCTTCCGTACCACCTGTTCTCGTGGATACCTTGAGATCAGACGACGAGGCATAAACTATATCGGCCGCGACACTTGTTGTGATACGGTCTGGCTCATCCTCAGACTCTTGTCCGCTATCTGAGGCCTCATCCTCGCCGTTGGTCAGGAACAAAGTGCGATTTGGCTTGAACCCCTTCAGGTGCAGACACTCGAGGTCTTGGCAAGCCCATGGCCGCGCCAGCAACTCACTCGACAGCTCATCCTCAGTGACCTCTTGCATGCCCTGAAAGTGCAACGACTTGAGTCGATGGCAAGTGTGCAGAACCCGCGCCAGGTTGGACACATTGGCCGGAGGACTATTCCACTCTGTCTGCACCTCCAGTGACTCGAGAGACTCTGTATGTCGGCCCAGGATCGCCTGTGTTACTTTGTCAGAGAGTCCGATGTGCATTCTCGCCATGATCAAGGTGAGTGGTGGACAGCTAGCAATGATATCGGCCAAGTCTTCGTCCTCGATTGGCGAATGGATCGTTATTTCCTGCACTTTTGGACAGCACTCTCGGATATTCTGGGCTATCCGCTTCGCATCCAAATGGTGGCCAGAGTGCAGAGTTATTCTCTGGACGTTGGGCACGGAGCGAAACACATCCTCGAGTCCCAGCATCGGGTCCTTGCCAAATCCCAGTACTACATCGGTCACATGCGGCAAGGTCAAGTTGTCAAAGTCCCCGCGACGAATACCGTGCATCGAGTTCAAATTCAGATGCTTGAGTGTCCCAGAGACGGAGTCCAGAACCTTGGCAAGTCTGCCGTTGTACACATTCCATGAAGACAAGGATAGCATTTCGAGCTGTTGGAGTGGTGGTTCTGTAAGCGCCCCTACGTCCAGAGTCGTGGGAGTGTACCTTCCATGCCAGCACAACTGTTTGAGCCGCTTTCTGTTCATTGCGATCAGGTTCGTCATGGTCTCGTGCCTGATTTCATCGCCGCTTCCGTAGTAGCCGCTCATAGAGAGATGGGTCAACCGGCAGCATTGAAGGTCGGCAGCGAGTGAAGGCGGCACACCATACGATTCAAAGTATCGGATGTGGGTGCTGTTCTTGACAATAAGGTCGATTGGCGGGCCAGGTTTATTCCAGTGAAGGGTGCCAGAGTAGAAGCTCCAGAGGAGGGGTGACAGGGCCTTGTGCCATAGGCGAGACACCTGAGTAACAGCGACGAGGTCCTTGGGAGTGAACTTTGGATACTGTTCGGTGCTGAAGACTGGGATGAAGCGGCCTATTCTGGCGACTATTTCATAGAGTTCCAGAGGGTTTGTTTGTCGAGTCGCCATTTCTTATTTGTTTTTCTGTCCTGTGCTGTATGTCGGTGGAGGTGTGTGGTTGATTTATGGAGGTGTGTAATTGGTTTTTGGAAAATACGTGCCGGCGAGTTCTTTCTTTTATGTTCATGTGCGGCAGTGCCAGCATCTCGCTTTCCCACTTTTCCTTCCAGGAGGTTCTAGGTCGAAGCGCACCATTCCATGCGCATGTCTGCTGCGGTCACAATTTGCGGTCACAATTTGGGTCTTCAATTTTTCTGTGTTGTGCCCTGAGCAGTTCCCAGAAACGTGATCTTGCTTCTCGAATTGCGGAGCTTTTCCCACAGAAAAGGAGATTTTGACAGAGTTCTGTGCAATGTCCCTCCGCAAATTGCTGATCAGGCAAAGACAACACCTCGGTCCGCAGAATAGATCCAGGTTCCCTCTGTTCGCTATCGATCCGATACCACCCACAAATGATGGCTTTTCCCAATCTGTTTGTTTTATTCATGTGGTCTTTTTAAGTACAAGGATACAGGGAATAAAATACAAGGGTGAAAAAATGTATGAAGGCTGTGTATTGAAAAGTAAAGTACAAGTGCAGAGTGATAGTAATGGTTCCTGAGAATTATGATACGTTTCTTTCGACTAAAGGCTTTTGTTGAGTTGATCGGGTTATCCTGGATCCATATCCTAAAGTCTGACAGTTGGTATTATTGTTGGGGTTGTCGAAGATCGTTGAGTTCTTTACTCGCGGTCGCCAGAGTCCTGACGGGGGCGGCGGAAGGAGCGCTCGCCACCATCACGGCTCTCGCGACGGGGACGGAAGGTGCGCTCGCTGTCCTCGGAGAACTCGCGGCGGGGGCGGAACTCGCCACGGGGAGGGCGGGAGTCGTTGAACTGGCGACGGGGACGGAACTCGCCACGGGGCTCACGGGCGTTGGCGGCATCGACACGGAGCTCACGGCCGTTCAACTCACGGCCGTTGGTCTCCTCGATGACCTTGTCGGCATCAGCCTCCTCGAGCTCAATGAATCCGTAGCCCTTGGTGCGGCCCTGGGGGTCCTTGGGGAAGTGGGCGTCCTTGAGGGTGCCGTACTGGGAGAAAAACTCCTTGGCCTCGTCGTCGGTGGTGCCCCAGGCGATGTTGCCGACAAAGAGCTTCTTGGTGGCATAAGCACGGGCGGCCATAGTGTTGCCAGCAACGAGGGACAGGCGAGGGGCAGCGAAGGCCAGCTTTGTGAATGAGAGGAGTCCGGACATGGTAGTGGTGATGTTGAAGGTGGGATGTGAGGGGAGGAAGCAAAGAAAAGAAAAGGGCACTTAAAAATTCCCGTAAACAAAGGACAAAAAAGGAAAAGCGAGTCACCACCCCTTCTCCGATGTGGCTGATTAGCTGGGTTTTGGTGGCAACTCAGAGATGACAGGCGGGCGAGCCCAAAAGCCATAGGAGTGTGGTTCCTGGGACCATTCAGTCATGATGGGTATTTGCGGCCTCCAACAACATCATTCTGGGAGGAACATTGTGGAGAATGTAAATAATAAAGAGTTGTGGTCTTCTTAGACTTTTGAGCGTGCGAACAGAGTTGTTTTGTCGTAAAAAAAAAAAAAAAAAAATGAAGTGCGCTGCGCACGTTGATTTTTTGGTGGGGTGCCAGTTCACACTTTCAACACATTCGTTTGTTCGCACCTTCCACTCTTCGCTTACATGCACACTTTTCAATCCTTTGCACGAGCAACGAGTCGTCATTCCGTTTCTTCTTCCTTTCATCCCTCCTCTCTTCCGCGCTCAACCTCAATCCTCAAATCACCGTTCAATCCATTTAAATATTCTCCAAGACCAACCATGGCCTCATGTCCATTTTCCACAACGCCACCCTCATCGGCAGCTACGCCCATCCCATTCCCCTTACCTCGACCTCGCTTCCCTGCAAAGTTCACCTCATCACTCCCATGCGATGAGCTCTCGAGCCTCGGCCACGAGGACGGAGAAGATGCTGTCCCTGTCCCTGACACCCTATTGAGTTCACCACGCATGGTCCGCAACGCCGTCTACTCTTTTGTCAACCCAGAGGACCAGTCCAAGAACGCTTTTTTGCTTAGTTGGAACAAAGACCTGGCTACAGAGATCGGTGTCGAATCAAGCAAGATTTACAAATCATCCTGGAGCGAGGAAGAATACCAGCATCTCGTCAAAGTTCTCTCGGGCGGTGGACGATCTCTCAAGACTGTTCTTGAAGACGAGAAGAAACATAAGGATGCTGGCGAAAGCCCCCGATTGGCACAACCATGGGCCCACTGCTACGGTGGACATCAGTTCGGATATTATGCTGGTCAGCTTGGAGATGGGCGAGCCATCTCTTTGTGTAAGTGGTTTGATCGCGCCCAAATGGCGTCATTTCTACTTCGACGATGGTGTCACAAAAGACATTAAATCCCACACTTTGATTTTGAACTTTTACTTTTATCACTCATAGACGAGACGATCAACCCTTCGACGGGTGGGTCCTGGGAGCTTCAGCTGAAGGGTGCCGGAAAGACGCCATACAGTCGCTTCGCAGATGGATATGCAGTACTCCGATCATCCATTCGCGAATATCTCTGCGCAGAAGGTAAACCCCATGCGGTCGAAATTGACAACGAGCTCTTCAGGCCTGATTTTACTAATCCCACAATTTTCTTTTGACAATGATAGCCGTTCATGCGCTTGGCGTTGCATCGTCACGCTCGCTTGCGATCCTCTCCACAGAAACAATGGTCGTGCGCGAGGAAGGAGGAGAGCCAGGATCCATCGTCTGTCGTGTAGCCCCTAGCTGGATTCGATTCGGCAGCTTCGAAATCTTTTTCTACCGTAAAGACAGGAAGAACCTCAGACAGCTGGCGGAATACGTTGTTGACGAGGTTTTCCACATTGAGAAAGACGATCCCAAGGATATGACCCTGTTTTCGGAGAAGTACAGAAAAGAAGAGAAGGAAGCGGAGGCTAAGCTTACTGAAGCCAAAGCCTACGGCGACGAGGCAAACTCAGTACCAACAGATAACACTACCAATGATTCAAAAGACAAGGAAGACGACAACAAACCCGACCGACCGATGTACCACAACCGATTCGCCAAGATGTTTGCAGAGGTGGCTCGGAGAACAGCTCTCATGGTCTCAGGATGGCAAGCGATTGGGTTCTGCCACGGCGTCATGAACACGGACAACATGTCGATTCTAGGACTTACGATCGACTACGGTCCATATGCTTTCTTGGACAAGTACGACCCAACCTGGATCTGCAACCACTCCGATACCGAGGGACGCTATTCTTTCCAACAACAGCCTGGTATCTGTCTCTGGAATTTGGGCCGCTTGGCTTTGACTCTCGAAAACTTAATCGGAGCTCAGGAGCAAGTCGATGACCTCAACTGGTTGAGCCAGCAAGAATCCGATCCCACACTGGAGAAGAAGCTCAAAGAAAACGCAACAGACATTGTTGTCGAGATTATGAACAAGAGCTTCCGTGACGTCTTCTTACAGGACTACCGTGAGCGCATGAACGTCAAGATGGGACTCGGTGGAGCTGACGAGCTCCAGGTAGACGATTTGACAGATATTGTGGTCCCAGCCCTGGCTTGGATGGACGACCATGAGGTCGACTTTCACCAGTTCTATAGAGAGCTGGCCGAGTACAAGGTGCAAACTGCAGAAAGCGTGGCCGACAACGCTGATCAGATCGAGACCTTTGTCAAAAAGCTGGTCCCAACCCCTGTTTGGCAGTCTCGCGGTGATGTGGCGATCGAAGAATGCAAAGGATGGCTTGGACCTTATCACACGAGAGTCTTGGGTTCGAAGCAGTTGCACGACGACGCTACCCGCAAGGCCCAGATGAACAGGGTCAACCCAGTGTTTGTGTTGCGCAACTGGGTCGCACAAAAGGTGATCGAGCGGGTGACCGAGAGCGTCATGAAGACACGGGCAGGCAACCAGGAGCCGGATGCCGACAAGGACTTGCTGGATCGAGTGTTGTGGATGTGCCAGCATCCCTGCGGAGAGGATGTCCAGGAGGAAGCGACTCCAAACGTCGGTGACGTCTGTGAGGTCAAGAGGAACAACGCTGGACTGGAAGCATACGGCGACTTTGTTGGCCCCGTCCCCGAATGGGGCCAGGGCATCCAATGTAGTTGCAGCTCTTAGAAAAATATATCTAATAGTTCAAATCAATCCTAATATCAGCACCGACCCGCCTGGCATTCTGAATATCGATGACGCCAGGCAGTTGATGGAAAAAGAAAAACGTGACCTAGACGGGTATTTAACTATTTCATCGTCGAGTTTCCCTTCCTTTCCAGGATACGCCTCGCCCCCATCCAGGTCTCAACGCTCTCACCATCTCGCTAGCAATTTTAACGTACCCTGAACCTGAGAAAGTTGACCATCGATGAGAGAAGGCTACTGGACCACCTCTTTCGTATCCTCTCCTCGTCGTCTTCAATTACTCGTGAAAACGTTAGCGAAAGTGTCCAGCTCGAAGTATATGTTTGTATCCCAACCAAAGTATCGTAGCCAGATGTAGCCTTCGCGTTGATTTTGATCAAAGTGCTCGTCCATCACTGCGTGCCAAACCAGATATTAAAACAAAAGGAAAAAAAAATCGCAAGATCCGCCATATCAGCACATCAACAGGATGCACATGTGCAGGCGGAAAAAAACACACACCCATGCTTTTAATGAGGGTCAACGCCATCGATGTTATGAGGTTGGATACCATGGATAAGTTTGCCGAGATCATACCTAATAAACAACTCCCTAAGCGTGAAGGGTTCAATGGCATAGCAATCCTCTCGATCACAAAACGAAAGGAGCATGATGCCTTGCATGCATGGCAACCGTTACTGAAGCTGTTGCTTCTGGAAGAAAAAGATCCTGCTTCCGATGACCCACCTGCTGATTTTGATGTACCTGCGGCTGGAAGTCTCCTGTCCTTCGTCTCTCACGGTCACGTCAATCAAGGTACGGCTATGCTGGCGAGCCAGAGTCGTGGCCAAATTTCTTACCGTAAAGCGCACTGCATGTGGATGAGTGACTTCTTGGAAGTGCTTTCTCTCAATATCTTTGTATTCTTTCGACAATCTATGTCCATGTTGCAGGCCCTGTTTATTTTCCTTCTTTTCCCCCTCTTGTTTCTTTTCGGTTCGGATTGTTCTCAGAGTTAATGTGCGATTTGCTGCCACCTTGGTGTCGATGACATAAAACCGCAAAGGAATGAGATCACAATAGTTGGGGGAGACAATGAGGTCTTATTAGTTTATTTTTTTGTTGTCTATAATCTATTGATGTACAGTGCTAGATCGTTTCCTTGGTTTGAATACGTTTAGAGGCGAGAACCCGGATGATCCAGATGATGGTGGTGGAGTTGCGTCGGAGGTTGAGAGACTAGACTTGGCTGAGGACATGGGAGGTTGGTAGGACTGGTGCCTCTTGGCGTCCTTGGACGATTGGTATTCCTGGGTATCATTCAAAGTGACTTTGATCTTGGAGTTGGAGCTGGTCGCAGATGATATAGTATGGATGGATGCCGCCGTTGATTGATGCGTCTGAGCTCCGTTGGTGCTTTTTGGGCGTTCCGTGCTTGCGACCGATGTTGTTGCCAGGACGGATTTCGCTTTGGCTTTCCGGGATGCCTCCTTCTCCGTTTGATCCATGGATTCCGCCGTTGCAGTGATCAGCTTCTTAACGTCCTGCTTCTTGAGTTTGATCTGGAGTGCCGCCTCGAGTAACTCTTTTGGCGCCAGAATCTCGAGCGGGATGTGCAAGATGTAAGCCAGCAGCTCGGAGCTGGAGGGGCACTTATTCAGCAAATGTTCTCTGCACAGTTGCAAAATCGCTAGGCCGACGCGGAAAAGAGCCTTGACGCCGTCGAAGTAGAAAACGTCCCAGACTCGTAGAACAGATGCCCAGGGTAGCGACATGGTGAACAAGGTCATGAACCACTGGGTCATGTACATCAATGGGATCACGTCGTTCTTTTCCAAGTGCTCACTAAGTGCCGGATCCTGCTCCTTTAGCAGTCGATCAAAGACCTGGGCGTCGATGCGGAGTTGTCGCAGAGTCGGGGTGTAGTAGTCCTGCATGTAGCCCTCAATGGTTGCCACCAGCAGCCAAAACGCGTCCTCGACAGGCATCTGCATCAGCATCATGCCTACGAGTCGTCCCATGCCTTGGCAGTAGCCTACACTTGGCTTGTAATGTGCATACGCTCGAAGGATAGCGTGCAAGTCCTGTTGTCCTGTTCCGCCCATGCCGTCTCTGAAGTGAACATGATCCGGGTAACACCGATGGATGTCTCGCTCGATGACCTCATGAATCGGCAGTGGTCCTCGCTTCTGCAGCTCCTCAAAGAGTCCAGGCTGGCGGTACAAATCAGCCTTGGCCAAGAACAGCCAAACTCGGCCACGTACTGATGTAGGCACACCTCGTCGGACCAATTTTTTATACTATATAATTCAAAATAGTACAACATGGGATAAAGAGTTAGCAAACGAAATATTCGCAGATATTTTGTTCTACCTGTGAGATTCGGTTGTTTACCTTGCTGGACTTCTTGACATGGTCGGCGTGAAGGCGTGTTGCTGCATGGACCCACTTGATCTCATTTTCGCGGTTGTATTTCTGTTTCCTGATCGCACGCTTCTTTTCTACCTCGGACATCTTGGCCCACTCACTGACGGCCGAACCGGTTCCTGGCAGGTCCTGGCCTTGATTGGATTCATCCTCCAGGTCGTAGATGAACCCATAGTCGTTAATGTACAGACGTGCGGTACTGTTGTCAGTGGACTTGCGACCTTCAGCCTCTGTTTCATCTCCATCGTCGCCCTCGTCCGTGTCTTCTTCTTCCTCGTCGTAGTCACTCAAAATCCCCATGCTAAGACGGTGCGCGTGAGTGATGCCACCTTCGATGCCGTGACCAAGTGGATGGGGCTTCCTGGGATCCTCGATCGACTGAGCCGAGGTTCGATTTGACTTGCCGAACCAACTGATCTTGGACCGAGGCTTGTTGCTATTACCATTCGAGTCTCTGGATTCCGAGGACAGAACCTGGGTGAGAGGCGAACCAAAGGAAGCACTGGCCGTGGATATTGCCGTTGCTTCGCTGACTCGCCTTTGTCGTCGCCTGGTTTCCCCGATTCCATTTGCTCGGTTCTGTTGGTTGAGTGCGTCCTTGTTAACTGCCACGTCTTCCTCCAGTTTTTGAAGGATGCTGGAATCTGAATGTCTAGCCGGCCCAGAGTTGGATCGCTGTCGGTTTTCTGTTTTGACCCACGGCCGCAGTTTATCGAATCGAAAGACTGTTGAGGTTGGCGAGGTTGGCTCCGATGCATGACTCTCTTTGGCGGACAAAATACTAGATGCTTTGGTCGAAGAGCGGTCACTCTTGTCTGGCGTAACAAAAGTGATGCTGGCCGGTGATGATCCAGACATCTCCGAAGGGGCGGCTGCCGAGACGCTGACTTTGGACTCAGAGGATTGATGTTGTTGGTCGGAAGAAATTGGAAAGGATGACGGCATTTGAACTACGTTCAAGTCCAAGTCCTTGGATCCATGGTCAGAATAGAGTCCAGCATGGGGCGACATTGAGAACCCAGCTTTTTGCAAGACGTGGTGGGTTTTTAATCGAATGTCTTCCAGCATTGTCGAGAGATAGTGATCGGCATGTCCGTTTGATACAATTTCTTGAGATGGCCATGAAGGCTTTTCAAATCGATGATCTGTTTCGTTTTCGGGTTGGTGACGTGCCTTTGATTTTGGTGGTACGACCTGTGACACATCACTTGACGAGGGCTGTTGGCGAGAGCTTTCCATGATAGGGGTGATTGGTCGGCTGGTCGTTCCATGTGCATGGTTGGGTGAGCTGGCTTGGGATGACAGAGAGTTGTTGGATGACTTTGAGGCGATCCTTGATTTGATTTGGTGATCCTGGTGGCGTTGTGATGGAGACAGATCGGGTATACTGAGCTCGTTCGACTTGATCTCGAGCGAGTTTGTGGTAATGGTTGCCGAAGAAGCATCCAAATCCGCTGTTGAGGTTATTGACGAAGCTGAGGACGCTG
Organism: Podila verticillata NRRL 6337; assembly: GCA_000739165.1. Classification (NCBI taxonomy): domain Eukaryota; kingdom Fungi; phylum Mortierellomycota; class Mortierellomycetes; order Mortierellales; family Mortierellaceae; genus Podila; species Podila verticillata. Next base: position 351,843 of record KN042426.1, on the reverse strand, counting down.
TTCCTGGTGACAGCTTATCTGATGATTTCTTCTGCTGGACAAAGCCGTTTGGATGTAAATGCGGGGATGATGAAGCCGAGTTGGTGGTGCTCTTGACTGTCTGCCGAGAGGAAGAACGTGGCGGGATGACTGGTGCTGAGGAGTGCTCCTGAAGTGATGCTGGAGGGGAAGAGAGGACTTGTCGACGCCCTGTTGGTCCTGACGAGACGACCTTGAGATTCTCTTCACTCAGCAGTTTCCGTGGTCCAGGTCTCTCTGTAGCATGTGGATCCATTGCGATTGCAGTCATGAGTGTTTGCCTGGCGAGGGCCGAGAATGCTTGAGGGACTTCTTCCAGTGCGGAGCTCCTTGGGTGCCTCGACCTCCGGTCGGATGAGCTGGACGCAGCCGAGCTGGCTCTGGATCGGCTCTTTACTGGCACCGGAGGAGCGATGGTTGTCCCGGGTATTGAGAAGTCGACATCGGCCTCAGTGAAGCGACCCACGACACCTTCGCAGTGGCCCTAAAAATAATAATGAAAAGGGGGGAAAAGAAGAGTGTGAGCCGAGCTCTCTGTCGCTCTCTCTCTCTCTCTTCTTTTTTTTTTCCTCGCTCGCAGCTTGTCTGACTTCGATCCACGGTTCCCTGATCGTTTTCCTTTGGTTTGCTCCACTTGAACATGGTTTGTTCTTTCCTCAAACCACATCTGCCGCTATGAGTGATATTGCCTTCGAACCATCCATCCATCCATACGCATAATCTTACCATGCACTCTCCATTCTCAAGACGCTCCAACAGGACAACCTTCTCGCCTAAGAATAGGAATATTTGGTGCAGGAATAAAGTAAGGGAGCCGAAGCAGATGTTAATACAATTGCTGAGTTGCATCGCCGACCTTCTGAGCTCGACCTGCAAGTGTGTACTCTACTACAGATCGTCTCCTCTTGCAGGCTGTTCATAATGCCAATCGAGAAGGCCCAAAAGCCCAAAGTATTTTTGAGTGCTCGGGCTAATTTCATGTGTAACAGAGAACAACGAAAAAGAAGGCGAAGGACGAACCTGCCATGAACATCAGATCCTGCTCATTGGCTGCCTTGACATTGCGCAGAGCTATTCCTACTGCCATCCCAACAGTGGCAGGACCATCTGGAAAAACAGAAGAAAGGGTCAGCCAGGGAGGGACACACCACAAAGTAGTAGCCACAAAAAAATTAACAATGTGCTACCATTGGTCAGTGCTATGACAGAGGAGCCATTCATTATTCAAAAGATGAATGGGCTTTGTCTTGGAGTTGAATGCAGTCGAATATGATTGGGAGCTGGGGAGCTGAGTACGATGAATGTTGGTGGGTGGAAAGAAGTTTCTTCCCATACAGGCAGAGAGAGTAAGATGCAGAGTGAGAGAGAAAGAGAGAAGAATGGGATGGAAGGAGCTGAGGCGAGTAGAAGGTCAAGAGAGAATGAGCGAGGGAGTGTGGAGAAGAAAGAGAAAGAAGAGAAGGAGAGCGGGGAGGAGTTTGTTGCGCAACAAAGCAACAAAAATAAAAGATTTTAAGACATCACCTGGATTGTCCACAAGACAACACAACTCGACATGCAGCACACGCACGACTCGGTGGAGACACAATTTGACCCATGTGCCAGGGATCCTTCGGAGGGATGCTTCTTGACAATAATCATGTTAATAAAATGGCCAGCCTCCACGCCACCTTCGATCTCTCTCGCTCACTTTTGTCCAAAAGGGGGGCAGGAGTTGAGACGATGGGGGAAGCGACCAGGTTCATAAGTTCCTTTTGCAATTATTGGTCATGTTTCGGATGACCATCGAAGATAAAATACCAGTTGGGTTTGGTGATCCAAGCTTCTGCACTTCTACGCAGCTGCGTGATACCGTAGTTCTTAAGAACGAGTTCGACCAAGCTGTCCAGAAGGCCACAAGTTGAATAAATGTCTATGCTGCATGTGCTGAGAGAACGAGAAACACGAATGAAAGGCAGGAACAAAAAAAAAGGGGGAGGGGGGAGGGGGGAAGTGGACCATGTGAGTGCATCCTTGCACTGCAGAAGTGGCCTGCGCCACTAACCTCAATCCCCACGCAATGAAGTTAGCAAGAAAGAGTCCATGTGCGTGAGAGAAAAAAAGGAGATTGAAGCACGATGCATGTGGTGGTGAAACTTGCATTCATCACGATGACGACACTATTTGTCCTGGAAGTCGGGGGGCTTCCGAGCTTCCACATATTTTTATTTCTCAGCGCGCATTATCTTTCGTCCTTCACTTTTTCATTCCCATACACATAACAACCATGGGGACATTCATCACGGACAAGCTGCAGCACCTAAACAACGATCTGGTCCAGCTCTTCCACCTCGACGCGCAGCCACCCATCGACATAGCCAACAACAACATCCATCACAATATCGGATCAGAGGCAAACGCGCCAGGCACCCGTCGCAAGCTTGTCGACAGCAGCCACAGCAATGACCATCACGACGACACTCAGGCCACCATCATGGCTGGCCTCAGAGCCTCCATCGACTCGCTCGACCTCCGTTCCAGCGTCGTCCCTCCCATGGAGCGCGTTATTGTCGAGATTGAGCGCGTTCAGGGCATTGTCGGATCGCTGGAACATGAGGAAGGCAGCAAATTGTCCCAGCTCGAGCACCTCTTCCTCGCCAAATGCACTGTGGTCGTGTACCTGAATCTTCTCGACATTATCCTCAACGCAACTCTCCCACTGTCAAACGAGATCGAGTACTGGCAATCCCTCTTGGATGGACCTAAATGGCGTCTTCTCTACATCCTGCAGAGTAATTTTTTTTTTTTTACTGATTTACAATGTGCTCTTTGTTGTGAACAATTTTGTTAACAATTACCTCTTGGCCGCATTTACACATGTAGCTTCACCGCAGCGACTTTTCAACCTCACCAAGGAAGCGGCTCTATCCACTCGAGCACATATGGATTCGCTAATCGAATCGGGCCTGCAGACGTCTGACAGAACCGCCCATATCATCCAGCTTATCCATTACTTCCCTACGTTCCTCAAGAAGCATCTCATCTCTCAGCCAGTGTCCTTCCCTGTCGCTATCCACTACGAAATCTCTGGTCACCGAAAGCAACTGCAGCGAATCCGCGAATATCAAGCCGAGTGCCTGGGACTCTTGGCTGAGCAAGGACTGAACCTTGATCCAGAGCACTTTGAGCAGGACCCAATTAGCGCTCGTAGCGATATCAGTGAACTCCAGTCTAGAGATGAACAGGAAGAAGGACGAAGGGGACAAGTCGAAGGATCTTCCACAACTCAAGCCGAAAAGTTTGTTCTGGAGCAAATCTCAAAAACCGTGGTTCTGATGGAACGTGTTCTCACTAGAGCTTCCAAGGACGCGCCAACTCTGACAGATCAAAAATTTGCACCCGTCGCCCTCTCAGCAACTCGTAGACGGAACGCCTCTCGGTCTCTGACCGTTCTTGGAAACCTCCATGGTGTCTCGAACTTCGACTGCAGCGACATGTACAGCCATCTCAAGGATCTGATCCAGGTGCAAATCCCCGATTACGTCACGCAAACAGAAAGTCAGTCAAGGCAGTTCTATCGCCCCTCCTGGCTCACTCGGGTGTGGATCCCAATTGTGATATCCTATTTCGGGCTAAAGTATGGCATCCAATATATCAGCGAGCATCGGGCAGACTTGGACGAGATGCTGGAAGAAGGATGGGACACTGCCAAGCGGTTCATGCTGGACTGGATTTGGGAGCCTTCTGTCCGGATCATGAACATCATCAGGCACACCGACGACCAGGGGTCATTGCAGATGCTTGGCAACGAAAGTCTCAAGTCCGACATTGCAGTAGGTCCCTCTCCGTCAATATGTGTCGTGGAAATAGTTACCGACGATGACACCAACTAACGTCGTTCTCTACTTGATCTTATAGAGCCTCGAGAGAATGGTCCTCGACTTTGGCAAGGAGCACTACCAAATGGGATCGGACCAACTGTCTTTTCTGTCAAAAGCTGTGCACAACGGCGATATCTCTGTGGTTATGAGGGCATATGAGCGGGAACTGAAGGTACTTTAGTTTATATTGTTGTTGTTGTTGTTTTTGGTTGGTTTACTAATTGCTTTGAGAACTAACAAGCTCTATTCAATATCAATTCTCCCTGTTTTAGACGCCATTAAAAGGCGCAATCTCCGGCAACCTGGTCCAAACGCTCTTGATACAGATCCAAAAGACCAAGGTTGATGTCGAGGTCGCCATGGCAGCATTGGACAAGCTTCTCAAAGCCAACGAGCTCAACTTTGCCTTCCTGGCCGTTGGTCCTAGTTTGTTGCTTCTCTGGGCGGTGTCTTCACAGGCCAAGAGCTCATGGCAAAAGTTTGCTGGCAAAAACCTAGGCATAGTGTCGATCCAGATGCGAAACTCGCTGCGTCAAGTCGAACGACTCTTGAACCTTGCCTCGGCCGACGTGGACAATCACGGACATGGATCCGCGATGTTGTCTCGCCCCTCCGCGAAGCAGATCCAGGCGCAAAGAATTCCATTGGGCGACTCACAGGCGCAAAGGAGCACCGGCAATCTCTCGGAAGACTTTTCAGAGGTCGATGTCTCAAGCGACTCGATCCCAACTACTCCAACCGAGCCACTTTCGAATAGTCTATCCTCTGCGCTTGCTCCCCTTTCATCCGAGAAGCTCCAGAGAATTCGTGCCAAACAAGGCAAGGTGCCTTACAGGACTCAGGGACTCATCCTTTGTGAAGTGCATTTGCTCCGCACATTCGCTCGCCGCCTGACACGATCTGAGGGACTGCGGGACAAGGTTATGGAGGACCTTCGCGAGATCGAAGAAAGCTCATTGACAGTCCGCCAGCGACTCCGCACAGCCAAGCGCATGTATAGAACATATGGATTCCTTGGACTTTACCACTGAACACAGGTCCTAGCTTGCCTTTACAAAATTGTACATAGTTGTTTTGCTCATGTTCGTTGCATTTCCAGGAATAAAAATTTTGATTTCATTCACTCTTTATGTTCTTAATGCGAATGGCTTTCGGCTGGAGTAGGTGTGGGGCCGGTAGCGTAGACGGATGGGATGCTGACGTTGTGCTCCTTCATGAACGCGCTCCAGGCTATGGGCACGGGATGAATGAAGCGAAAGTAGATATCAATAAAAAAAACCATCCAATATTCACGACGAGATGCTGCTCTGTGCCTCTTACCATTCAATGTTGACTTGACTGAGCCTCGCTCGATCCAGAACTAGAAAGGTGGAGTAAATATATCAGATTGCTGCTGAAAATGGATGTTTAGCCATCCTGTCAAGGGTCTTTATTTTCCTCTTACCATCTTCATCTCGTCGGTGAAGCCGCGCCATTCGATCTTGGACTCGATAGCAATCACACGCATCTCGTCAACGTCGGCCTCGTCGAGCTCTGTTGGTGAAGCCAAAGACGGCGGTAATGGTCAGCTTCTTTCTTGACAATAAAATCGAACATACCTCAGTGTTATGTGAATGTTATCTTTGTGGCTAGTGAATTTACGCGAAGTTGGAAGATCAAAAAAGGATTTCTCTTCCAATTACCTTCGGCATGGTCAGCCTCCATGCGTTCGCAAGTACGGAATTTGCAGTACTCGACGAACCCATCACGCTCCTCATTGTCGGTGACCTGGAGTTTGCTCTGCTTGATGTCGTTTGTGGTGGCCATTTTGTGTTGTTGCTGCTGCCGATGTTGTGGACTAGTGGAAATGTGGAAATGTGGAAATGAAGAAGGCGTGTCGAAGAAGAAAAAAAAAAGGAACAAAGGCTTTTGCTTTATCGTGGGATAACAGTATTCTCAGGTGCTTGAATCGAACTTAATCTGTGTCTTTCCCCCCAATGACGCGTTCCCCCAAACTTGGCCCTTGCACATGTGCTGAAGTGAAATCCAATCGGTCCGCAAACATGCAGTGGCCTATATCTACTATCTCAGCGTTATTTCCAGATCCAAGGTGTAACTCGTTCCTCACTTAACCATCCCCATCCAAAACCCGTCCTTGTTCCATTGCACTTCAACCAATGCAACATACCCGCCGCCTGGACGGTCCCAAGCTGGGGACGGCGTTGGGCGACTGGTACTCAACTTGTCAGGGAAAATTGACCTCGAGTGCCCCGAGCTCAGTATCAATGGACTCAAATGATTCATCTTGCGAACAAAAACCGTTGTCATCCCTTAAATGATATTCGACGCATCAACAAAACAAGGAAAGGAGAGCTGAAGGCGAGAAATGGTGAGAAAGATATAACCGCCCAATCGCCTTTGCTTTTTTGCTGACTCTTAATGGATCTAAAAAATCTTGAGGGTACCATGCCTGTTGCATATACGATGTGCAATAAACAGGATTGCTGTCCAAAGCAAAGACACGCCTCGCGAAGAACCGGTTCTCTAGCGCCCTGTATGAGTAATCCAAGAGTGTGTGCCGGGGAGCACACATGGAATTAGTGCGCCTTTCGCACGTTACATGGAGTTAGTGCGCCTTTTATTATTTAACAAAAGAGTGTCTCATGTTACTGTGCAGTTGTTCTGCAGTATATAAGAGGTGTGTTGTGTTCATGCGTGTTGCAACAAGAAACAAAAAAATTATACCTCTCGCCAGGTCCAACTCCTCTATTGGACATAATGAAAGGCATGGAAGCACGATGCAAGGACAAACACTATGAGGCAACAAAGGATCCAGAGGCCACCCAGGTAGCCATCTCAGCACGAACGTTTTGAGTCAACACTGGTCCAGGTTCTGTGCTTGATCAGTTGTGGAAAGCGCCTGTCTCCAGTTGGACTAAGAAAGGAGAAATAGATCCGACCTACCGAGCACACTGGCCGTACTTAGTGGGAGAGCTGACAGAGCTGTTCACCAGATCGAGATCATTTAAGCCCTCAAATCTTGCCCAAAGCTGCATACGCTGCCAGTCACAGACGAGGTGCTTGCCAACATCGCCGTCACAGCTTTCATTGACTGGGATCCTGAATCAAAGAGTCCCCGACCCTGGCCGTGTAAGGACACGATTGAGACACTTGCCTTTGGGCGCATCATTATTCCTCAAGTGGACGATCCATTGTATCGCGGGATCCAGCTGCATTGTGCAAGAGGTTCGGCGAGTATGGACACCTCAAGGAATTGAAACTGGGACACTCAGCCGATGGCGACGGCGCCTTGATCTTTTTGCACTGTGTGAAGTTGATTCTTGCAACTGGACTGGACAGACTGGGAAGGCTTACGAAACTGGGTGAGCTTCACATTGCAAAGAGCATAGCATGCAGCAAGGTGCAGAATGTTGAATGGATGGTGAAGAACTGGCCAGCACTTGAAAGATTCATGGCCTGGGTCAGGGCACCTATGCCTTTAGCCTTCTTTGCTTTGCATGGACGAGGACGACTCCAAGACGCGGGCAGTAAATGGGACAAAGATGAAGATTTTAGTGGCAACGAGAGAGAGGCTTTTTTTTTCTTCTTTTTCTAAAAACAAGGTGAACAGCATCACTCACATCAAACTCACAAAATCAGATAACACTGAGCGATGTTGAGTGGGTTGAAAAGTTAGCCATTAGCAACAGGGAGCCTTTTTCATATCTCTCAATGGTTTTGTGTTGGGCACGTGCCTAGAGTAATTAGTGGCAACTCTGTTTATTTTTGGACTGCTTTTCCTTTTTCAAGAGAGGAGGCATTCTGCATGCAAGCCCATTCACACTCCTCTTCTTCAACAACATCATAAACAACCATGGGTCACAAAAGGAAAAAATTCTCAGAGCGTGTCGCCGAGCGGAATACCAAAGGGTACCAAAGCATACTCGTATCTTTTGTTCGTATGATGGATGCAGTGCACCTCTCTCCAAAACTGACTTCTTTCGCCTCAAACCCGTTGGAATAGCTTTGACGAGTCGCCCTTCAAAAATGCCACATCAGACACACCCAAGGGATTCTCACGGATCATGTTCAAGAAGGAGTCAATGCAGCAGAAGATCAACGAGAAACGACAGGGCGGATCATCGGAAGACTTGGGAAAGAGCGCTAAAGGAAAAAATAGCAAGGACAACAACAGCAAAGACAAGAAAAAACTCTCAGATGAGCTCAGGATCAAGCCCGGCGAGAGAATGGGAGACTTTTCGCGCCGTGTGGATGACCATATGAGGGACAAGCTCATGAAGGCCTCCAAGGACAACACTGCCGGAGGCAGCAAAAAGAAGAAGTAAGGATCGCCTCACTCGCATCTACAAATGAAAAAAAAAACCCTGTAGCATGACAAAGCGAGAATGCTGACCAGTCTTTTCTTATATCTCCTCATGAAAACAGATACTTTGAGAAGCTTAAGGCAAAGGAATCCGCCAAAAAGCTCAAACAGCAGGAGGAAAAGGCTTACCAGGAGTACGAGACGATCCACGACAAGATCCGCCTTAACGAGGTCGCGGACGCCCCACCCACGCTAACTGCAGTGCCCAAGAAGCGCCGCAACGACGATTTTATGGCCAACAAGAAGTGGAAGAATACCCCTGGTGAAGAGGACTTTGACGACCTGGTCGCCGATGTCGACACCAAGGACAAGAAGCGCAAGGGAACAGAGGATGACAAGCCTGCAGCAAAGAAGTCGCGTCTCAGGAACTTGACACCAGCAGGACGTCGTATCATTGAAGAGGAGCGGAAACAGGCGATCGAGAACTATAGATTGATGAAGGCACGCCAAGCCTTGGATAGGAGACCGGAGCAGGACAACGATGCGGATGCGGATGACGCTGAAGCGGCGGCAGCAGGGTACTAAGCGAAACATCCCCGTCGGTACCCATGTCTTAATAATATGTACTTTTTTTTTATCACGCTATCGATTTTCATCCAAGAGTCGGAAGCGTTTTTGTTGAACACTTTATGTATTGCGTTGTATTTGCCCTGTTGGCACCTATATCTTGGCTATTGGGAAGGTTTGACCATCTCCAAGTCTCGTCCCATCTTAATGGAAGTACTTGCGAACAAGCGAAGGGATACGTCCCTCGGACTTGTAGAAGGCCACAACCTTCTGGACTTTGCCTGCAACAACGTCAGGAACCAGTCCAAAGTGCTTGTACACATCCTTGTAAGGACCCGAGGCACCAAAGGTGTCAATACCAATGGACTCGTGGGCATAACGATCCCAGCCAAAGGTGGACATGGCCTCAACACTCACAGCGGGAATGCCATCGATCAACACCGAAGCGCGGTAGTCGTGATCCTGCTCATCAAACAAGGTGGTCGAGGGCATGGAAACAATGCGGGCCTAATTTTGTTCAGGTGGTTTACCGATGACAAGTTAGCCACAGTCACAAGAGATCCAGATCAACAAACTTCGTTGATTCTAACGCAAAATGCTCAAGTTACCTTGATGCCACGATCGTGAAGAATCTTGGCAGCATCGACACACAGAGAGACCTCAGATCCAGTTCCGATCAAAGTGACATTGGCGCCCTCAACCTCCTGCAGAACGTATCCTCCTTTCAAAGTCTTCTCGATGGAGCTTCCCTCCAACTGAGGCAGGTCCTGGCGGGTCAGAGACAGGACACTGGGGCGGTGCTTGGCCGATATAGCAAAAAGGTAGGCTCCAGAGGTCTCATTACCATCAGCAGGGCGCAGGTCAACCAGGTTAGGAGTGGCACGGATCATGGCCATAGTCTCGATAGGCTGGTGGGTAGGACCATCCTCACCAAGACCTAAATACGAAGAGAACTTTGGTGTCAATGTACATTCCATTAGAGGTGAGTTTTCGGAGAGTAATCAACTGTAACCTACCAATGGAGTCGTGGGTCATGATGAAAAGAATACGGTGACCAGACAACGCAGCCAAACGAACAGCACCTATGAATTTACCAAAAACCGAGATGTGTTAGATGAAACCGAAACAGAAATATTTGTTCAACCATATGTTCAAGTCATGCTTACCAGATGCGTAGCTGATAAAGTTCAAGAAAGTGGCACCGGCAGGGATGATGCCACCGTAGGCATCCAAGCCGTTCATGACGGCTGACATGCCGTGCTCACGAACACCGTAGCGGATGTAGCGACCGGCATAACTGCCAATGCCAGTGCTCTCGGGCTGGAAATCAACAGCGTTCTTCCAGCGGGTCAAGTTGGAGCCAGTCAAATCAGCGGATCCAACCATAAGTTCGGGGAGAATATCGGCGATCTTGTTCAAGACGGCCTCAGATAACTTGCGGGTCGCGGTGGCCTTGTCTGCAGGGGTGAAACGGGGGAGAGCAGTGGCCCAATTCTCGGGCAGCTCCTTGCGCAGGCGACGCTTGAGCTGGGCGCCTTCCTCGGGATGCTGGGCAACATAGTTTTCCAAGAGAGCGTCCCACTCCTGGTTCAGTTGAGCGCCCTTGGCAGCCTTGGCGTGATAGAGATCGTATGTCGTCTGAGGGACAACGAAGCGCTCCTCAGGGTTGAAGCCAAAGGCCTTCTTGAGCTGGACAATATCGTCGGCCTTGAGGGGAGATCCGTGAACCTTCTCTGTGCCCTGGTTCAAGGATCCGAAGCCGATGGTAGTGAAGACCTTGATCAGCGAGGGCTTGTTGGTGACCTTCTTGGCCTCCTCAATGGCCCTGGCAATGGATTCGAGATCGTTGTTGCCGTCCGCGACAATCTGAACGTGCCATCCGTAGGCCTCGAAGCGTTTTGCAACGTCCTCGGTGAAGGAGACCTCGGTGTCACCATCGATCGAGATGTGGTTGTCATCATACAAGGCAATCAACTTTCCGAGCTGCAAGTGTCTATTGTATTACAGATTATTAATGACAGAGTGAGAGAGTTAGCACATATAATCTGCAAAACAAGGTATTGAACATATATCGACTTCATTACCCGGCAAGGGAAGCAGCTTCACTGGCAACACCCTCCTGGAGACAACCATCACCAAGGATCACGAAGGTGTAGTTGTTGAACAGGTCAAAGCCGGGCTTGTTGAAGGTAGCCGCCATGTGAGCCTCCGCGATGGCGAGACCAACAGAGTTGGCGAATCCTTGACCGAGAGGGCCCTGTGAATTGGCAGACGTGAGTTTACGTGGAGAAATATTAGCACCATGGACTGATCAAATGGCACCATGCTCCATGGGAGTGATGGATGGGGCTTAGGGATGAAAAATAGAGTTTGCGTTTCCATAGAGACATCATCGATAGACGGGGCTGGTTCGCTTACCGTGGTGACCTCGATACCGACAGTGATATGCGACTCGGGATGGCCAGGGGTCCTGGTGCAGAACAAATAGGTGCAAGATAGTGATCAACAAATGAAGAAGCTCCCATTTCGACGGCGCTCTCTCAGCTAAGCCCTGTCTGTAGTTCGATCGGATATCAGTGCAGGGGGGAGGGGGATGTGAATTGCACCAATGCTGCTGCATGGCGAAACACTTACTTGCTGTTGAGCTGGCGGAACTGCTTCAGATCTTCAATGGAGGTAGGGTAGCCAGTCAAGTGCAAAAGAATGTACTGGAGGGCACAAGCATGTCCGTTCGACAGCACAAAGCGATCACGGTTAGCCTAATAAGACGATATATTGCATAGAAATGTGAGTGATGGTTGGCGGTGAGAGAAGGTTAAGTATTGCTGTCTTCAAAGGACACACATCATTTGTGCGTTTTCGCATGGTAAAGAGAAGGTCGGTCTTACCCAGTGAGGGTTCTTGGGGTTGAAGTTCATGTACCGCGAGAACAGCAAGTGTGCCATGGGGGCACATCCCATCGGAGCGCCTGTTTTTATCGACAACAAGGAAAGAAAACAAAGCGATTAGACACTCGTGAGAAAAAAATCATTTAGAACGACAATAGTGAGGCATGGACGACTTTGATGTGAGACTTTTGCTTACCAGGATGGCCAGAGTTGCTCTTGAAGACAGTGTCGGCAGCAAGAACACGGATAGTGTTGATGGCGAGGGTGTCGTCCTTGGTGAAGTGCATGGTGCGTGTCAATGAATGATTGTGGTTAGTGTGTGAGAAAAGAAAAGAGAAGAGGAGGAGTGAAAGGAAAAAGAAAACGAAAAGTGCCTCCTCTTTCTCTATATCTCAAAAACGATTACGACAAAAAAAAAAAAAAAAAAGGCCCAAGCCCATAGCGTGCAATTATGGAGACCCGGTTCCACATTTCTCTAATTGACAGCACTGCGCTGACTTCGGGTCCAACTTTCGAGTTTTCGAGCACGCCTTTAGACTGACAAATCTGATCTTTGGAAAGTGAGCATATTCGTCCTTTTTGGTAAGCAAGCTCGCCCAAAAAAACCATAAAAGCCTGCGATTCTATCCCATTCATTCTCTTCTTCATCACCCCCACCTCCTTCTTTCCCACCCCCATTGGTTTTTGTCGTTCATCGCAATCCCAAAAACCGTTCACGTTAAATCATTGTTAGATCTTTCATTTATTTCAATCGTCGCCCAAAGTGTCGTCTCCAACTCGCCGCCTTCTGCAACTCGCACACACACTCAACAAGAACATGCCCCCAACAGGAAAGATCTACGATTACCTCGTCATTGGTGGTGGCAGCGGAGGTACAGTAGAAGAAAAGAAAAACATGCCCTTCTATTCGCATGACAGCCGTTTCGACCATGCCGACACTTGAAGACTGATGCTCTTTCTCCCACGCCTACTTTCTTGATTTACTCTATAGGTCTCGCCTCTGCTCGTCGTGCTGCTTCCTATGGCGCCAAAGTTGGCCTGATTGAGGGCAGTGGCCGCCTCGGTGGTACCTGCGTCAACGTCGGATGTGTGCCCAAGAAGGTCATGTGGAACACTGGTAAGTCCGGGCACCAGACACCAGGAAGACCACTTTTCAATTGGAGCAATGGACTGTGTATGGCTAGGCTGGATTGAGCGTAACGATGAGCGTGAGATCCATGGACGTAGGTGCATTGTTGAGCACAATCTCGCCTTCCGAAGACACGACGTGATTTTTTGATTGATGACACCACGCTACAGACGGACTTCGGAGGATGTTTTACATTCTTTTCTTCTCATTTTTTTTCACGCCGTGTTTGGAGGCGATCTGTTCCTAACTTTAATTTTTGACTCGTCCCAATTCTGTCTTTCGCTTCTTTGTTCTTTGCTTCGCAACTGGATTCCGAACGAACTAGCCTCCATTGCCGAGGCCATCCACGACGCCAAGGAGTACGGCTTCCCCGAGGTTGGACCCACCACTTTCGACTGGAACACATTGAAGCACAAGCGTGATGCCTACATCAAACGCTTGAACGGCATCTACGAGCGCAACCTGGAGAAGGACTCGGTCGAGTACATCTCTGGCCTCGCCTCCTTCGTCTCCAAGAACAGTGTCACACTTGGCAACGGCGAGGAGATCCACGCCAAGAAGATTTTGATCGCTGTCGGTATGTGGCTCCCCTGAGAACAAAAAAGGATATTAATTGAATGCGACAAGGAAGAGCTTACAAAGATATTACACTTTGAAAATATGACTGAACTTTGCCATGTTTCGCTTCCTGAACTTTTCCATTAGGCGGCCGCCCCACTATTCCCCAGGTTCCTGGCGCTGAGTTGGGAATTGATAGCGACGGTTTCTTTGATCTGGAGCACCAGCCCAAGCGTGTTGCCGTCGTTGGAACTGGCTATATTGGTATCGAGCTTGCTGGCATCTTCCACGCTCTAGGTATGTAAACAGTGAACATGAGAGGGCGGGATGAAGCAGGTCGAGCACAATGATTCTAATTCATACTATTATTCATGTCTTCAGGTTCCAAGGTCAGCATCTTCTCCAGAACTGAAGAGATCTTGCGTCCATTCGACCCCATTATCAAGGACACACTCCGCAAGGAAATGGTCAAGATCGGCATTGAGATTGTCCCCCACTCACAGGTCAAGTCCTTGGCCAAGGCCGATAATAACGCCATCACCCTCAACTACGCTTCTAATGGCCACGAAGCTTCTGCCGAGTTCGACACTGTTCTTTGGGCTGTTGGTCGCCACCCCAACTTGGATAATCTTGCTGTGGACAAGGCCGGTGTCACTTTGAACAACAAGGGCTACGTTGTCGCCGATGAGTACCAGGAGACTGTCATTCCCGAAGTCTACGCTTTGGGCGATGTCTGCGGAATCGAGCAGTTGACCCCCGTCGCCATTGCTGCTGGTCGCCGTCTTTCTGATCGTCTCTTTGGCCCCGCCCAGTTCAAGAGCTCGAAGCTCGACTACAGAAACGTCCCTTCCGTCATCTTTTCTCACCCCACTGCCGGAGCTGTTGGTTTGACTGAGGCCCAGGCCATCGAGGAGTATGGTGCCGAGAACTTGAACGTCTATGTTTCCGAGTTTTCTGGCATGTACAACGCCATGAAGGCCCACAAGACCCCCTCAGCCTTCAAGCTGATCTGCGCTGGCCCCGAAGAGAAGGTTGTCGGTATTCACATTGTTGGCCAGGGCAGTGACGAAATGTTGCAGGGCTTTGCTGTCGCTCTCAAGATGGGCGCCACCAAGGACGATTTCGACTCGACTGTCGCTCTTCACCCCACCAGCGCTGAGGAGTTGGTCACTTTGACCAAGGCAAACTTGAAGAAGTTGTAACATCACAAAAAAGAAAGCGTTTCTTTTGCAAAAATAAATATACGAGATTAACAACTCATTTTGACCGGAAATGAACGGAACAATTCTGTAGGGCGCAAGCAGGACGTGAATCCTCCCATCAAGCTCCGTATAAGGCGGTGTTCCAAAAAAGAGGTAGGGCGATCCCCTTTGCCCTCCGCGCAGGCGTCGCAGCTGTCGGGCGTAAACAAGTGTGGTCATGATGGCGGCCGGATGCAGGTGGTCGATTGAGTATCAGGGCAGCCACCCCTGGGCTCATTCACCAATCCATATAAGTTCCATTGGATTGTAATGGCTTCTGTCGAAGGTACTTTGCCGTTGAATCCAAGTTCTTGGATGCTGGTGAAGACTGCAGTGTCGGCTTTTGGTGCAAATGTCTCTGTGAAAATAGTCCTGTAGACCACCATGTTGTCGAGGCTGATGTGAAAGGTCGTGAAGGTGGACATGAGCTGCATACCGCGCCAACACCTGCTAAGCGTCGACCCTCACGAACAACACGCTCCGTTTATCGGTCATGATGTTGTAATTGTTCCAGATCAGAGGGATGAACATGGTGTACCATGCTTCGTTGACATTGGCACAGATGAAAAGGTCGGCTACCTGAGGTCTCGGCATATCTTATGCTGGAGCTTCATGGATGACGCGAAGGAAAGTGAAGCGTACATCTTGATGCGAGTGATGGTAGAGGAAGAAAAGCGAGGAAAATGGAAATATGTCGTGAACGAAAATCTTGAATAGTAAAATTTGAAAGACATGGACCTCAAGCGGCAGTGCACATGTTCATGCTGGCCGTATCTGTTCAGCAGATGTGTGAACTGTTGTCTTCTTTGTCTTGGTGATCTAGGAGATGCGGCGTGGACGTATTTTGATTTTAACCTTAAAAAAGGTAAGCGACATATTTTCGAAAATGTTAATTATTAGCAGCGGTATGTGCGGGTCTAACTACACAATTGAAAAGATGGGTTATGGTGTCATCGGTATCGGTAAGTCTCGCAGCCATCCTGATCTTGTAAAAGATACCGCTGGTACTTGATCTCTTGGACGCGGCACAACCAGTCGCAGAGGAAAAGTGTTGTCGCCTCGGCCTCATTGCTCTTGCTGGATATCGTTGACAGGGGGAAGGTAAGCATTGGCGTTGAAGGCGTGAAGGAAAGGCACTGGAGGAAAGGATGAGTATCCAGCAGCAGCTGAGCCGATTGACGGTCCTTGGGCTGCTCCTCTAGCAAGATACTGAGCAAATCGGCCGCCTGGACAAGGACTCTCGGGTAACATGCGCCTTGGGAGATGAATTCTTTGAGCAAAACCACAGTTTGGTTCGCGTTCTCGATACTCAGGTACTTGGATCCAAAGTAGTGCAGGTCGCAATCGGGGATGTAAGGCTCCAACATTTCACCCAGGACAATGCCGAGCGAGTACAGATCCGCCAGAGTAGGATCGGCACCGTGCTCATCACCGTCGTAAAAATGCGGATTCATGACTTCGGGTGCAATATAGCCGATGGTACCACACACGGGCACTTGGTTCGCCTTAGCACCCAGCGATCGATCCACGGTCATAGACAGTCCAAAGTCAATAATAACAATCTCCTTGCGATCGTGGGTCATCATCAGGTTGGACGGGTTAATGTCCAGGTGGACAATGTTCTTGGCATGGACTGCCGCCAATCCTGTCAAGATCTGCTGGACGGTCTTGCGGACGGAGCAAAGGCTCTTGTTGGCAGCCTGGCACTCAAACGTCTTGAGCATAGGCAGGACCAAGACCGTGTCGCCAATGTCATTCACGAACGAGTCTTGGAGGTGGATGACGTTAGGCAATCTGCCCAAGTTGTGAAGCAGCTGGAGCTCCTTCTCGGCGAGACCTGCGACGGGTACGGTCTTGAAAGCCAAGGGCATAAAGTCTGCAATGCGAATGCCAAACTCGATGGTGGACAAGTCATGCTACGACAGATACATAGGCGGGAGAGTAATCAAAAATGGTAAATACCGGGGTTGTGGGTGGCTGGGTGGCTGGCTTGAGCGCAACAACCACGTCGCTCCATCGTACAAAACAAAGACGCAGGTTATGAGTACTCACTATTCGTCTCTCATGCACTCTCACCGGTCACGCCACTCTCGCCACTCTCTCCACTCTCTCCACTCTCGCCACTCACACCACTCTCACCATTCTCACCATTCTCATCACTCTATCCTCTCTTCTGGTTATGTAATACAAATGCACCCTTATTTTCTTTGTTCCTACTGCGTTTGCAGCGCTCTACACCACACATTCATACACCCTTTTTCGACTACTGAATGAACGAGTCGCCCCTGAGAAAAGAGAATTTGATTTCTGCAGCTATCTAAACATATGTTTGCAGGGTAGGAGCAGCTCATCCGCGTGTCTGCCTATCTTTGCACTACACTCGATGCTGACAGCAGATGGCGAGAGCATTACTACCCCTCCCCCTCTCATTTGCAAACACATAGAAACGTATCAAGGGCCGATATATGGTTATCAAGGATGGAGACTTACAATGAGCTTTGGAAACATGTCATTGATGAGGTAGTCTTTTTGACCCTTACAAGGGTGGTGTTCGCAAGGAGCAGTGTACACATAGTCCGATGAGCAGGACAGTTCGGAGCTCGGAGGGCTTTCGCAGTCCTTGGAGAGAAAACGTGTATGCAGCTTGGCCTGTTGAGTCGAGTTGGACATGGTGTCCTCCAGCTTGCCCGCAAGCTGAAAGGACTGTGTCTTCTTATGTGAGTGTTGTGTCCTGATCTGGCCCAGATACGGGTTCTGCAGCTTGATACGGTGGTGCAGTTGGTGCTGGGTCAGGCGTATCGGAGGTCCCATGTGAAGGTGTAGTGACCGTTGCTGATGGATGGATTTCCGAAGCGAGTTGTTGACAGATATTGATGCCGAAAAGGCCGAAGTGTATGATGAACGTGGAGAGGAGCAGCGCGAGGAAGACGCTGAGGATGGGGCAGTGCTGATGGCCACTTGGGGAAAATAGCTTGAGGCGTTCGAGGAAGTTGTGGGACTGTTGGGGCTTGATTTGGAGTAAGTCAATGGTGATGAATGTCGAAAAGGTGGGGTGGAAACGGAAAGGAGGTTGAGTTTGGTCAATGGGTTAAATATTGATGGCGACGATATGGTTGTAATAGCAGCGGTCGCTGCTGCTGTCGCTGCTGCTGTTGAAGTTGAAGACACTGTCGAGATCATGATATCGCGCTGCTTGTTGTATTGTAGTATATCGAAGGGAGAAAGCAAGGACAAAGATGAAGGAGTGGTGTTGAAACAGGTGTTTGGAATGCAGGAATACGAAGAAAAAAATCGAGATGCTGACGAACAACGATGAAGAAGATGGATGGCCTGGTGGACAAAGAAACAGAGGAAAGAAGGTCAACAAGCGTGAGTAGGAGAGCAGTTTCGGATCTATGTCTCGATGTTGGGACGTGTGGATGAGAGAGAGTGGGAAGGTGTGTGTGCTTGCAGCGTGTGGTTGTGGATGTGGTGTAGTTGATTTATCAAGGATGATGCCAATAGGACGAGGATGGCAGTGAAAGTGAAGCGAAAGCGAGAGTGGCAGTGGGAAGAGAAGAAGTAGAAAAAGCAGAAAGTTTTGTTTTTGAATGGTGAGGAGATCTAAATAGCCACAACATAAACCCCCCTTTCGTCATTCGGAAAAGAGCCGAGAGTGACCAAGAGTGTCGAAGTCACAGCATGCATGGCACCCAAGATGCGGTTGGCGTGCAGACGGTGGAACTCTCGAATACAAGCACACGTTCATTCGCAACACAACTCAAACACACACTCACGCTCATTCACACATGTACAACGTGCCGCACTGTGTCACAGTCAAGAGGGTTCATTCAACTCGCCCAACTCAGCCTCACATGAAAAAAGGTTGTCTCTCCCTTCCCCGCATTTTGCCTATCTGTCCCAGTTGATAAGGATCGTCTCTTCTCAAACGAGATGTGACTCTATCGCCGCGTTTCATTTACTGTGCTTCGCCCAATTCGTACTGAATCCATCGTTTATTCTGCACTCTGTTTCTGGATGTACTTTTTACAAGGTCTCTGAGGCTCAAGGACAACAGTTCCACGATTCTCGATGTTGGGCAGGAACATTACCTGCGGTCTGTAGGTTGTGTCTTTGAGGAGCTGCTCTGTCTGGATCGATTTGGGGATCCAGTTGAAAATGACATGGCGGATCGCCCGATCTTTCCATGTCTACACAGTGCAATTAGGCAAGGGGCAAAGTACGAAATCAGTTCATTATTCGTCAATCCCGGGTATGATAAGAACAAGAAATTAGTTACCTGTCCATATTGGATCGTGGCCATGACTTTGGCCTTGTCCATCTGGTATTTAGCCTTGGGAAATCGCTGGGCTCTGTAGTCTGCAAAAGCATTGTGTATATTCTCGGACGTGGCTGACGCGATGTCGTAGATGCAGTTGGCCAGGATGACGGCGTCCTGCAGAGCATTGATGGCACCTATCGAAAAAAAAAAGCGTAAGCGTGCTGAGGGCAGTTGCGGTGACATGTCCATCAGGCGAATGGGGGCTCTTTTTTACCTGCGCCGCCACTCGGGAGCATCTTCAAGGATAAAAAGGCGTAGAGGTTAGTAGAGCGTTTTTTTTTTGCCCAGTCAACAAACAACTGATCGTTGAGCACGAGGAAGGCAACATATCTACCTTGTGGCAAGCATCACCAATAAGAACAACTCGTCCATGATGCCAAGTTTCAAACAGCTTCTCCTCCAAGAACACACGGGAGATCATTTCTGGAGGCGTCAGATTGATCAGGTCACCCATGGTGCCGCCCAAAGCACAGGGGTAGTCTCGCACTTCGTTGATCATGCTTTGGTTGGCTTCGGGCCCCCATTCGGCGTTCTTGAAACGAGTTGTGTCCGTTGAGGTTGATCCAAGCTGTGTCGTCATCAACCAGCATACTCTGTTGCCTGGCACAGTCGCCGTGGACCACTATGTTGTGAATAACAAAGTAGATCGATTGTGCACAGATTGAGTAACAGAAGGTTTGGCAAGCGGGAAAAAAAACACTGGGTACATATGAAAGTTTACCGAATGGGGTGTGCCCTGCATCATGACGCGCTCAAAATGGCTGAAGTTATCTTTGAGTGCCTCGTACTTGCTGTCTTCGAGGGGCTTAGTTGTGCCCACCATGCAAATATGACCCACAGACAGTTCCTCCCTGTCCGCTTCGGGCAAGAGACTCTTCTCGACCATGGTTTTGAACAGACTCGTTCGCACGCCACTGTATGCTCCATCCGCGCCTACGAGGACATCGCCGTTGGCAGATGAGCCATCTGCGCAGTGAATAATGACGTTTTCACCACTGTCCTCGATCGACTCAATCTTTTTGCCTAGGTGTAGTTTCTCCTTGGGGATCTTGGAGAGAAAGAGTTGATGCATCTGTGGTCGCGAAAACAAGATCGTGTCGTATCCTGTTCTATTAACAAGTCAGCGAGAGTAGTGAGCATCAACCATGCATGCTTTTTGAATCTGCGGAGAAGACAGAAGTAGTATTTTACCTGTCCTTGTATTCCGACAGGTCGAATCCACCCATGACCTGAAGCTTGCTATCATAAAAGTTCAGGCCACGACAAGGGAACGAGATCTTAAGCGCCTCGTCAAGCATCCCCAGTTGCTCAAACACAGCCAAGATCCTAGAGTCAAACGCCATGGTCGATCCTTTTAGTAAGGCAGTTGCGCCATTGACAAAAGCGATTAGGGTTATTAGTTGCAGGCTGTGGTAGGTGAGTGTTCCGACTGCAGATATAATGGTAGCCCCATGCCTAATGCCCATTAATCCATACCAATGGGTTTGATTTCTGCAACGCGTTCATAGATGGCAAAATCGATGCCGGCATGGGTGAGCAGGATACCCAGCATCAGCCCACTCATGCCCGCACCTACAATCAACACCTTCTTGATATCGCTGTCGTGGGTCATATCTGCTTGTCCTTGTTTACTTGTATTAATTTATATATCTTTTCGTGTGTTTTCCAAGATGTCTGGTGGAATGAGATGGTGAAACAGGAAATGCAAGCAGTAATGAGGAAGTGAATTCAATTGAGAAAGAGAAGGAATGAGTTTACAGATGGGAAGCCCTTGTTTATTTGGTCTGCAGGACACATAGGCCATTTGCTCTCAGCTTCACAGAGATATTGATTCCTGCGTTTGGACCCTTACACAAGTGGTCGCATAACACGATAGACTAGGTGGTTTTTTGTGCTCCAATTTTTGATACATCAGAGGAAAAGGTATGCAAGACTCATTTTATTCATTGGTCCTGGTCCGCCAGAGTCTCCTTACTTGTCTCTCTCTGATATTTCTTTGAAGGCTTTTGGGGCAGCACAGGTATTGTACCTCTGTTTTCGACCTGGGGAAGAAACATGATCTGCGGGCGGTAAGAGGCATCTTTGAAGAACTGTTTGGTTTGAATCGACTTGGGCACCCACTTAAAGACAAAGCCCCTTGTCATGCGCTCTTGCCACGTCTAACGATTTCAAGTTTGTGGCAAAATGTTAGAAAATAATGAAAAGGCAGCGATGTGTTGTTTTTGTGTCCACATTGCGACTACCTGTCCATAGAGCAACTTCGCCATCATGCGTGTTTTGGCCATCTGGTATTTTACATGAGCGTATCGCTGTCGGTAGTAGTCTTTAAGTGCTGCCATGATGTTGGTGTATGTTGGCTCCTCGATATCATGAATGCAGTTGGCGACAATCACTGCATCCTGCATGGCGTTGACAGCGCCTTGTCCGGCACTTGGCAAAAACTTGTGGGCCGCATCCCCGATCAAAGCTGTTCGTCCGTAGGTCCATGTTTCGAAGAGCCTGTCCTCCAAAAACACTTTGGAAATGAGATCCGGAGACGTGGCGTCGATCAGGTCGCCCATAATGCCGCCAACTGGGCATGGGAAGTTATATATTTGTTTGATCATGCTGGCGTTCGATTCGGGTCCCCATTCCGAGTTCATGAAGGTTGCGTTCTTGGCTTCTGATGGATCGAGCTGAACAACGGCCATCCAACATATGCGTTTTTCAGGCATGGTTACGATTGACCACTGTTGTTTAGAAAGAGACATGTATTAGTTGGTAAGCAAGAACTGGAATCGTACCACAGAAAAAAAAAAAGAAATACAAATGAATGGCAGGCGGCAACCCCAAACTCACCGAGAATGGTGTGCCCTCGTTGATGATTCGCTTGAAATGTGCAAAGTTGTCGTTCACAACTGGGTATTTGGCTGGATCAAGGGGGTTGGTTGTGCCCACCATGCAGATGTGGCCTGTGTTCAGGCCATCCTTGTCGCACATGGGAAGATCGTTATTGCGGATGGCTGCCTTATACAGACTCTGACGAACGCCCGAGTAGGCCCCATCGGCGCCAATGAGAATGTCTCCATGGTAAGAGGTGTTGTCTGAGCAGCGGATCATGACCCCTTCCTTGTTCTGCTGCAGCGACATGACTTTTTTGCCAAGCAGAATCTTGTGGGGCGGTACACGCGAAAGCAAAAGATTATGCAACGCTGGTCGGGGAAACATGATGGTGTCGTACCCAGTCCTAGTGAGACAACAGAGAATAAATAAAAAAAACCACATGAAAGCAGTTAACATAAACTGATCCCGTCCCTTCCTTGAAATTGTTCATCGATGAGAGTCTACTCTTTATTTGTTCCCTCTCGCTCATTGGCCCATACCTTTTCTTGTAGCGCTTGAAGGAAAATCCGCCGATGGGTTTGAGATGAGTGTCGTACATGTCAATGCTGTAGGTTGGGTACGAGACTCGCAATAAGTCCTCGAGCAAGCCCAGCTGCTCAAAAGCCGGAAGGATGTTGCAGCCAAATCCAAAGGTGGACCCTGCAAACATCGATGTCGACAAGAGGAATGGCAAAATATGAGTATCAATGCTAAACTAACATTCAGTTCGTGTATTTGTGTCCGTGTCCACGAAGGAAAATCTCTGGCGGTGGAGTTGCACTATAAGGTGTATGATGGATTTGATGGACTATACCTAGCGGCTTCAGCTTAGTGGCCCGCTCAAAGATCTGGTATGGAATCCCGTTGCGCTCAAAAATCACGGCCAAGAGCAGGCCGCCTAGGCCAGCGCCGGCAATCATAACCACTGGTAGGGGATTGTCGTCAGTGTCACTCATGTATTAAGGTTTAAGTCTGAGGGAGGTGATGAGTTTTGGAAATGGAGGAAAGAGTGGATGAAATGCCAGCCAAAAAAAACTGAAGAATGAATGGTGTGAATTGAAAGTGGTTGAGAGAAAAGGGTGGAGGACGTCAGCACTACTATCAGTGTAAAGAGAGAGTGAGACATTTCCAATTGGCAAAAGTGCGAACTTCGAAACCATAGGCGAGGAAGGACCTCGCTTGACTTTTTTTTTTGCTTTGCCAAAGTCAAGAATCGCTCTCCCGCTTCCAAAGGGAAGACGTGAACCTTTGCGTTACTAACTAGCATGATCGATTCTC
Source organism: Podila verticillata NRRL 6337 (assembly GCA_000739165.1). NCBI lineage: Eukaryota > Fungi > Mortierellomycota > Mortierellomycetes > Mortierellales > Mortierellaceae > Podila > Podila verticillata. Next base: position 328,818 of record KN042426.1, on the reverse strand, counting down.
TTTGAGGTGAAAGAACATGTCTGGACCAGACTTCATGTGTTTGCGAGTTTGTTTAGAATGTGGCTCAAAAATTATGTCGTTTATAGTCTATTTCCTGATCATCGTCGCATCAACGTGCTATTCGGGCACAGGCTTGTACAGACTGTCAGTCGCGCCACCCAAAAGATCTTTGCCAGATCTTGGAGCAGGTGACGAGTTGGCGCTTGACCGCGAGGACACACTCTCGACATGAGTCAAAGCAGACTTCGATGACACAGGTCTTGATCCAGGGGCTGGCGAGGCACAGGTGGAAGTGCTAGGAGAGGAAGGAGCCGTGGACATGCCAGACATCATCTCCTGAAGGACAGTCGAGGGCGATCCGGGAACAGTGTTCGCGCGGGAAGAGGAAGAAGGGCGGGTCGATTTCGCTTGAGGTTGGCGGCCCAAAAGATCTGCAGCATGAGCAGTAATCAGCTCAATGGCGGCAACGTTCTCAATGCCTCGAGGGATAATGATGTCTGCCCACTTCTTTGACTATTGGGTGTGAAGCATGTGTTAAAGTATGAGCAATCCAGTAAAGGTGACGATTCTTCGTAGTAAACTGGTGGAGACACTTACAGGGCTGATAAAGTCGTCGAATGCAGGTTTTACGAATCGGACGTATTCTGTGAGGATGTGGTCCATCGAGTCTGGGTTCTTCTCAGCGACCTTGCGGGAAACTATAGGGAACGGCGAACATTAGGACACTGGGTCTTGCAATACGAAATCTCAATAACTGTAGATCATCAATGTGTACCTCGATTGACCAAACGAGCATCATCATCGACATCAACGAAAAGCTGTCCACAAAATTAAAGAGAGTTAGATATTCGAAAAAGCATGGCCTCCTCATAAGCATCCAATTCTAGCACCTGTGTACCTTCATGTTGAGTGACTCTCGAATCTTATGGCTGTACAGAACAAAGATGCCCTCCATCAAAACCACGCTGGGACTTTCAACGTCCTTTGACCACGCCTGGTACGATCTAAATGTGCCGAGTAAGTCGAGAATTTTGATCAGTTTTTGCACCAGCAGGAAGGTCGTCCATTGTTTGATCCGCATTGTTTCCTACCTCCTCTTGGTCGCAAAATCAAACTTCGGCAGCTGGGACACGTTACCTTCCTTGACCTCTTCCACTGTCTTCTCGAGCAGCTCCCAATCGAAAGCATCTAATCAATATATATGTTGTTAAGACTTAAACAAAGCTCTCAATATTTCAACCCAAAGACATATTCGCTGCCATCAAGGCTTACCTGGGTGATCAAAGTTGTACAATCCACTGGCAACGCGGGCGCGATCCTCGTCCGAAAGTTCTCTGTAAAAATCATGTAAGTGAAGAAGCAGGACTCGACTGCTGTCGACGACCTGGCCTTTTTGCAGCTGCTCGATCAAAACTTTGCAGAAGGCTTCCTGTTCCGTTGCAAGATAGATACAGAAGGTAAGGAAGTATCACAGTCAGACGCTGTGGTTTGCATCTCAGGTGCCGATTGTATTCTCCCAAGCAATCGTAGCAGTCAATCTTGTACCTTTCCAGAGTCAGCGCCACCTATCATAGTCCAAATGAAAGAATGATTGAGTGTGAGTAAAACGCGTTTCTCTGTGATAAACAAAGTTGCTGTAAATTTATTTCCCACTATCCCAAGCACATTGTTTCTCAAATCAACTACGAGTCATTAAACCGCATTGAACAGAAGAAAGAAGAAGAAAAAAAAAAAACACATTTACCAGCAAGGCCAATGACAAAGACTCGGGGTGCTGGCAGCTTGAAGCTGAATGAGGCTGGCAGTGCGATGCTCATAGTAATGTGATGCGTATCTGTGGTAGGAGAATGAGGTGACTGAGCAAAAAAGTTAAACAATAAAAAAAAAGGGCACCCACCCTTAACACATTATTTCCAACCTATGCATGGTTTTAACGGATAATAAGACTATTGTTTTTTTCTTCAAACATAAAAGAAAAGTCAGCACGATCTAATCTTTCTTCATTCTCCTTCCCCCATCCGTCCCTCGCTCCAATCCTCAAAGGTAAGAAAATTCATCCTCAATTCAAGTATTTAAAAGCGAAGACGATACCAAAGTTACCTCTTATGATGTTTGAATATATTTGCTACTTCAGAGGCCTTCGCCGGCCGATGAGACAATTTTTCCACAAGTTTTCTGATCTTTCACCTTTTTGGATCTCTTCTCGCTCAACATACTGTGAACTTTACGATTTCGAGAATTGTCAAAATCTACCGAGTACTAATGTTTTCAATTTGCTCCGCTTTGCTATTTTCAGCTTAGAAGTGCACGATTCCAACTCGATCCAGGCAGATCTCCTTCCGAGACCAATGGGTTATTATGAAAGGTTAGTAGTTACGCCCATCATTTATACCAACTTTCACCATCCTCCCTACACTGCACATGATGAGAACAAAAGGGATCATGACAAAAACCCATGATTACCAAAATTACATTTTCAATTGTTCCTACTGATGCATATTCCATAAACATGCCGTTTCTCAGCACGAACACGACAACAAAACATTGCATTTGAATCGGAGAACTAATCACATTTCTCCGTCTATCGAACAGATCATGTATGCATGCACGAACACGGGCATTTTCTCGGTGCCGAAAGAATGGTAAGTTTAGGCCGGCAGAATCAGATAGATTTTTGAAAATAAATCGTCCAGACCAGATTTTCAAGTTTATGATGGCCAACCGCATCGTCCAGTGTTCACGACCTTAGTGTGGATGCTGGTTGACATTTATACGTTCAATTCTGAGAAGATTAGCCTTTATTTCTTTTTTGAGTCCTCATTCTCGGACCTAAACTCATCCGCAGACAAACGGCATCTCGAACACCTTTCAGCTATTGTTGGCCTTGTGCTTGATGGTGCTGATGCCATAGAAGGGCCTGCGACATAGCCAGTGTTCTTATTGTTCTTCCCCTTCCTGTTCCTCCCCTTCTTTTTCTTCTTCAACTTGCTCTTGTCGAACGAATCGTTTTGAGCTAAATCAGACTTGCTGCCCTTGAAGCGCTTCTGCGACCACACCCATTCCAAAGTATCCATTTTTTTTTATTTTACAAAAGCAAGGTTGTAAGACAACACAAATTGTGCAGGCACCATTTATCTCTTTTAATTTACACGCGGTCTTTTGCATCACTGCCGTAGTACGACTCTCCTCCTCTTCCTCTTCCTCTTCCTCCTGCTCTTCCTCCTCCTCCTCCGGCCTTTTCTTTATGAAAAGTGCTGCCCTTTCTTTGGCTAGCTCCTCATTCACAGACTTCAAGGCAACCAGAGTACTCTTGGCAACATCCAGGGTAATGTTTACATTGGGCTCGTAGGCTGGGCTGCTTGTTGAAGGATGGTATGTTCGCTGTTGATGAAATTATGCGTCCATTCTCGCCATTCGTTGATGACGCTGCATAGTTGGTGGCGGTTGGGGCAGCGACGGAGGATGTATCGACGAGGGCAGAGAAAAAAATTCGGTAGTGGATTGTCGAAGGAACAATTGGGCACCGGGCTGCCTGGGGTTGATCAAGAACCTCCAGGCTTCGGAGGTCTCAAAGGTGTCAATGTGGTTCATGCTTGTCGAAGGTGAGGTGTGAATGTGCGGGAAACTGCGTTGTGATTTAGTGGCAAAAAATAAAATAATATTCCTAATTTAGCACTGACGCGTGCGAGTCAATTGACAGCGGTGGCAACTGAATATCCATATTTAATGGCGAGAAGAAAAAAAATATAGATGCATTCGCAACGGCTTCGGAGGCCAAGGTAACAGACGAAGAACAAAGAAGGGCGCAAATGATAGACCACCTCCACGTTGCCGGTGTCCATCCATGCGAGATGCAAGACGGATGACACGACGCTAGGGACGAAACACAGTTGGAATGCTGGATTAAAGACAAACTTGCATCATCTAATGTCAATGTCCCTTGTCCTTTGTCCTTTGTCTCTTGTCCTGACCATCATTCAACTGGTTCTGGTTCGTTTGAGAGAGAAAAAGAAAGAATTCTATTGCCATCCTCTACTGCTACCCAGAGCGATCCTGTATACTGTAGCTGTCGTCTGGTAGCTCGTAAGAATCATCCTGCCGGCTCCTGAACTCGATTACAACGTTTTCCACTACTATCCAGCGCCACCCTCGTATACCGAAGTCTGCTCCTGTCAGCAAATGAGACTCCTCCTACAAGTTCCGGGCTCGATTAGGACGCCCTCTATGCTATCCAATGCCACCATCGTATCCCGCACTCTAGTCCTGGGTGCCCATGATAGTCCTCCGACTGCTTCCTGACTTGCCAGCGCCACCCTGTAATCTTGCTTGTTGTCCTGAAAGTTCCGCACTGGTGAGAAGTAGCAGCTCATCCAAAGGTATTTGCTCGTGAAAACATATAATAAAAATAAAAAATAACACAAACTAAAAGGGTGGTTAGAAAGCTGACATTCATAAAAGTGAACAACAAAAACCCAAAAAAAAAAAAAAAAAAAAAAAAAAAAAAAAAAAAAATAGAAGAAACCCAGCAAGCAGCACGAAAAGCAAAGAGCGATGTGAATGCTAAGCTGAATAGAAATAAATCCCAATCAGCACCTGAACACCGTACGCTGCGCGTACACACTCTTGTCAATAGCAAGTGCGATGCAGCGCTGGAGAAGGAGCAAGCTCCTCTCCGTAATGCGAGGCTCCAGCTCCTCCAGACCATGTCTTTCGAGCACCCCTGGAGGTCTCTTCGCAGTATTCTCACGACGACAACCACGACCATCGTGAGGACAATACCTTGTTATTCAAATGCATGCTTCCCTCCCAAATCTCTTGATCATGATATCCCAACTCCTCACAAAAGAAAAGAAAGAAAATAAAAATAAAGGAAATAAAAGAAACAAAAAAAACAACAAAAAACGCCAATAAGCAGCATGAAAAGCAAAGAGCGATGTGGATGCTAAGCTGAATAGAAAACAAACCCCAATCGGCACCTGTACACCATACGCTGCACGTACACACTCTTGTCAATGAGCACAATACCTTGTCGTTCATATGCATGCTCTCCCTAACCCTCTTGACCATGATATCCCAACCATCCTCCCACCATAATAAGAAGAAAATAATAACAAGAACAAACAAAAGGCTTTTCTCCCACCCCATGTAAATCACCTGGACTTACCGTTACAAATTGCAGACAGTATTGGTGGCAGACGGTCGGTGGCCCAGCAGATGCAAGTCTCATATACGAAAGGTTCGTTGACGAATGGACGGTGGAAGGCTGGATGGACGAAATTTTGGGGCGGGCTTCGCGTAGAGTGGGAAAAGTGGGAAGAGTGGGAGTGGGAAGAGTGGGAGTGGGATTGAGAGTGGGAAGAGTGTAGGAGTGAGGGAAGGGAATGATAAAGGCGTGAAGGCAAAACTATCCGCTGCGCAAAAAAAAAGTGGCAAATCACGGGTATGTGGTGGCGTTGCCCATTATCCCTTGTAGATTGTCAATGACAAGGCGTCAGCGCGAAGAGAGTGGCAGACAAACAACGGAGCTAACCGTGTGTTTGTTTTCTGTTCGATATTTGTTGCAATCCCACTCCACTCGATCAGCACCATGCGTCCCACCATCTGTCTAGGGAATCACCGCAGTGGAGTTGTGGTCGCCGCTGTCGTATGCGCTGTCGTACGTTCCAGGTTTCCTCGCTGAGCGGATCGTTCGTTGTTAGTTTCTGGTATTAGTGAAACCATAAGATGAAGACTAGGCTCCGGCCTCTCTTGTAATCATATGTCTGTCTACATCTCAATTTTTACAGTCATGTTCGCTTACAACAGATGTCGCAAAAGCGGACGGGGGAGTTGAGTGGATAATGGGGCTCGAATGGTTCTATCAGAATGCATCATTGTTGTAATACAAAATACCAGCCTTTTTTTTCTTCGTTTTATTGGTTCAAGCTTTGTCCTTGTCTGCTTCGATCCGCCTTCGCTCTGCGATGGCTATGGTTAAATCGACAGGCAAGGCGACACCGGCGCTCCGACTACGATCGAGAGAGTCGTTACGTCTCATTTCTCGAATGGCCAGGGTCATGGTCCCGCAGTCCTCGTCATCAAAGCTCCGGTCGTGGTCATCGTCCGAGTCATACTGTAGAACAGGGTCTTCTAGAATTGCGCGAGCTTCCTCGGACAGATAGGTCGGTGTACGCTCTACATCCGAATCGGCTTTCCGTTTCTTGGCGCGGTAGTCGGAGCTAAACATCCGGTTCATGTAGGCGTCGGCCTCAACCGTGTGGATCGTTGGTGACTCGCGCAGTTTCCTCCGATGTTCCGCAATTCTTTTCCGGCGTTCCATTTGCTCCTCAGATACTACCAACATTCGCTCGGCAGGGTATTGCTGGTACAAGGGATTGTTCTCGTCCTCACTGAATGTTTCTTGTGGTGGAGTGCACGGCATCGAATCAAAATCATTGTTTCCGTCCATCTGGAGAGGTGTTCCGGGCGGCGAGGTTGCCATTGGATTGAATTCAGGGCCGCGTATCAATCCTGCTGTGGTGGATGAAATTGAGCAATATCGCCTTGCCCTAATCTCTTCAATGCTGTACTCTTCTCCTTCTGCGTAAATTTCTTTCTGGTCAAACATGAGTCGCTCGGGCTTTCTTTCTTCTGACAACGCCACTGGGAATCTGGATGATATCCTTGCAATGTCACGCAGCTGCGATGGCAAAGGCGCACGGGCAGAGCGCTGGGTGTTCTCGACAGTATAGGTCATGGATATGTGTTGTGGTGACTCTGTTATGGGCGCCTCTGCTCGCTCCTGTTGGGGTCCAGCCATATAGATATCAAAAGTCTGACACTCATTAACACAGGTTACCATTGTTGAGCAAACTAAAGGACATGATGTTGGACTTACAGGTATTGGATCCTGAAATACTTCTAATTTTCGTACAGCCTTTTTTGGGACGGTGACATCGGATCGCAGCGTGACACCTTGCCAAGGGGTAGATTCATAAACGTTTTCTTTGCGTCGAATCTGCTCTGTGCTCAAGTCCTTCCAAGGTTCTTCAATTGTTTGCCGGTTTGCTCCTTGACTGGGAGAGGCGTGACCCACGCTGGCGCCGGTCGATGATGAAATAGAATCTGTAGCGTCAGAATAGATTGTCAACTTGCCGTTGGGTCGTTGTATACTTGTCGCTCCCTGTTGACTCTGCGATCTGGATATCGCAGACGCCGAATTCAATGCAACATGAAAATGCGAGGATATGTTGGTTGGTTTCGACTCTGACCGTGATACTTTGATGCCAAGGACTTTTCGCTGCGCCGCTAGTCCTTGTCCTGAACCTGCTTGGCGTGCGTCGCCATGGAGCAGCGCTTCCTGCATTGCTTGCCTCTCTGCCTCCTCCTCAAACTTTTGTGCTCTCAGTTCGAACTCGTTGCGGCTTTTTTTCAGCCGTCCCAGCGGCATGGCGTGCCTGTTGATGCCCAGAGTCAAAATTTCTCTCGCTGACACATAGCTATTTACGAGTAGCACATGACAAAATAGTCAATATCTGATGTATCTTAAACTCGTACCTACTGTCGGTGAAATGCAAACGAAGAAAAGTTACTCTTCCGTATCCTCAAGATACTCGGCATATTCCTCGTACAACATGGCCAGCTGTACGCCAATGTTGTTGGCCATCATGAACTTGAAGATGTGGTCCGGGTCCTCAACAATTCCCGAGTACTGGACATAGAAGCGAACATATCGTGGGTCGTTCCTGTATCGTTCATCACCCTTGAACGCCTTCATGGCTTGCTCGAGAACTGGTAGGAGGTTCGAGTCGTGACCTTGTCCTGCACCCTGAGGGTAGTTCTCTACAATCCACTGGATATAGCGAACGTAAATGTCAAGTGGATCGTCGTCATCCTCGCTATGTTCGATGTCGTGTTGGAACTGCTGGTGTTGCTGCTCTAGTTCCTGGACACGGTCGTTGAGCTGGGTAGCAAAGAGGTGTGAGAGGGTCTGAGCACTGCGGCCTTCCCGGATAGGTTGAATGTTCTCCTTGTCATCGACAATGAGATCGATGTTAACCGGAGAAGCTGTCTGTTGGCGGTCCTGGATCGATGGGTTTTGCTGGCACTGCATTTAACGTATTTGATCGATTGTGATTGTATAAAGAAGATAGCCCTGGCGGAGGAACATCAACATGAAAGTCGATTCCTGTAGTGTTTCTATCCAGGATGAATGGAGGCTACCAGACGACTCGCTGTTTACTTGTGGGGTTTTTATTTTTTTTCCTTGATCGAATGTCGTCGAGGTGTGAAGTGATGGAGGTTGAATCATTGAAGTTTTGAGAAATGGATTTTTATGCTTCTCTCCTCTTCTCGCGCACTCTTCTCATCTTTCGCGCAGACCACGGCTCATTGAAAAAGCAGTCCGAAATCAAGGTCAAAGTTGAAGCATATTGGGCTTTGGAGCTTGCCATCCTACAACTCCTTTCCCATCTGTCTCTCATTGCTTCATCGCGTTCCATTTCTCATCCATCGTCATCTACACGTGCCATTACCTGTCCTCCTTCTATCGAACAACCATCACAATCAATTTTCACTAATGGCAACAGGACGAGCCGTGGCCACCATAACTGGCCCCAGGTCCAAAGATGATCCTGTGCGCCAACAACTCATCCAGGCCCTGTTCGCCGACACCTCCTGTAAGTTCATGTTCAGACTTCTGTCGCTGTGGAACTGGACCTGGATTTGCAAATAACTCATACAGCAATGATTTCGGCCATACGTAGCGTCCAACTCGGAAACTATGCTGACCTATGTCAAGATTTTCGAGGAAGAAAAGGCCAGCAAGGACATCAAGGTGATTCCGACCAAGAAGGGTGGGAGTGCTGACAGGACCAAGATGTTGTCAAAGCCAAGATACCTGTGCATGACTGGTAAGCATATTGGACACATAGATAAACTCATTAAAGTGCAAGCATTGGACTGATATACTTGGCGCCTACTATGCTGACAATGATTATTAGTCAAAGCGAATGGCAAAGTCCGCTTGCACAAAGTCAAGAAGACTTCGGCTACATCTTATCACATTGGCAGAACCTGGCATCTGGATGAAATCAAGTCGATCGAGAACGTTGATGTAAGTGCATGTTACTTCAATGGGCAGATGCAACATTGAATACTTATACTTTGGAGTTTGCAATTGACTCGTTTATTCGTTCCATTATTCTAGGCTAGACGATGGACAGTGGTCATCAACAGACCTTATGCATGGGTGACTGACGTACAAGAGCAAAAGAGCGACTTTTTAATGATGCTCCTGAAGGTACAATGGGACAGAACTCTGCTTTGCAAGGGTTTACTATCATTACCGGGTGTTGACTAACGGCGTTCTTGCTGATCACAGGTTCTGAGAAGCAACCTCAAAAGACTTCCAACTCTGATTAACATTGACGAGTCAGCCCTCAACAGTAAGTGGATTCCAAACGACAGGCCGGACATGACTCTATTGGATTTTCACAGCTTTTCCTCTTACGATATGTATCAACTTTAGCTCAATTCAATGTCGCTAGAGAAGCCGCCTTGCCTCCGGCTCTCAGAAACCACCGAGCAGCACCTATACCTGGCATGTCACCCAATATCTCAGGAGGTGGCAACACTTTGGGTGGAGGCTCGTTCGTTCAAGATTTCGAAAACAGGCTTTCGGTTCAGACAGAGCGTATGAAACGCGCCGTACCTACCATGGGATCAGGACCTACCACTGGAGGAGCCAGTCCTCGAAACGATCGAGGCGCAGCAGGACTAGGATCTGCAGGACCTAAGATGATGGAAGATAACGAGCCTTTGGACGAGGTTGCACTGATGAACCTGGAAGAGCTGCTGTACGATATGGATCTGGCTTCGGGCGAAGACGGTGTTGCGTTAGAGACACGACTCATGAACGAACTGAGCTCATTAGAGTTGGCCAACGTGTACTCGATCATCGAATCGGACGACCGCATCAAGGACGTTATGAGCGAGCTAGACAAAGGCATCGAGGAGTTGGACGACATGGACAACTGGTTGTTCATGTACCGCCAAGAACTGGATAGTATGGGAGACGACATTCGGCAGATCGAGTCCCAGAATCGTGGTCTCCAGGTGCAGACTTCGAACCAAGCCAGTCTGCTCCGCGAGCTGGAAAACTTGTTGACCTCTATCACAATCCCCGAGCACATTCTAGATGTTTTGAAACGAGAGTCGTTAGAAAAGGATATAGGAATCAGGAATTTAGAAGACGCAGCCGCAGAAGTCCAAGATGTCCTACTTTCGAAATACGATGAGGACGTAGCCGGTATGAGCGCCGTCCGAGGCCGCATGGAACACTACAGCATCCACTGCTCGAACTTTGCCAATCGCTTTTCTGAGTTCCTAAAGAACAAGGTCCAATACCAGACTGACCTTCTCTTGAACGACAAACAGCGCAGTCTCTCCAAGGGCTTCGTCGTCATGTTTGGATACGAGCCCATCGAACGCTATTTTATTGCCTACCGTGGATTGATCGTCTGGCTCAGAGAAATGGACCCTCGACGATTCACAGACCTACAGATGGTAAACCCAAACAATGCCATTTTTTAGGATTTTGTCGCAAAAACGTGATATTGACGTTCCTACATTCTTGCCTTTGGTTCTATTAGCTGTATGTCAACAACATGAACCGCTTATATCGAAAGGAAATCAAGGAGTTCTTTAATGTTCTCACAACGCACCATGTTGCGAAGCTGGAAAAGCCTGATGATTCGGAATTTGGTGGGTCCCAAGTTAACTGTTGTGAGTTCATGTTTGGTGCATACGGTTCAAATTCAAAACTGACACTAGAGCAATGGATCTTCTTTTTTAGTTTTTGGATCCACATACCACGGAGGATTGATCGCAAGAGGTGGCACGGCCATTCGTGAGTCACTTTCTTCACCCTCAGATTTGACAGGCAAGATTCCCTGGCGCAAGCGTTCTACTCGTGAGATTCAGGACCCCTCAGCCATCAAGCATGCCGGCGGAGGCACTTTGTACGAATCATCCCGTCGCGTGGAAGTCGGGCCTGATGAAAAGTTGGCCGTCGACGATGCCTTCTCTCAGGCACTGACGATCGTCACTTCTATTGCGGCCCGTGAGCAGAACTACTTGTCCGATCTCTTTACGTTAGCCAAGATGATGTCGATGCGCATGTTCATTGACGACCGTCCGCTTTATGGTGACTTGGAGACCAAGCGCAAGCCAAGCTTGGATCTGAAGAGCTCCAAGCGTCTAGCTCAACTGATGGGTATCATGTTCGACGGCCTTTCAGTGGAGCTGAACAACTTTGCCGAAGCCGGAGTCAAGAACGAGAGTGTGTATGTTTTTTGCTTGTTGATTCCAGTTTGGATCGCTTTCTGCCAGACTGAATACGCTTTACTCAATTCTTTTTATTTTATTTTTTATTTTTCTATTTTTTTAGACAATGCGTGGGTATGCTGATCTCTGTTGAAAGAACTCAGAAGGACTTTGCGGAATCCGACCAGGTACACCTGATCACCATGTTGGCCCAGTTGCACACAAAGCTGGTCAGCATGTTTGAGAAGTATGTGGAAGAGCAGCTCAAGTTTATTGAGGAAGCCCGAAACAAGACCAAGCGAAAGGGCGTTCTTCCCTTCATCCGCATATTCCCTGTACGTAGTTATGGGTTTACTTTTCCCGTTGCTTTATGGATGCCTTTTTCTGGAACGCCCGTTTCCTAACATATTATGGCCTTCTTTATTACATAATAGCGATATGCTGAGAGAATGGAAGCATTATTGGAAGGCAACGAGGACACTGAGGCCCGCAAACTCATCACTGGATCTTACGACAAGCTTATTCGCATAATGTTTGAGAGCACTGAGGCGGTGGCTAAGGAGACTGTGGACTTTGACGACAAGGAGCAAGGATCTCACGTGGTGAACATTGAGAACATGCACTACTTTGTCTCAGAGCTGCGACAGCGTAAAGTTACTACCCATCTGGAGACCTATGTGAAGTACGCCAAGAGTTCGTACGAGAGCCATCTCGAGACCTATGTCCGTGGTGTCGTGCGCAGATCACTGCTGAAGCTTTTGGTAAGTGGATCAAAGTATTTGTTTCTTTTGCCCTTGGTCATTTGGTCTAACACGCTCATATTTGTCTGGCTTCTGATACCAAATAGGACTTTTTTGATGGCGTCGAAGGACTGGTCAAGACCAAGGCCTCCGAAGATGTGATCTTCCATCTGACGTACAACAAGCAGGCGCTCAAGAAGGTGGTCTCCCAGTATCCATCGTCGGTCGTACGCAAGGATCTGGCGCACTTGTACAAGAAGGTCGAGAAACACTTTTCGTCCGAGGAAGAAGAGGGGCTTTTGCAGGTCGCGTGGCGCAATATTCAGGAAGAGTTTATTCGTCAGCATGAGCGGTTCTCGCGTCTGATCAGAGAGTGCTACCCAGATGCCGGCGTGCAGATGGAGTTCTCGATGAATGAGTTGCTCGCCATCTTTTCGGATATTGCCAAGAGTCATCATTAGATAAAAGTGGAAATGAATCTAGATAATGATATGCATGAGCTCTTTTAAATTTTCTACGAAGGTGAAGAGGTCAACCTAGACCAACTTCATGCCATTTTGAGTAGCTCAAAATATCGCTGCAGGATAGCGGCGCAGTACATGCGCGACTTTCCCTGCTTGTCTTGGGGATGGTCCCACAGCTCCATCGTCCATTTCTGGATCTCGAAGATCTCGGAGTAAAACTCGCTGAGCAGAATCTCGTCCGAGAGGGCTGCGTGACCAGGATCAGAAAATCAAACAGGATTGCCTTCACCAGATCCAGGTTGTAGCTGTACACGCTGTCCAATGTGGACAGAGAGCTCAACTTGCCAGACTTGATGGAGGTGCTGGTCTCGGGCAGCTTGAGACTTGTCAGCGGTGCTGAAAGCGTGGTTGCTTGGTCAAACACGGCCGAAATAGAGTCGGCAACTGATGCAGGAGTGCCCCGTTTCGCTCCTCTTGACGGTGTCTCTGTAGCTGGTGAGTGGTGATATCGAAGCGCAAGTAAGAATCGAAAGAGCTCCCTTGTCATCAGAGTCAACTGTGGCGAATTGCCTATGCGACAAAAGCGACGAAAATGAACAAGATTAACCACGGTCGAAATACGAGATAGATACTGCAAAGTAGAAAAGTGTCAATCAAATTTTGGATTATACCAGCATAGTAGACGACGAGCCCAAGAGTAAGGACAAACTTTTTCAGAATCATGGCCGGTGCGCGCTGCATCGCATCGTAGCCTCGCTCTTTGCCCGCACCACGATTGCCTCCCCATCGACCCAACAGACCAGCCAAGACGACGGGTGCCACGTTGGCGAACGGGTTTGCCTTGGGCTGAGACCGCCGCGCCTCGATGGCAGACTTTTGTGAGAACTTGCGTGTTCGATCCATAGTAATGTCGGTCGTGATCGAGTCGAAAGTGGCAGGTTTCTTGGTGACGCTCTTGACTGCTGTGGCTCCATACGCTTTCGAGGTGGGTGCTAGTGACGGTCCTCCAGCAGCAAAAGTTGAATCTGTTGCTGGGAATCCTGCTAGCTCTCGAGCTCCTAGACCCAGAACGGTCAGAATGTTGAGTCGTTGGCCGATCGAGTTCTTCTTCTCATAAAACTGATATGTCAGCACACTATTAGTACAGATCACAGTGGAAGGAACGATGCGTTAGCCTCTCCCACATAAACAAAGATACATCCTTGTCAGTAATACCGCTCCCCTTCTTTGCTTACCTAGAGGCCAGAATAGGCGAAGTGACAACCAACGCCACCAACGCATCTTCGCGTTTCTTGAAGAACCCATCCAACTCAAAAGTATCCTGCATCTCGATCAGTGTCGTTGTCAGCATTTCTGCATATTCCTCTATTATCATTTTCCCCAGCAAAGTGTCAGAGCCAAATGATTAGATCACGCAAACATGCAGTCAAAGTCACACTTCTTTTCTCCTCTTCATGTCATTCACCAAGCTCAAGACTGCCAGCCTTGCGCCTGATCAGTTCAGTTGCCTTGTCCAGACCCATCTCGGCCTTCTCGCGGTCCTAACTGGCTCGGAGATATCTGTTCAGGTCTTTCAGGTAAAGCGGCACCGGCACTTTGGGTTTCCGGGCTGAACTTGCATCCTCATCAGGATCAGACTCGTACTCGATCTCGTACGGCCTCAGGTCTTCGTTTTCGTCTTTGTCCTCGTAATTGCTGTCGCTGTCGCCGTCTGAATCAGAGTACACCGTCGTCCGAGTCAAAGGGACAATGGCATCAGGATCCTCTTCCTCATCGTCTTCGCTGTTGTCATCATCGAGGATTATCGAATCATCCGTGTCATCAATGCCATACTCGGAGTTGCCGGGCTCTTGCGATTTCTCCAAAGGCACAGTGTCCGGAACAGAGTCATAGGGCCGTGCGCCTACCTTGAGCAGCACCAAAACTCACACCTACGAAGACAAGATCGCAAGTCCTTCAGCCGACAAGAGCCTTACTCGCGACTCGAGAGGGGTTCCATGGCCGAGCTAGCAGGAACAAACTAGAGTCTCGAACCAGGTGAACCTCGGTGCTCACACCGAAATACTCGACCAACCAGCATCAGCACCGGTCAGCGGCTCTACAGACCCCACCCAGCGAGATCCTGTAAAAAGATGTAAAGAATACCTGATGAACTTTGAACCTCAAACTGCATCGAAAAAGGACTCGAAATTGGCACGGAACAGTTCCACGAATCCACTCAAACTCGGAAGTTGGCTGGACCCAGCAGCGAGAAGAAGGGAGCCCCAATCACTCCTTGGACAACACGTTCTAAATCTCAAATCTGACAACACAGTCCACTCGGGTGCCAAGAGCAAGGGTAAGTCCAAGGATGCTCAGCTGAGCGAGAAGAGTGTGGGCGAACGGAGGGCCTGAAAGGACAAGAGCTCTAGTCTCATCGTTTGGACAGGCTCTCATCTAGGAATCAAGGACTTGGAGACACCGGACACGGATCCCGAGCCTGCGGAAGAAGCCTCGGAGGATGCTGAATGTATCACTATCCGTGAGCACCCCTCGGAGTGTGGCAAACAGGATCACTGACACATTGCAATCGGAGAGATGGTTCGAATGGATGGGCTCCAAGTCCGGTGTTTATGGTAATGGCTCCTCTCCACGGCGTTGGCACCTCATGATAGAGAGGCGGCCAGACCTGCGACTTCAAGGTTGGAGCAGCGAACTCGGCCCGGTCGAGGTTCCGAAGCGCGTTTGGATCTAGATGACAGACAAACTGGTCATTCTGAAGCGTGACAAGGGCGTCGGGCTGGTAAACTTGATGATGACCGGCTAGTGGAGATATATCGACATGATCGTGAAGGCTGAGGAGAAGGCCAAGGAGGTGTCTCAGAAATAGGATGTTTGCTACAGATCCTATCCCGAATAAATACGATTATATCCAAGCACATCATCACGCTTTCTCTACACAAAAAATAAAGGGGGGGGGGGAAGCACCCAACTTGTGTTTTCACAAAAATGAAATGCAAAAAAAACGCGTCTTTATTATTCGTCACATCATGATCACCACAAGGCCATGCCCGCAAGACTCAACGCTTTATCCGGCTTCCTGAGCGAATCCGCCAGGAACGCTCCAGACTGATCCGTTCCCCCAGGTTTGCCAAAATTCGCTTGACTATTGACCGAGCTACTCGACCCATTGTTCATATGAATCGGCACTCCGACGCTCTCTAGGAACTCGAGCGCGTGCATCGTCTGGTCCACAGTCTTCATGTCCGGCGTCCGCTGCACTCTCATGATACAATCCCGCGCCAGCTGAGTCCTCCGCACTCGCCCATCCTTGCCCATCCAGTCGGACAACATATTCTTGAAGAGCGGTTTCGAGTTCTTGTCCGGCCCGTCCGCCTTGGAGCATAGCTCCATCGCTCGCTTAATCGACTCGGGCGCCGATGATTGCAGATCGTTCTCCAGCAGGAACCAGGCACTCATCACCCGCAGGTTCTCGGCAGCCACCGCCAGTGCGTTGCGCTTGTTACTGATTTTGAGACTCGGGTCTGCGCCGTACAGCAGCAGCATCTGGACAATCTCCTCGTTGTCCATACGCTCCAGAACCATGTGCAGCGGCGTCAGCTTCTTCCAGTCCCGAGCATTCACATCCGCTGATTTCTTGAGCAACAGCTCCATCACAGGTGCTGGCTCCCTGCAGTACGTGATCGCATAATGCAGTGGCGTTCGTTGCGATTGCTGAGCAGTATCGACAGCGTTTGCCTGAGCGCCATAGCGGAAGAGCACCCGCATCGACTCGATTAGCTCCTTGGTTGAAGTTACACGCGTGTTCTGCAGCAGGATCATGAGCGGCGTCCGCTTCTTGGCATCGCGGCTGTTAGCGTCGGCACCCGTCTTACACAGGAACTGAATCGCCTCTAGAGGCTCTGAATACTGCTCACAGATGTAGTGCAGCACAGTCGTTCCATTGTGGTCGCCACGGTCGACCGCTGCACCATAGGCATGCAAAAGCTTGATGGTCTCGAGTGGGCGTTGAGAGCGGGCTGCCATCAGGATCGGGGTTGGGTGGGGCCAGTATACGTTCGAGCCGTGAATCAGCTGTGGGTAGAGCTTGAGCATCCGTTCAATCGTCGCGTGATCGCTCTGAGTCACTGCAGAAAAGAAGGCTGTTGGCTCATCCATGTTGAGGTCCTTGTACGGGTCCGAGAGACTGTAAAAGTTATCCAGTTTTACACGAGGCTTGCTCAAAGCAATCGTTGGCGAGGGCGAAGTAGAAAGCGATGTCGCAGCTGTAGAAGCGGTGGTGGTCGTAGTAGTCGAGTTTGTTGTTTCTGTTGATGATGATGATTCTTTGGAAGGCTCAAGCTGCGGGCGAGAGACGTCTGGATTCGATCTTGTTTCCACTTTGTACTGCTCTTCTTCAGAGATACGCCTTGCTGGTGCATCAGCTACAAGTAAATGAGTATGTCATAATGGTCAGATACAATCGTCGCAGACATAAAGAGGAATTTTGTTCGGCACACTCAAATAAACTTACTGTTGTTGCGGTTCCATGAGGCTTCCACTACAGGAAAAAATCCTTGACCACCGCCTCCACGGTTGATGGCAATAGCAGCGGACGAAATCGAGTCCTGTGTACCACGGCCAGAACTTGCAGATGGGAAGCCAGGACCGAAGGCAGGACTGAAAGGTCGTGGTCCTAGACTCGGGCTGGGACTTGGGCTCCGAGTCCCATCCATCATACGACTGAGACGGCCATCCTTTCGTGCAAGCTCTGGGCTGTTGGACCGAAGGTGCAGCTGATTGGGTGGCACAATATTGTTGTTGGGGTTGGGAACATAGGCATGATCGGCGCTCCTGGTGTAGTTATTTGCGTCTCCGGTAATAGATGCCAGATCTACTATGACAGGATGTTTCTGCTCTGTCAAGAAAGATATGGGTCTAAAGTCTCTTCGAGAATTTGAGCTGGCCTCCGATAATGCTCCTGGTGAGGGTTCGCTTTCAGATGGCGGTGATGACGATGGCGACGATGTCGCTGAAGACGTTGGAGAGGACTGTACTGATGAGGTCGATGACGATGCAGGTGATTGCGTTGCCGGTGAAGAGGAGGATGCTGAGGAAACTGAGGGCGTCAAGTTTGAGTTTGACTCTCCTGGCAAGAACGTGGGGCGCTTGGCCCAGTGAGGTGGGCTGAGCGGAGTTACCACTGGGAAGCCCATAGGAATCTGGCGTGCAGGCGTTGGTCGGTTTGTCTCCGAAAGCGTCACGCTGGTTTCGGCACCCGTTACTGCAGTCACGAGAGATTTTGCCGGCGCCATTTCCGGGCTCTTGTTCTTGGGGGTATAAGTGGTTGATGGAACATAGGCAACGGGCGCTGCTGGGTTACTTGATGGTGAGGATGATGATGATGGTGGTCCTTGTGGTGGTACTGGCTTTGGAATCGGTCCCAGAGATGGTGAAGGTGCAGGCGAGGGTGTTGGAGAAGGGGACGGAGAAGGTCTCGGGGGTGCTCCAGGTGGAGGCATGGGTACACCCATCCTGGAAGGAGGAGAGATGGTTTTAGATGGACGAGGGTTACGCCCTTTGGGAGGAGAGATCACGCCAGGGCGGTTTCCAGTAGGTGGCGAAATCACCCTGGGGCTGTTAGAATGACCGGCGACAGCGTTTGGAGGTGGTGGAGGGGCACCAGGCGGCGGGGGAGAGATCGTGGAAATGGTTCGTAGGGACCCCATCTTGAGCTTGCTCACTACTGAGGCCATCGAGATGCCGTTAGCCAAGGCGAGAGCCGCCGTCTCCGGCAACTTGTTCATAGCCGGTTCTGAAACTGGAAGAACTGGGGATGGAGCTGGAGCGGGTGGAGTGGTCATGATGGAAAGTTGTGGCTCCGGGGTAGAAGACGTCAGAGCCAGGGCCGTGAACGTTGGGAGTGGCGGCAAGAACTGGAGTCCGGACTTTTCTGCCTCTGGTGCCGATGGGGTTGAGGCTACTACGAGTGTTGGCGATGGGGTTCTCTTGGCATCTGGAGTAGTCGTGGTCCTTTGCGAATCTTTTCCTTGGTTGGCGTCTGTCCAGTTGGGAGTATTGCTTTCAGGAGTTATAGTGGCGTCAGCCTGGTTATTAATTGCCTTTTGTCCCTTAATACCGTTGTTGGCGTTGTTGGTGTGGTTGTTGAGATGACTAGGGCCATTAGTGGTGATATCCTTGACCACTGGATCTCCCAAAAACGAGACGCGGACTCCAGTTCGATCCTGTCGGATAGGTACCGAAGGAATATCCTGATGGTGTACTAAAGGCGCCATGCCCTGCCCAAACGATTGTCGAACACTGGCGGGTCTTAGCAGAGTCGGCATGGATGATCCCACCTGAGTGCTGTTTTCCGGCGAATCGTTTTCGTAGGCGTAGGTGCTAGGAGCGATCATTGAGTCGCTGGACAGTGGTCGAGGCGGCCTTGGTGACCTTGGTCGTGGTGCTGCCGGCCTTGGGCTGATCTGCTCCGCTGCGAGAAGCTCGACTAGTTCTGAGAGGACAATGTCCATCTGAGGTCTGCTTTGTGGTAGTCCATCCCAGCATCGCCTGTAGAGCATCTCGTATTCAACTGCGGTTCCTGGTACTGTTTTCTCGCGGACACCAGCAATGATGTTCACGGCTAGCATGACATCCTGCAGTTGTGACTCGAACGGGATGGCGCAACTTGATAGCTCCCAGAGAATGACGCCTAAACTGTAGATGTCGCATTTGGCCGAGTATGTGATGGTCGGGTTCTGCATGCGCTCTGGTGCCACGTAGGGAACGACGCCAAAGAGTCCTGCTTTGGTGGTGTAGATGGTTTTGTTGACCGACTTGCTGAGTCCAAAATCCGTGATGAGGGCCTTGCCGCCAGTGTCGATGAGGATGTTGCGCGAGTGGAGATCGGTATGGAAGATGTTTTCGCGGTGGATAAAGTCGAGTCCGCTGGCGATCTCCCAGGCGAGGCGATACTTTGTGAGCCAGGTGATGGAGATGTTTTGTGTTTCGAGGATAGTCCTGCAGACAGCCTTTCTGCAAACTGCATGACGATGCAGGTGTCGTGGGTCAGCGGGTGCTTGGTGATGCCAAAGAACTTGACAATGTAGTTGGAGTCGTGCACTTGCTTGTGCATTTTGAGCTGTAGTCATGTTGGTAGTTCAGTTGGTGCGATGATATCCAAAGCAGGTCGAAAGGCGAAAGGGCAGTACGGGAAAGGAGAAAAAGTAATAATATATGTTAGGGACCTTGACCGAGCAGCAATTGATGATCGAACACGGTTGTCCAACTTTCGAAGAGAGAGAGAAAAAGGGGACACAGAGGATTGAAAAGCCTTAATGTACTTTCGATCGAAAGGCGATGCAGCGACCACCCTTTCTGTTTTCTGCAGTGCTTCGCCAATCGTCGTCGTGTTCTCCCTCGGAACAAAAGGACGCAGCGAAATGATTGATTGAGGAACACGGACACTTCATCCCGCGATGATATGCTCGACCCAATTATGCCATCCACAGCAGGACAAGGACAGACCAGGTGCAAGCCAGTGGACAGCTGCCCCTTTTACATTTCTGTTTGTTTGATTTGGGCTAGGCCATTGGGTGTCCATTGGCAACCCAATCCATTCTGCCTTGGGGTCTTCTCTCTCTTCCAAAGCAAGGGCGATTGCCTGCCTCTTGTTCTCTTCTTGTCCTCTTGGACTGAGATTGTGTTTGTTGGTGGTCTCTCGTTTCTCGTTTCTCGTTTCTCGTCTCGAGTTGCCCTATTGTTATTGCTGTTGTCGTTGTTCTCGTTGAAAATAATGGCGATGGTTGTTTTGTTGTTGATACCTGCCACTCCCATTTGTTTGTTGCTCTTTTTTTTTTTTTACTTTCTTGCCATTGGCCTCTGCCTTGCGTCCGGTGCATTGAACTGTGCGTAGGACTCTTTGGCAGGTTTGTGTAGTTGTTTTTATCTTTTTTTTTTTTTTTTTTTTTTTTTCCGTCCTCTCTTCTGTGTGTGTGGGTGTGTGAATGAGGCTGTCATTTCCTTTGTTTGTCTGGTGATGCTAATAGTGCAGGTGGGGCGAGTGAGTGCTGCCAGAGCGTGTTTTCACTGGCTGGGGAACCTTCTGAGGTGGCTCTCTTTGATTTCCTCCCCGGACGCTGCTATTTCACTCAACTCATGTCAAAAATTTCCATTTTACCTTGTGCAAAAAAAAAAACCCTCACCCAGAGTACACACAAAAGAAAGAAAAGAAAAGAAAGATACAATGCCAGGTGGAGATGGATGACTGAGTGGAAACAGAGAGGGACCATTAACTCTATCTGACAAAGTACATGCACAAATGCGATCTCTATCTTTTTCTCTTTCTTCTCGCATTTCCGTCGTATCCACCGTGCCTTTGGAGTATGAGTGAAAGGTGGGGGAGGATTGGTTTCCAGCTTACCTCTTTGATGAGATCATTCGTGTTGTGCTGCTCCTTGATGGCGACATGCATGTTGCGCCACGCACCGAGATGAATCGTCCCTGAGCCGCCCTTGGCCACGTTGTATTTGACTTTGGTGATCTCTGAAAAGGGAATCTGGCGGACGTGCTTGTCCTTGACTGCATTCTTGAGCCATTCCTCAGCCCGGTTGTTCTTCTTCATTTGCCCGCTTGCCGAACGGTCATTATTGTTGTTGTTGTTGTTGTTGTTGTTGTTGTTGTTGTTGTTGTTGACCATGGCTGGTGGGCGGTTTTATGGGCCGTACGTCAGGGTGAGGTATAGCTTGGGGAGCTTGCACGAAGAGGCGAAGCAAAGACAGAGAGAAGGAGGTGGTGGCAGGAAGACAAATAAAAACGGGCCAGGAGAGAAGGGGGAGTCGATTTGTCTCTCGAGGGAGAAGGGGGGGACGAGTGGGGGTGGGGGGTGTCCAACGGACAACAAGAGAACAAGATGTTCGACTAATGAACGGAGGGATGAGTCGTATATAGGATGGCAATGGGGATGAGTGAGTGTAGACGTGATGAGAGAAGCAAGCGAGGGCGGGAACTAGTGAAAATGCGGGATATATAAGTTGTGTGTAAGGTGTGCGTGTGTGTGCCAAGATAACGAAAGAGGACGATGGAGGAGGAGAGGGTAAGCAGGATTGGTTTAGGGCATGGGGCATGGATGTGGCATAATTGGAGGGAAGCAGCAAGTGGAAAGGAAGAAAGAAAAGAAGCGGAAAAAGGAGACTAGGAAAAGAAATGAAAAGAAGGCTGGATGGTGGATGGTGGATGGTGAATGATATGACGATGGGGAAACGTGAGTGAATGAAGGACAGGGATGGCTGGACAATGATTATCGCGCGTAGAACATCACCCATTTTGCAAAGTGCTGGCCTCCCGACAGGGAACGAGGGACAGGGCGCTCCACCGCATCAAAGGTGGAGCCCCTTTTCATGCGCTCCCATATGCATCATGCATGCCATTGCATGCACCATTGTCCACATGAAGACGATAAACACTTTTAAAAAGTCATTTCTCTTCCCGCTACCACCCACATACTCTCTCGACATGTTTACCCTTCCACAACTACCATTGCACCACCGGACCTCAATTCCCATGCCAGTTCACCGCTTCATCTGACCCCACTCGCACGAACAACAGCATCGCGTTTGTCGTCAAGAACTGGCGCCTTATAAGGTTGTCCTGTGCCCAATTTTGGTGTGTTGCAAACATCACTGTCGTCTTGCGATGCACTCCACAAACCACACCTCACAAGCAT
Source organism: Podila verticillata NRRL 6337 (assembly GCA_000739165.1). Lineage (NCBI taxonomy): Eukaryota > Fungi > Mortierellomycota > Mortierellomycetes > Mortierellales > Mortierellaceae > Podila > Podila verticillata. The sequence continues at coordinate 306,607 of KN042426.1, read as the reverse complement.
CCAACCAACCATCAAAGAAAGCAAAAAAATTGGGTGCTCTGCTCGTTTGGTTTCTTTTGGGCAAGGTCGCACGAAAAAGGAAGAGAACGTGTGTTTTTGGCGAAACAAAAAGAGTCGCCTTCACATACATCAGCCCTCATTTGCAGCACCAAATGACGCTTGCGAGGTTCGCCACTCAACAGAAAGACAACAAACCAACGCATGAAATAAATTAAACGCCACGAGTACCTGCCTGCGGTATAGCGTTTGAGCCAGTTGGATGGGCACGTTTGGACATAGGGCCACTCACCACAGTCCCTTCATTTCCACAGGTTTCTTCTCCATCATCTTTCTTCTTCTGCCTCGTGAAGACAGGGCAAGGCAGATCGACCCAGTGGTCAAAGGAAATGCTCAGCCAGTAAAGGCAACAACACCAAAAAAAATTGCTCTTCATTTTGAAATGTTAATTTTTATCGTGCCTCTCTCTCGCTCTCTCTCTCGCTCTATCTCTCCTTTCTCTCATTCTTCGTCCCAATTCAACTAAACAGCTTCTTGCCCATATGTCCATGGGGACAAGCCTCCATCACTGCCACGGGAAAACCGGGTACCTCGGAGGAAAATGCGAATGGTCAACGGGGTACCTGCCATGAGAGCAACAAAAACAAACAAGCGAGTTCATGAGTCTACATCTGAGAAGTGGTGTCGGACCACAGGTTCGTGCTTAGGAAACCGCTTGTTTTCTTCCTCCCTCTCATGTCATGGACTCATGGTCCTCTGTTTTCCGTCCGAGAACCGTACTTGTTTCCCACGAGTTGTAGTTGGATGGACTCTGACCCAAGTCAATTTTTGGTTTGACCATGCACATCTTTTCTGGAAATTGCGAAATTTGCTGTATCGTGCAGGGTCCCTCTTTTTTTTATCAATCTAGCCTACACATCCATCGTGAGAAAGTGACGACTTACCCTCCTTGATCTCCCCCCCTTGATTGTTAAAGCGGACGACAATGACACGAACAACAGCAAAGGAATGAATGGGTACTACTGTTTTGGTATGTGCTCCACACCAAGAAGGATCGATCATCCTTTTGTCCTCACATGTGGAGAGTAGTGACCAAAATCCAAAGAGGTATCTCGCGACTGGTATCTTTTTTTTTTTTTTTTCCAGAAAACATAAACATGCCAAACTGAGGTTTGCTCGAGATCTCTTTTTCATGGGAGCTGTAGAATGCATGAATTACCGCAGGAGGGATAGATGCTCCGTAGACGTCGAAGACATATTTTGAGAGCATAAAGGGGGACTTCATTCTGTATAGGTCCTCTGATGAGGTTGTGGATCTCTAGGCGAGCAACGCGTTTCTGTTTCTGAACATCGAGAACAGCCAAGGGCCATGTATATTGAAGAGAAAATCTTTAATAACAAAAAGGCATGGATCGATATCTTTTTATGTGGATGTACGCGTTCATAAGATATATGAGTGTTTTTTGGTAAGGAGGAGAGAGTTGCGGTTATCATGGTCGTGTTATTTGATAAGATGGAGAGAAAGGTGTGCAAATGAAAAAAAGAAAAAAGTCTAGTGTTATAATTCTTTTTTTACAAAGCGGAGGCACCAGTAATAATATCGACCAACTCGGAAGTAATGGCAGCCTGGCGGGTGCGGTTGTAGGTCATGGTAAGGCGGTCAACCATCTCACCGGCGTTCTTGGTGGCGTTCTCCATGGCAGTGCGCTTGGCGGACATCTCGGAGGCGTGGCCCTCAACGAGACCCCAGTAGATGTTGTTGGCCAACAAGAAGTCGTTGTAGTTCTGGAGGATATCATCATCCAACTCGTAGGCGGCGAAACCCTCTATTATTGCAGAACACAAAGAAAAAGTTAGAAAAAAGTGCCTTGAGGTAGAAGGAGGTAGAGAGATATTTAGAGACGGACTTACCGGAAGCCTTCAAGGCATCAGAGGAGTAGTTGCGGATGGGGGTAGCCTCGTAGGCGATGGCAGACTTGAACTCGTTGTAGATGATGGTGGCAGTGCTGAACTTGACGCCGGAGTTCAAGATGGTGTCAGTGGCAGCAGAGGCCTCAGCAAAGGTGGGGATGGCCTTTCCGATCTGGTTGAAGGACAACTGGATGTCGCCACGGTTAGAACGGGACATCTGGTTCTTGGCCTTGTCACCGAGAACAATAACCTGGCTCGAAAAACCGTCGGCGATCATGAGCTTGCGGGTGGCCTTGGCAACGGAAGAGTGATACACGCAAAGACCACGATCA
>KN042426.1:287131-304234 GCA_000739165.1 Podila verticillata NRRL 6337 | reverse complement strand
TAGGTCGTCATTTTGATTTTCTGCTGGTGCACCTACTGGAGGAGGAGGCACCGTAGGCGCGAGCAGACTCCATGGCACGCTGGGCCTTGGCGACCTTGGTGGAGGCAATCATCTTCATGGACTTGGTGATCTTTCCAATGTTCTTGATCGAGTTCAAGCGAAGCTGAACTAGTACGAGTAAAAAAAAAAAGACGCGAGAGTCAGCTGCTGCGATATGTCGAAGGCGAAACACAAGGTCCCATCCTCTACTTACTTTCTCTGAGAGTACCCATGTTGCGGGACTGGATGCCGTTGCTAAAATAGGGACCATAGCACAAATAGACATATCAGCAACTGTTTCGCGCAGAGTTGCATTATATTGCGCTCTCTGGTGCAAGGTAGTCCTTTAAGGATAGTCCCTTGCATCAAGAATCCTCCAGTGATAGCTCTGCTGACAGAGTCGGGTGCATCTGACTGAAATGAGTGTTCAGCATGGGTGTGTCGCAAGGATCGAGTGCGTGTGATGTGCGTTGAATGCAGATCGAGTACTGTCCATAGACTCGTCAACGACAAGACATTCAATCAGTTGTCCGGGAGATCAACCCGTACAAGAAAGTGTTTTGAGCCATCACGGGCGTGTAGGTGCGTATAAAATGATGATTGTGTGTGTTGCATCCGCCTGATTTCCATTGGTGCCTGAGATCTGCTTCCTTGTTTTTGATTTGATCCAGTCGTGGCAAGCGGGTTATTAAACAAGATCGATCGGAAGGCGGTAATGTGGGAATGAGAGGCGATATGTGAATGTAAGAGAGTGAGCGAAAGAAGGAATTCCTTCCTCGTACCTCAAGACAGAGGCGGCGGGCTGTGCACGGGCGGCGAACATGGTGATGGAGGTGATGAGTGGGGAGGTTGGTGAAGAAAGATTGAAATGGGCTTCATGTAATCTGGACTTGCATCGGTCGGCACCCGTCGGGCAGGCAAAATGTTGACGTCACCGAATTTTTTTGTGCGTCCAAGTTGCGGAAGGGAGAGTGAGAGGAAGTGAGGCGACTATACAAAAACTTCCCAAACATGTTTTGCGCACCATGTGCCAATTTTGGGCAAGAAAGAAGAGTTTTTAAGAAAAAAGTGTCTTTGATGATGACACGAGGTGAGAGACAAGAAAAGTAGAAGCAAAAATATCCAAACGTTTAGCGAATTTGCTTTAGGAACAACGCCCTATTTCATCCAGCTTGCTTTGAAAAACGACAACTCAATGATCAAAGGGATAATTAAGGTGTATATTGATAGTTTTCTTTTCTAGGCAAATTCCTGCCACAGACGATCAAACTCGCCCTTGAACCCTTGCACGGCCTTGGGGGAGTTGGTCAAGGTCAGGTTCTCTCTGTTGTCGAAACGAGCACCCTTCGTCCAGTTGTACGATCCATTGATGACAAGGCTATCATCGACCACTGCGAACTTGTGGTGCATGAAGGAAGTGCTACGATGATAGAAGCAAGAACGTGAGGGGAAAGAAGGAGGTCGGTTAATTGTTCGGAATCAGGATGGAGCATGCAAGTAGTTTATCGCTCTCCATTCGACACAAAAGCCCAGGGCGTTGATGCGCCACATGTCCATTGAGAAAGTATGGGTTTTTCCGCGGGTGGAAAGCTTCGCCCTTACCTCTTGTCGCAGCGGGTAGGGATGTGGTGGTCACTAGCAAGACGGTTCACATCAGATCCAAGGTCGCCAGCCTATTCATGAGTTGTAAAAAGGGGGATGTTAGGACAAGACTGATCATTTGCGTTCTTCATTAAATCAAATCGGCGTCACTACTTCAACATACCTTCTCGCTGTCGGAAATGATGCGGACCTTGACGCCGCGTTCATGGGCACGAATGATGGCGTTGGCAAGATGGTCGTCGGTGATGGTGTAGACACAGATATCAAGCGACTTTTGAGCGCCATCCAAAGTCTTGATAAGCTGCTGGAAGCTTTGTTCTGAAGGGAAGAAGATGGGGTTGATAAAGATGTTTGATCCATTGTTGTTGTTGTTGTTGTTGTTGTGAGGAGGGGTGGTGGGGGGAGTGACATGGCCACCAGGCTGGTGTCCTGCAGCGTTGTTTCCTGAGGCGTTGATCAAGGTCTCCAACCAAGTAATCTACAAAATCGCAAGGTTGCCATTAGCATGTCCATTAAATTATCAAGGGTATAATTGAACAAATAGGCTCATTGAAACCACTGTTCTTTCTTTCTTCCGCTTAGTTTGGGAGAGTATTTCGGGTTGCATACCACATCCTTGTCATGATCCACAGCACAGGCATTGCGAGCTGCGTTGAAGAGCTGCTGAAGAGAAGGTGCCGATCCGTTCTTCTGTGCGTGGTTCTCGTACACGCCAACAAGTCCCTGTCGGGTGGACTGGTCGTTGACGATGGAGGGTGCCGAGTTGAAGGTCTGTTGGGAGACACGTTCCCGGACAGCAGCAGAGTGGAAGATGGCCATTTTTTTATAGTCGGTGTTGAGAAATTGAGGCGATGAAGGGTAGGTAAGAAAGAAGAAAAGGAGACAGTGAGGAGTGTTAGCGGTGTGAACAATGGGACATCGAGACCATGCCCATTGGGACATATGATAGCACCCCTCTTGTTCCTGCTCCATTGGCCTGGATAAACAGCCCTGTTTTGTTCACAGTCAAAATAGTCAAGGCCCATGCGAAATAAACGAGCAATGGCGGACAAGAGCAACGTGGAAAAGAAGGAAACGAGTCCCTGTGCCTCGTTCAAAGACGAATAGCCCGGGACCTTTTTTTTCTTTTTTTGCAAGTTGTTTTGATGCATTCAGGTGCATGTCAAGCCATGTGGATGGTAGGCCAGGCTCTACATCGCTCCTCTACCATTCTTTTGTGTTTCCAGGGCATGCGTGTGTGCAACACAGAAGAAAAAACTTGCCGCATCAAGGTAGTCGTTCAAGGACAAGCTCTGAGCCTCTTGCACGGTGACAGTGCGGGGAGGACGGACAAAGGGCAGGAGGCAGTTGAGGATGAGACCAGACATTGTTAATGGCTAGCTGCGAGATGAAGTGGAATGGAGAGAAGGAGAGATGTAAGAATTAGATGAGTGAAACAGAGGAAGGACCAAAGGAGGGCGCTGAAAGAAAAGGTGCTGTTATGCAGTCGAACCAGCTCCAACCTCCAGTCCACACGGACAACTTTTTTGGGAATTTGGATTTGTGTTTTGTGTGGTGGTGTCATCACTCACCTTGGACGGAGTTTTTGCACCCATTCGCTATTTTGCTCTCTCTTTCCCGCCGTGTGGGATCTATCCAAAGAGAAAATGTCCCTGCCCAATCGCATTTTGCGACAGGATGAAATAGTCCCTGCTTTGCTCAGCGGCAGTGGAGTACCGCCGTGGAAGAGCAAGAAGCTACATACAGTAGAAAACATATGAAAAGACTCTGACCTCGCCCATGCCTACGCATCCTAGCCCACCTTTGACGCCAAATCTTTCTTGAATATCGTAGACACAGCTCTCTCCCCACCACCCGAAACAAATCTAGGGTACGCCACCAAATGTATTTTGTCCTGAAAAAGTGAAAAATGATCTGGACCCATCCCCCGACTCCAAACATTCATGCACAAATGGTTGGCCACACCGAACAAACGAAACAGCCCCTCGGCCCTGACATCGATACACCCCCCTCGAGTACATACACCGCCAGCCTGCGCTTACTTGCCAATTGCCACGCATGAAGAGAGAGAGAGAGCTTCCAGCACACGCGGGAGTAATATCATTGGTCTTGATGTGGACCAAAACGCAACCCTGCCCTCCCCCCCCCCCAATGCTGTCCCCCTCCCCCCATCCCCCTAGTTTCTCTATGGAACAGAAAAAATAACGGTAAAGTCCTTTCGAGCCCATTCAAAAAAGAAAAAAGAGTCCAGCTCACTCACTCTCTCACTCACTCTCTCCTCTCGTTCTCTGCAGAATGCAAAAGGAGAATGAAAATAAAGAAAAGAATAGAGAAGAGAAACATGGGAATTTCTCCTGACGCGTTTTATTATTTTTTCCTTGTTTTCTATGAAGCCATGGCTATTACTTCCTTCTGCTCGCTGACAACACTGCTCACATAACAAGCGTGGATTAGTTGTCCACCGTTTTTTTATGTGTGCTGTTGTTACATTGTTCGCTATGAGTATGAAGTACCCAATTTGGGCTACGGAGAACAATACACAATCGGTGCCATCCGCGGATATGAGAAAAGAGAAAAGAGAACTGACCAGCCCGTAACAGTGCTGCATACTTCACAGAGTTACACATAGTTAGCTGCACGTAGTAGAGTAGAGTACACAACAAAAGAAACCGGACCAGTTGCTCACTCTTTGTTATGAGTAGGTCTGTTGTGTTGTTGTGAAGGGAAGGAAACCTCCTGATTTTCGAAGGGAAAGATGACCCATCCTAGAATGAAGGGGTTGGAGACTACGACAGAGTGAGCGAGCGATAGAGAGAGAGAGAGAGAGAGAGAGAAGAAACGGAAAGACGGTCGGTACCTGTCTGAGCAAAGAGAGAGTAAGTGAGAGAGAGAGAGAGAGAGAGAGAGAGAGAGAGAGCGTAACGAGTCTAAGAGACAAGACATAACGAACCCATCCATCTCCATGAAATGAGCAAGGGAGTTGGGGATGATTCGCTGAACTGGACAGGGAAGAGCATTGGCTATAACGAGAAGGATATGAGCATGGATACTGGATAGGACATAACAGAAAAAGATAACTGAATGGAAGGAAACTAGATCGAGGATAAGGACAAGGATAAGAACGGGAATGAGGATGAGGATGAGGATATCGAAGCAGGTAACACCTTCCTCTCTGCTTTGCTTGATCTTTTCATTAGACCAGCTTCACTCTCTTTCTTTGTTGCCTGTTGTTGTTTGTTGCCTTTCCGTTTGCTCATCTCCATTCCATGGTTGTGTCGCTCACCTTTGCACGTTTCTACTTCGTCTTTTTATTTTGCCGCTTCTTTTGTCCCTCTCTCACTCTTCCTCTTGACACGCACATAACTCATACCTCTCTCGCTCTCCCATTTGTCCACTCGTCATTTTGCTTCTCGATCCACACACTACACACATACTCACATACACACATCTCTCCACGTTGGCCAGTTGCACAAAAAGCACGAATGAGCTTGTTCGTCACGTTGGTCGCTCCCTGATAACCTCCCGAAAAGAAAAAGTCCATCAAGAAAGCACTTCGAAGAACAAAAAAAACATAAATACCCACCCGGGATTCAATACTACCCCCCGCCCCAGTCGTCCTTCTTTATTCTTCCTTCCGTTCAATCCATCGACCAACACGCACACAACACACCTTCCTTGTATCCGTCCGAACTTGATCTCAAACACAACCGAGCATAAAAAGAAGCATACACAAGGTACACTGACAAGTTGACAACGAATAATACACATATTTTTTTCTTTGTGTTCAGTTCAACATTCCCTCCATCAATTGGTTTGCTTCGATGCGACTTTGTTGTTGTTTTCCTTCTTCCTACACCCCCACACATCCACACACCTTTCTTTTCATACGGGACACAACATGCATGAGATGGTTGCATGAACCAACAAAACAAGACAATCAATCGATGGGAAGGGAATTGACCGTTTTGTTGCCTTGCTTCACTTACTCTCAGTGCACTGGCATAAACAAACAAAACAGGAGTCTCAACAGAATCGTTTCTCTTCTCGACACTGCCTTTTCATTTTCGTTGCCTTTTCATTCTTCTTTTTGTCGTTATACTTCTTTCTTTCTCTCTTTCTCTCTCTCCCTCTATTTCTCTCTCTCTCTCGCTCTCGCTCTCTCTCTCTCTCTCCCTCTCTCTCTTAGTTTCATCTTTCCTTTTCACCTTTCCCTTTCATAACACAACACAACACAATACACTCTTTTCATCAGGTACCAAGCTAGGTGTCATCAACAACATAATCCAATCCTACTCCTACGCACAACTGACAGATTCCTCACTTTTTTTCTGCCTTACCTGAAAAAGAAAAAGAAACGCCCTCCCCTTCCTCTCCTCCGGCAATCCTCAATCACTCCACTCCATCTCAGCATCCATCTTTCTTTTCTTTTTTTGTGAGTGTGCATGTTTGTTTGTTGTTCCGCTCATCTACATGTTCTTAACTGGATCTTATTAATGGCTTCTCGGGTTCCTTGTTCCTTGTTTCTTCCTTGGTGTGTGTCTACCCCTCCAGACAAGGTCCTTTCTATCATTTTTCATTTCTTCTTTGCCGACAACTCCTTTTTCTCTTTACTTCTATTCTGTTCATTTCTCACAAACAGCATTTTCTCCAGTCCTTTCCCTCCGTTTTTGGGGTTCTTCAGACACTTTGCCCCATTTCCTTCACTGTCTTTCGATACTTGTTTTTTTTTTGTTCTCCCAACTCGGCTATGATTTGTGAATATGGCATTTTAGTATGTCAAAACGGGAGGCTTTGTCTTTATCTCTCTATTTTTTCCACACCCCTTGAAAAGAAAAAGTATTCGACTCGAACGACTAGAAAGAGAACAAAACAAAAGAAAGAAAGAAACAAAGGCGATGTTCATGCGCGTATTGCAAGCCTGACGATGGAGACAAGGATGTGATTAGGCGGTTAAAAAGGAGCACATACTTGTGGAAGCAGCTATGCCAAGGTTTCTCCTTTTGGCTTTGCTTCTATCTTGTGCTGTGCACACACAAGAGAAGAGGAGAGACAAGAGTAGTTGCTATCAATGCGCCCAAAACACCACACATTCAAACGCACGATACTACGATGCTACGATGCTACGATGCTACGACGTTACGACGCTACGATACAATGGGACAGAACAGGATTGGGCGCAAACGTTAAACGCACAAATGCATCCAAATGCGCATCTTTGCCCTCACCCACGGGGATTGAATCAGTACCTGAAGTCGTGCATGTGTGTTTGTGGTGTATGTGGCATTAAGAGATGCTTAATTGCATAAACAACAGAGGAGTGGACAGTGCATTACATCCCAAGCACCCATCCCATCCCAATATATCACATTCATCCTATCCATCCGGTCCCCTTCGGTGGGGAAGGAAGGAGGAGAAGGGAAGAAGTCAGGGAAGAAGGGAGCGGGAAGAAGAGTAGCGAGAACATGAAATAACCAGGGGAGGGGGGTCAAGGAGACAAGGAGACAAGGAAAAAGGAAAGTGCATGCGTGCACACCTCATCCACTTGTCCAGCTTGTTCATTTCGTTCTCTCTACTTTGCGGAAACTGGAAAGGAGAAAAGTTGAGATACTAACGGCCAGAACGTTGGGGACAAAATGACTTTTTTTCCTTTTTTTTCTTCCTTTCCTTTTTCCTTCTCACCATTCACAACGCTAACATATACTTCTTTTCCATCTCTCCACTCCTCATAGCCCACTTTTGCAACAACATCATCATCATCCTCACGAAAACACCTTCTCTCCCAGACATAACGACTTGTACAGACACATTACTCAAATAAGACGCGACACGACTCACCTCTCACCGCACCACATTTCCATCCATCCATACCCACACAAACACATCCATACATCCACATCCACACGTCCACACATCCACACGTCCACACATCCGCACGTCCAGTCATACACGCGCACACATATACAAATCATGGAAACAATAACTCCACCAAAGAAAAGGCTCTTTGAGCTCAAGAGTAGTGCCGAGTTCTCGTCATCTGAATTCAGCCATTCCATCAAGACATGGGTCAACATGGCCAGCCTTCTCATCAAACAGGTAGACACTTGCAACACCCTTCATTTACTATCTATCCATCTATCCTCTACAACAACTTCCAAACAGCCGTCTCACTAATGTCTTTTTTTACCGCACACTATCCATTAGGGCAACATGGCAGAATCCAATAAGGACGACGAGAACGCCTACATATCATACGTTCGAGCATGTCTGTAAGTGTGTGTGTGTATGCTTGCCATCCTTTTTTTTTTTGTCTCTTCATCTTGTGGAGTGTTCTTTGGTGTATCGGATCAGGAAAAACAAGACTGAAAAAGACGATCCAGACCGAGTGTATCTTTATGCATGTGTGTGTTTTCCATGCACAAGTGCGACAGGCAGCCCATACAAAGGTCAAAACTTGATGCAATGCAATGCAAAAGATAGAAGTATGGAATTTTGAGTTTTGGTTTCTTTGTTTTTCCCGCGGGGGAGTTGGAATGGATGGGTTGGGCGCCCAAATGACCAAATGACAAATGCATATAAATAATTTGGGGGTAGAGATGTTGCTTTATCGCATGGAGCTATCTGACTGACCTTCGGAATATTTCTTTTTTCGCTTAGAATCATCACAAAGATTATCCCCTTCCAACCCAACTATCCAGCCATGATGAACGACATCGTCTGCACCGATCTCCGTCAAAAGATCCTCTTGGTTGTCACCAGGATCGGGCATCTCGAGAGGAGGCTGCTCAAGCAGTTCGAGCAGGAGAACCAGGAGTTAATACAACGGCAGTCCCTGACGACACAGGAACCAGTCACAGAACACTACACATACGCCACGACACCTTCTATATCATTGAAACAACAACGCGCATCCATGGACGAGACAGATCGTGAGAGCGAAAGGGAAGCGTCAATGCCATTCCAGGAAGTTGCACCTGAGGAAAGGGAGGAAGAACAAGACGAACAAAGAGAGCCTGAAGATCAGGAAAAGCAGGACGAAGAAGACAGCGACATTGAACAAGATGTCCGGCGACTGAGGATGGTTCCCGAGACGGACGCTGACCTGGCTCTGGATCTCAACCCACGGACTTACGCCTCTCATTACCAACGTCGCTCAATCTACAGGAGATCACGGGACTTGTTGCAGGAACAGCAATTTCAAGGGCACGATGAGAAGAAGGTTTTGGCCTCATCCCACCTCACCTCACCTGCTACGGGCTCACTCAGGAAGAAGAGCAGTAACGAGGAGCACCGCTCTTTCTTGTCGCCCGAATGCCAGCCCAACAACTCCAACGCGACTGTCCCCTCGAGCCAGGATTACCCTTCTTTCGCATCAGCTCGCCATCAACATCTCTTCGCTCAACACCCACACCGAGGCGGCCATGTGCGGAGGTGTTCGTCCACAGATGGTCTCCGAACACGGATGCACATTCCAGGCCACAATTCTCCAGCGATCCCACCACGTTCAGACAAGCGCAGCTCAATGATGGCATCCGTTGCTCAGTATGGCAGTGGAAACCCTAACCCATCGCGACCGAGCCTCGCAGAACTCCGTGCCGGAGACCGATCCAACAGGCGCACCATGAGCTTTGAGATCACATGGACGCTACCCCATGAGCAAAGGAAAGGATTACCTGCCGCCATTATGACCTCCACACCCCGCCAATCTGTTGACATTTCTCATGGCAGATCCATCAGTGTTAACAACAACAGTAACAACGAGTCTACAGATTCGGCACCGTCTTCAGCATCGACGACCGGCTCCTCGTCATCGCCATCAACTGCCCAATCAACCCCGGTTGCATCTCCGCAACTCAAAATCAGTCCTCAGATGGGAAATAGCCTGCACAGCTTCCACGGTTACGGCCACGGCTATTCCGCGTCACTGACGTCCATTACTTCAGCATCTACATTAGCAGCGACTATGGTGGACGGGACAACCCCATCTCCAACTAGGTCCATGGGACTTCCACCTCCTTTGGCGCCCCCATCGATCTCATCCTGCTCCATGCACTCGACCTCGACTGTGACCACACCCATCACGCCCGTGGCGTCACCGATCCTGGCGTCGTCCTCGACCATATCCTCAATCAGTGCCTCAACAATGGTCAACCCGCCTTCTGTCTCATCACACGTATCCACAGGCTCGGGCACCTGGGCAACGACAGGCAAGAAGGCTGGCTTGTTGCGCAAGATCCGGTCCAAGCCCAAACTGAAGGACCAGCTGTTTGATATCCTGCCCAATGTCGGATCGCCCACTCATCCGCCTGCTCTTTCTCTTGGACAACATCGCTGAACAATAGATGTTTTGAATTGGAAGGGGGGTAAAACATGAAAAAATAAATTTGTAACACCACCCTCCATAATCAACGACCGTTCTATGTTTCCATGGTCTGGAACCAAGCATTCCGACAGCGTTTTGCATCTAAGCACTTGCCTTATAGAGAGGGTCACACACTTTCGAACATCGACAGCAGCTCGCGTAGCGTACTATGAACAGCTCCAGTTTATTTCGGACAGTGTTCGCGATATCGAGCCAGCCGGTCTGGAGGAGGACATTGGGGACTGCCTGCAGGAGGAGCACAGTATCCAGCTGGAAATTTTCCGTCTTCTGGCCAAGCAGTAGTACTTGAAGCATATTACCGAGAACACGATCGCCCAAGTAGCTTCAGAGGAGGAAAACTTGCGCTTGATCTGCCGATGCCAGTACGCTCTCGGATTGATGACAGAACGAGGTCAAGTCTTTTGTGAACACTACTTGTTGGAGTGGACGAAGAGTCACCAGAAACGTCCCTCCAGCAACGACCACATCTCGCGACGAAAACTCAGCCACGTTGCTATGACTTATTCCGCTCTGGTGAACAAGACTCAAAAAACCAATCGAAAATTCAGGAAAAAATGTTGCCAACTCATCGATGAAGTCGTCTCCCAAGCATGCTAAAGGACGTGATGACTTAGAATTGTATCCGATCCTTCTAATAGACATTTGTTCATTACTACCTAGTCAGTGACAGTGTCGAGGTCTCGGTGTTCAATCTGTTCGAGTAGAACATTGCAGCTTTCAGTGGAGCATCGAGCCAACACAAAGAAAGTGGCGCGGAGCATATGTTTGCAGGACCTTCATATCGAAAGCAAAAGTTCCCAAGAGCAGTGTGATTCTGCACTTCAGACGATGCGACGACGACGACGAGATGGAGGCGCCGACTACATCAACTGAAATATCACGAGCGCAGAACTGCAGCAGCGAGTTAGTCGCTCTGGACGATTTGAGGCTCCGTTTCTAAGGGATGAGTTGTCCTAAATTGGATGGAAGACCCTTGAGAAGACAAATAGAGATGGAATAAATGTACATAAGCAGCAGCACTATATTTTGCTCTGTCTTGTCGATCTATCTAAATCCCACACCTTGATTTGCTGCTACATAATCATCTCTCAACATTCGGAGTCGTAACACAAAAGCATACGTTTTGATGAACGTCACTTATATGGTTCAGATCTTTTTGTTTTCTAAGAGGCAGCAAAAAAAAAAAAAAAAAAAAAAAAAGGGATGTCCAAATCTCATCCTCGATGACAGAAACCATTGGTACACTCACATCATCCTCATCCAATCCTCATTAGGGAACTCGATGGAAACCACCTGGAAGAACGATTTTGCATTTGGAACTAAGGGTTGGTTCAATTATGTGGCGTTGCTCCAATGAAGGAGAAACATACTTTTGGAGCTCGCCTCAGCATCATCGAAATCACATCCATCAAAAATAAACCAGATGGACGGATGCACATCGATTGGATCAGTGATTTTGCATTAGAAACCAAGGTCCAATTCGATGGTTTGCATGCATAGTCTCCTTTGATCTATACCCTCTGTAGATGAATGTGCAATTATAGGAATTGGTCTTTTTGTTGCAGCACAAGTCAAAGAAGAAGGAAGTTGAGGGATCTCTAAACTTCATCGTCCACGACAAAGCCATCATCATCATCCACATCAAAATACGGAGGCGATGGAGACAACTCAGAAAAATGATTTTGCATGCTCATTTATTGTTCCCCCCACACTGAATTTAGTGGCGTTGCTCGATGGAACGACTCCGACCGAGATCAAAAAAAACAATGGCGTTCACTCACATTGCGCCAATAAAAAAAAAAAATACATCGGGGGGTGATGGACACGTGTCGGAAAGTCATTTAGCATTAGCAACCGTGGCTCAATTCAAAAGTTTGCATACAAACGACAAACGCTGTATTACTTTCGAGTAAACTAAAAAAAAATAGTGACAACGACAAAATCTCAAAGAGTCAGCCAAAAGACCTCTCATCTTCCACAGCAGATTCATCGGCACAGATTACACCAAGCAGTAGTCAGAGTGGTTCAATAGTGAACACAGTAAAGGGACCTTTTTTTTGGCCGTGGCTTGTGTCTGCTGTTGGACAAAAAAAAAGTATGAAGGCTTGTGCCAAAGGCGAGGTGGGCGAATTGGACGAACCAGCGCAGAAATAAAACGAGTGTGTCTACAAACACGCCATAGGTTTTTTTTTTTTTTTTTTTTTTTTTTGCATTACTCGCAGCTGTGTTTACTCCCCTTGAAATAGGCGGAAGGGACAGAAGAAAGGGGATGAGATATTTGACACCCATCTTTCTTTTTGGCCTTACGTGCTTTGTCCCCTTTGCATGTCTTCCCTTGCATATATCGGAAAGTTATGTAATGCAAAGTGTGTGTTTTGTGCGAGAGAAAGAGAGAAAGAGAGAGGCATGTTCCACAAAACAAGACTAACGACCACAACATGACAAAGGTAGGGGAGGGAAGCTCACAAATGTGCTTTACTCGCTCTTGCACATTCTCCCGCGCAACACGCTCAGATTCAGTGCACCTACAAACAAACTCTCCTCTCTTTCTTTTCTTTTGCTCGTTCAAAGAATTCACTCCACTCGTTTCCACTGACATCTTGTGTACCTCTTCTCTTCAAGTACCCTTCCATTTTCCATTTGGACAGCGTACAGGTAGTGGTGTATCCCGCGCCTTTTGGTGAGTGTGTATGTGTGCTCGTATGTGTGTGTCTGAGAGAGAGACAGAGAGTGCGGACAATTTTTATGCTATTTCGTTTTATCTCGATGTTCCAGATTTTTGAACGTCCTTGCCTGTCTCCTCCACATTAGAGTTTTGTACTCTGTGTGTCGTAAAGATGGTACCTTTTTATTGCTTTATTACTTTATCGGCCACGTTTTTCTGTGGAAAGAGCGACACGATCTTTCTTTTATATTTGGTTCCGCCTCCGCCTCCCCCCCCCCCTCAGCCTCACAAGTGTACCCACCGGCTCTCACTCCTTTTTACACTTCGCTGCCTCTTCTTGCTCAATAAAACTCCCTCACTCCTTTGCCCGTCATGGCTCGGACACTCAAAATATTATTACTTTTGTCACCGTGTGTATTGTGAATCGACTCCGGCTCTCGGGGCAACAGGTTGAAGGTGGTCCCGCTACTATTTTTTTTTTTTTTTTTTGTTAAGAGGTTCAATTGGCGGGAGGGTAGCCATTTTAATCAAACTTGTCGCATCTCCGCCAGAGAGTTGTCTGGCTTTGGGGACTAAAAGAAGGAAGAGGGGAAGGAGACAAATATAAACGAGATGACGACGTCAAAGGAGATTTTTTAGCCTCTCGGAACCAATTGTACCGGGGGCGCCTATAAAAAAAGAAGAGGAGTCATCTTATGATAATCGTTTTGAAGACAACCAAGTGGGGTCTGGAATGTCGATTCAAAACGGACAGGCCAAGCTCACAGTGAACCAAAAAATTTGACTTTGAGACATTTGACACGGCACTTGTTTTTTATCCGGTTCGGAAACATTCTCTCGGTCTTGTTCATTTCCACAACTGACGCCGAGGAGTGAGGATCGAGTGAGGGAGAGAGAGGTGTTGGAAGCAGGCGTTGGTGTCCAGGTGTCTGGCCTCATATGTCTTGAATATCACCAGATCCGCTCCATATTTGTGCAGCACAGCGTAAATGGAGTTAGGTCAGTGACACATACACACACACATAGAGGATCAAGACACACACGGGGACTCTCAATCCATTCTGGAAGCTTTGGAAATTTCATCCGAGGCACCATACAGGGCCAGACATGGCAGCACAGTCGAGATGAAGTGACTGAAAGCGTTGGTGGAGGATAAGTTGGGGTATAAGCACGAGGAGAGACAGGTCCTGCATAGCATCACAGGGACGATGTATTAGAATATGGGGTCTAAATGGAAGTGAGACCTTTGGACAAAGGCAAAAAGAACCAACCATGACGCACCTTCTTCCCCATTCGCTCACAAGCTAAATTGTCGCCCTTATTCCTGGCCCAACTCTTCCTCATTGGTTCTCATTGTTCGTACTTGTTGTCCTATATCTTGTCTTCCTCTGCGCCTTCTTTTTTTTTTTTTTTTGCCCTATATGTATATTACCACTATCACATCTCTTGCTCACCTCATAAACATTCACACCACGGACGGCATCTCTCTCAGCTGACATGTTCGGATACCTATTTCTATTTTCGTGCGTGTTCTCACTTGCGCCATTAAAAATATTGGTCGAGAGGAACTAGACCATCTTCGAGGTTTCGTTCTACACACTTGATCAGCATTGGACCCTGGAAAGCAAAACAGGTCTCAGCGATAATGAAATAAGGAAAAAAAAAAAAAAAAAAAAAAAAAAGTGGGTTCAGGAAATGTTGAAAGGTGAGAGAGAGAGAGCGAGAGAGCTCAGATTGGCGCATTTTCGATCGGGGAGACGACTTGACAGCTTCATGGGTTGACCAGTACGTTTTAAGCTTTTCTGTCCTTATTTATTAGTAAAATTGCAACTCCATTATTCTTTTGACTTCGTTCTGTCGTTACCTTCACGGTTCTTCGTTGGTATCATTGGAATCATTTTGGCTTGGCGACAGAACATTCATGCTTGGCGAAGTCGCAATAAAATCGTTTTTGTTGTGTTTGATAGCTCGCAATGGAAGAAAAGGAAACAAAGAAAGAACACAAGTTATTCAGCTATTCCATTGGTGACACGAACGCACAGTACCCAACAGCTCCCAATGGGTCTCTTGGCAACATTATTGGGCAGCTCTATATCGTTACTAGTCGCCTTTGCAGTCTATAACAGAAGTACCTGGTGAAAACAACAACAATTGAAACGACTCGTCCCAGTTCTGTCCTGTTTAGGCAATATCGAAATTACCACCCATAATGTAAACAATCATTGGGCCAGTTAAGGAATAGTAAACAAGAACTTGCTCACGCTTGTTCACCAAAAGCTCAAGGAAAAGACCCCAATGACAGCAAAAGAAAATGCATGGAAGCATGGTGGTGGAAACCAGAAGAACAAAAAAGTGCTTATCTCATGTGTGGCTAGTTCATGAATGTTGTTAGTGACGGCAACCTCAAAACACACAAGGTAGTGGTCAATTCAAACATGTTCGTGTGAGCGCCATTTTTGTCCGCTTCCACCATCTCTCTCCAATGTGGTTTTTTTGTTATGTTCTTCGCTCTGTCTTGTGTTCTCCTCTCCATCTCTCTTTTGTGTTATGTGTCCCATTGTTTTTTTTTGTGATTGCTCTGTTTTTTTTCTCTTCTGACATGGGGTACCTGACTCTTTTATTCTCTCTGTCGACACCAAAGGCCATGTTACATAGTCCCAATTTTACCTCCGCCTCGCCTTTCCCCCTTCTCGACCTACTCTGCCTCTTTCCAGATGACCTTGTCCCATTTCGGCTCGCTTCTTTTCAAGTTCTCTCTTGTTTTCGACTCAACACAGCCTTCAATTTACTTGTATTTTCCATCGAAGTCTATGTCTATACTATTATAAATGTCCACTTCTTCCTCCTACCCCACTCCAAATCCAAGTCTCCAGCCAATTCAGTATGAACGTACTCTTTTGCTGGTATTGTTGGAATGTTGTACTACCATGCCATTCAACAATGGAAGAAAGAAAAGTGTTTTTGCTACTGTTGTTATTATTAATTAATTTCCTGTCCGCGGCTGTACGACAACCAACCAAGAAATAGACTGTGGAGAGGAGAGGGCATGTGGATCATGCGAGTCGAGAAGATGAAGGTGAATTGGGAAAGATGAAGCTGACGGAGGAAAAGATGACTTGTCAAAGAAAAGAGAACTAGCTAGGGGATGATTGTTCATGGTGCAGTTTGGCCAGCCAGGTAATTTTTGCCTCTCTCCGATGTTTTTGTGCCTTGCCTTGAGATCATATGCTGGTCCTCGGTTTTTTTTTGTTCAATGTTTGTGAATATATATATATATTATTATTTTTTTTTTCAATTTTTTTCATTTTCTGTGATTATAGTGTCTCAATAGTAGTGTGAGGGGGGTAGAAGGAAAGTGAGCAAAGTAAAGCAAAGTAAGCAAGGAGCGAGTAGGAAAGTAGGAGCGAGTAAGAATGGGAGAAGAAAAAATAAGACAGGAAAGATTGTGAAGATACGGCTAGGCTAGGTTGGATAGAGTTGTTCGCGAGGGGGAGGTTAATCCATACCATCTTGCTCCATCAAGATCAGGTCCGGACCATAAGATCACGCCGAGTGTCCCTTTTCTCCCTTTGTACTTTACAGCAATGCTGTTACAAGACCTTCCAGTTCTGCACTGTTCCCCGTGCTCTGATGTTCTCGGCCGTCGACGTAAGCAGTGTAGCGGATCATGACGGTGGGCACGATGGAGATCCGCTTGCCCTGGACGTAAAACTCGCCGTAGTTGACCAGCACAAAAGGGATGGTGGTGATGTGTCCCTTTTCCAGCTCACGGGCGCAAACGTGCATCTTGTGTTCTCCAATCTTGCCCCATCTAAACAATACAAAAGAGAAATAGAGAGAAGGAGGCACAGCAAAACGTTTCATTAGACAAGGGTTGGTGAATAAATAGACTGGAAAAAGAGGGCTGGGCAAGAGTGCGACAGGGCATCTTTACTGTTTTTTTCTGGATGTTTGCTATTTTCACCATTTTGCAGTGCTTTTTGCGCTGTGTGTGATCCAGTGTGGACAAATGTGTGATAAAATGGTAGGAAATGACGTCCCGCAGTCCACTCTTTCACTCGCGTTTTTTTCCGCTTCGTCGTATCCATTAACAAAGTTGGGAGTTTTTTTTTCGATCATGCCACCTTTTTTCTCTGACTGTTTTTTGTTGTCCACTCCACCGCCCATCTTTTTATAAACTTGGTGCGTTGTTTTTCGTACGTTGTGTTGTTGTGTGTAAGTGTGTGTGAGAGAGAGAGAGAGAGAGAGAGAGAGAGAGAGAGAGCGTGTGTGTGAGTGAGAGAGAGAGAGAGAGAGAGAGAGAGAGAGAAGAGAGAGAGTCCGTATGTGTATGACTGAATGCAGACTAATAATACCGGGACCAGCCATGTCATATTACCCACGATGAAAAACAGGAAAGCAAGAACAAGCAAAAAGA